>JAMXBD010000585.1:0-600000 GCA_024138025.1 Combretum micranthum
TCAAACATGATCGATAATGTGAGACTTCATAATTATGGTTTTGTGGTTTCTATTTCTAATCAAATCCCATAATCCTCGGATTTCCATAACTGCTCTCGATTTCTAAGGATTACAAAATGATAAACTTCCTAATTTACAAAATAATAAATTTCCTAATTTATTATAAAATAATAAACTTCATAATTTACAAAATATAAAATTTATAATTTAATGCAATCAAACTTCTGACAAATCTTCCGATAGAATCTATATTAAAAAATTAACTTTTCCTTTCCATATCAGCATATTTATTTTTTTCTTTCTTGTTTTCTTTTACTTCCCCAACATCCCATCCCCCTGAACCCCCACAACCCCCCCCCCCCCCCCCCCCCCCACCGCCAACCTAAAAAATAAAAATAAAAATAAAATCCCTTGCCAAAGCTACCTCACTAACCCAAACATCAACAAGCACACTCCTCCATCTCAACCGCACCCATGACCATAGCGTCTTCGCCTCTAACAACAACCATCACTGCCCATTCAATACTCGAATACCCAAACCCTCTAATGCTAAACCCCAAACCCAACACCAAATAATACCACCAACAACAACCACCACGCCTAACAACACAATAAGTCCCATCTTCAAAATTCACATAACACTATCCATCTCCTTCCTTGATCCAAAAACCTTTAAAACAAAACCTAAATCTTTTGCCTCCAAACTTGAAAACAATCACCCCATCAGAGCTAATTCCACAACATTTCCATACCTAACAATCCTATGTAATCTCTGTAATGTTCCTAAATTCACCACTATCTCCAAATCCACTTCTTTCACCAAAAAGAACACATCTTTCGAACCAACCCTAATATTACGTGCAGTAATTATATCGATGCATCTTCTAATACACGCTCCATCGATAACTATAATCACCAGCTTGTGGCACAACTCAATTGCAATGATTGTGTCTTGCAAGGCTTTAATCCTACAACGTAGGATCTCTTTGGTGTGGCTATGATTGAGGACAAAGCAAGAGCTAATGAGAGAGAATTTAAGGTTTGAAGGTCAATGTCATTAGAGAATTCGTCACTAGTGCTAGAGAGGATGATGACTTGAGCAATAAGGTTGTGGTCAAGGGCTTGAAGGGCTTTAGGGAGTTTGGTGAAGGAGTTGGTGGAAAGTGCATTGTGGTGAGAGCAATGGTTGAGGTTAAGGTGGAAGACAGGGGAATCAGGGTTGAATTGAAGAAGAAGAAAAAAAAAAGGAGAAGAAAAGGGAAGAGACATAGAGATGATGTGAAGTAGAGAGAGAAGGGAAAGTAAAAAAAAAGAAAAGAAAAGAAAATATTAATTTTTTAATATAGATTCTTTACCATGTTAGCATGTTACCGGACTTTTGGTTGAATTTCAACCAAAAGTACCGGGTGAAATATTTAAAAAGTTTGGGTATTCTTTTTTGATCTGTTATAATAAAAAAAGTTCATATACCATTAGTGAAATTTATCCACCTTTTACCTATTCTCTTTCTCTCCACATTTATTTCTCTCTCTTTCTATCTCCTCCTATCCTCCCCATTTTCTTCTTGGTTTTTGTCTATTTCTCCTTCTTAGTAAAAATTACAATGCAAACATCGAGTAATAATAATAATAATAATAATAATAATAATAATAATAATAATAATAATAAGACAAGCATTCTATATTATTGTTCATTTAATTCTAAGGTGTAGGATTCTACCGTTTGGATCATAAAATTGCAAATCAAACAAGCTCTTGATGTTTTCATATTATCATGAAATGAATATGTAGGTGAGAGCTAGCACAATATGTATATTGTACAAGGCTGAAAAAATATAGTGAGGTTATTATGTATTTTTAGCAAGATAGAGAAAATCATAAGGAAAAATTATAAATACATGGGTTAAATTATTGACTAATGATACTATTGATAAACCCTTTGAACTCTTCAAGTGTGACTTCATCTCTTTATAACTTTGAGAATTTGCATATATAGCTAAAACTACATTAAATACCCCTAAAACCTCATATATCTTGGCTAAAATGATTTTGTGTCAACTTAAACTATGCTTAATGGTCAACTACACTTGTTAGTTGAGTTCAATTAGACCCTAGTAGTCATATCATAATAATTTATGACTTAAAGGAAATTTGGTTAGGTATACTTAGAATAAGAATGGTAAAAACTTATTAGAGCTCTATTAATCTTCCTATGCTACGCAAAAGGAGATTGTCGGGCTCAAACACTTGGTGCCCAATGAAAGGATCGACCTATCTTATTCATTAATCGCTAGGACACCCCAATGATGATCTTTGAGTGCCAAACTTCATATATTTCATCTCATTTAATACAATTCAAAGATTAGTGAAACAAAATTGTACAATCAAGCTTCCATGCTCAAGAATGATACGAAGCCTAAAAAAATCATATTTTAATCTTTCATACTTTGATCTCAAGAATGTAAAGTTGATACTTTAAAAGCTTTTCATCTGTCTCAAGTTAATTTACTTGTTGAGACTATTTGTTTTCTCTCATGGAACTAACTCCATATCATCTAGGGATGGTAAATGGGTAATACCATGCCATTTGCATGCCACACGCTCGATCTATATGTGCTCACGTGCCTTGTATGCAATGTTTCGCGTGCTTTTATTTTTGCATTCCATGCCATGTCGGCCCATTTATTTACATGTTGTGTCGCGTGTCTTCGCATATCATGTCACGTGCCTTTAACCGGGTCTGGTTTCACACAATTTGTATGGTTCTTTAGTTATTTCTGGCTTGCGGTTTTTTTTTTCCAATGGTTTTTTAAATTTTAATAAAACTAATTATTCAAATTAGTTATAAAAAATTTAGAGTCCAAATGTAATAAATAAATTTTACGCTTAACATAAATAGAACTTAGAAGATAAATAAATAATGATTTTGATTTGTTACACTATAAAAAATAATATGCATTATATTACATTTTTATTAAAAAAAGTAATTAATTCATTTTAGAAAAAATAATGCGAATGCGATGATTGGCTGTCTTTGCCTTGACCATCAGCATCATCTAGGGGCTGATACGGTAGTGATGGTGGTGGTGGTGGTGGTGAACGATGCTTTGGTTACTAGCCTGCCCAATTGAAGAATTGGTCAATCCAGATATTCATGGCTTTGACCATTTTCCCATGTTTTGATTAGACCTTGATTATCTGGTCTAGCCACTCCATTATATCATCTACACTAAACTATCAAGGGGTTGTTGTGCTTGAGACTCTGCCCCTGCTGCCCTCCTATTCCTCCATCATGTCATGGTAGGGACAAATCATCCAACCTGAGGTTAAAGATTTAGTCATCTGATTCATTTTGATCTCTCGATCGTGTTACGTTACTTTGGTCTCTATAATATTAGTTCTCTTAAGGATCATGCCTAAAACCTAACCTTCTTGCTATGTCGTCCTTCGTGAATTTTGACCTTATTTCTACTGTTGTATGAAAGGTCAAATCCCCACAATTGTAGAATGATGCTGACGAGTCGTCCGTATACGAGATGGGCATCCCCTCTTCCGAGCACTTCGACACATATATTATATCATCAAATAGTCAACATCTAATGGTTAGCAATCTATCATCGCATCCTTTAGGAAGACTTCTTTAACATAGATATTATTTTAATTCACCCTTGAACATATATTGTAGCCAATCATATTGTAGATTAGTCTATAAATTGGTAGGAGATGTTTTTGTTTTAGGTGCTTTAGGTGGTAAGTTTGATGCTCATTAGCACATTTTAGAGCTTTAGTTGTGCTAAATACCCGGCAGAACAGGTTGGTTATATCCCAATTTCTATACAACTTCTCGATCCCATTGGTTTGGTAGAATAAACCGTTAATGTGATTTGGGGTAATGTGGAGTACATAGTTAAACATATAAGTGGTGATAGATGTTGAAGTTTAGCGTCCAGTATCCACCCAAGAAATCACATTAGGATCTTCTATGACCTCATTTACTATGGCATTTAAGTAAAATATACAAACAGGATCAACGTATGCCTCATTTGGAAGTTCCATCATGTAATCAAAGTAGTGGCACCTACGACAATGGTAAAATTGTGCCATTGGTTTAACCTACCCATATCATAATCCTTACCTACAAGGGTGGGCCGAGAATAGAATTCCTATTCGCATTGTGCTCTCGTGGTTTGGGTAGGAAAATGGATATCATCACATGGCTGGGGTAGAGAAGGTAGGGATAGTAGGGGTGTACTTTTTCAGTAGTGGTGTTAGGCATGTTTTTTGGTAAGACGACATGAAGTTTCAACACACTCCACTATTTATAATAAAAACTATTTATAAAAAAACTCTAATTATAAGTGAGAAAGTAGAGTTGAGTATTGGTTTGATGGCAATGTGCCCATGTCCCTGAAGGTATTTATAGTGATGGACGTAGGCATGTTTATTTGAAAAAAAAAAAAGAAAAGACCAACATGCCCACATTAGTCTTTAAAAAAAAACAAGGGTAATTGACATGGGCACGTCGTTAGGCATCGGCACGTTGAATAAAAAAAAATCAAGCTGATGTGGGCACATTAGCCGTTGAACATTACAAGGAAAAAAAAAAAAAAGCTAGCTAATGTAGGCATGTTGCCGGCGACATACCCACATTGGGTTTCAACTATATATATTAAACTAGGAAATAAGTTATAATGCCACCCATTTTGAAGTATTTAGGGCCGTGAGTATCTTTAGCTAAGCTCCGCTATTTGTTTCTTATTTTGATATACTTGATAATTTCCCATTTTACCTTTAAAAATTGAAATGGCTAGAAACAACAACACCCTAAGCAATATCCCAAATTTCAATGAGTTTGATGACTCGAGACTTTTTGTTAATCAATTCAAAACATTATTCAAGGACTTAATACCTTGATGAATTAGATGGGAAATCCAAGATATTTAGCACATATGTCCTTGCTATCGATGCTCAAATACATCCCTAGGCAAGAAGTAGCTGCAATTAGATATTTCTAATCTCCTCTAATAGATACATGACCATCTTCCATAGCAAGTGGGAATGATGAATAGATAAGTTTTTGTTGTGTTTGTCTTTTTATTGGTACCATATAATTAACTATAACTATAATTATTTTCTATTTCTAGAACATAGCTTTCATCATAGTTGACTAATCATTCCCATCGCAGAGTAACATAGACTTTGCCATGACCAATGGTTTTTCGAGATGGCTTAGGAAGAAGACAGCAGCTATCTAGAAGTAGTTCATAGAAACCGTAGAAAGTGGAGAATTTGTTAAATTTGACATTTGTCGTACTTGTGGCAATAGATTGTCATGTAGGTCTTGTAATGGCACAGAACACTTGAATTGACACATCAAATCACACGTGTTTGAAAGGTATTTTTGGTGAAGGACCCCACTGTTGATTACCGCTCCCGTACTGAGAGAGTTAATCCCACCAACTAGTAATTCAACTAGAAAGACACACGAGACAAGCTGGTGGAAATGATGACAGTTACAAATATATCATTCTATGTAGCCGGTAATTCCAAATTCAAAAGTTAGGTTACGGTAGCTATGTAGCCCTAATATGAACTTATGGGTTGGCAAACATTGAAAAATGATACAATGGACCTTTTCACGAGAAAGCGCGAAGCCCTTAAGAAATTGTTGTCAAACCTTCTTTGTAGGTATGATCCTTTAAAATAATTTATTGTTCATGACATTTTTTAGATCATATGTTGATTTATGATGTTCCTTTTCGAATTAAAGCATTCAAAATGTTCCACTAAGTTGTTCAATATATCCAGGGGATTCAAATTAATTTCAGATTTATGTATTTGGAAAATTCAAGAACTCATGACAACTAGTTTATTTTCATGACGGCTAGTTCAATTAGCTTCCAGATTTTAATACTTCGAGTTCTGATGTTTTAAGCATGATTTTTCTAATAAGCTACATTTGTTTGAAGGTCTAGAAGCATATTTAGCAGAAGATTCGCTCTCATACAAGTCAAAGTTTCAAATAGAAGATGAAAAAAGATGTTTTCCTAAAAATAAGGGACAATTATGAAAGATATTTTGGGGATTTCTTTTTCAAATCAAAAGGAGGTCATAAGGATATACTTTGGGACGAAGATTATGCAAATTTAGTGCAGATTTAAATGTAAATATCAAGAGAAAATTATGGAGCTTTATTTTGAACAAAATTTTAAATAAAGCATTTTTTTTCAATGATATACTCCATAATTCAAGGGAAGCTTCAAGATGATGGGAAATTTGAATTTGATTATTCAAATAATGATATTTAAAGCTCATTGCAGCAAGGGAATTCAAATTACAGTAGATGAACATCATAAAAGTATTAAAGAATTTGTTAGAGCATATCTCTTAGGCTTAACCATCTCCAATAGGAAAAAAAAATGCAAACTTTAAATTATACAGAGGTGTTGATGTTGGAAAGGTTCATATATAAGGCTTATCACATGCTCAAATCAGATATAATAAGGAAAAGTGAGAAAAGTGTAAATACTTCTACTGGTAAGAAAACTCGTTTATAATCTATTTTTTCATTGCAGATCTTAGAGGTTAACTCGGAGAGTAAAACATAGCATTGACTAGAACTTGCAAATTCTTATATAAACTTCTTTTGTTTGTTTGAGTGAATTTACTTGAGAGGAGCTTCTATCTTATTATATTCATTAGCTTGATATGTACTTTGGTGAGATTGATGGTAAGAAGGAGTAACAAATAGTTCTATAGATCAGTACTTAGCTTGGTCAGGTAGATAGACCGAGCAAAGGAATTGAGTTCATTTTTTTGACAACTATTGTACTCTTAGATTTGATTGAATATAGTAGAACATACCGGTGTGGAATATTGGGTCCCGGGCTTAGAGTTAGAAGAGAGGACTAACGCATGAGGCGGAATCTCTATAAATTCTTGCGCTAACTTCTCTTACCCTACTTTTTTATTTTTGTGCATTTACTTAGTTGTTCTTTTATAATTATGTGTGCAAAGTTAATTCAAAGCCATGCATTATAAATTACTAATTGAGATTGTGTTTAAAATTTCTAAATAATAAAGTTTAAATTTTTGAGCAACCAATTCATCTCCTCTCTTGATTACTTCTTTGGGACTAACATATATATTGTTATTTATTTATTCAGTACAGTTGTTTAGTACAATTATAGTTTTTACAGTGTTAGTAGCCTCTGTTATTATTAGTTTACTATTAGTTAAACTTCCATTTATAGCTTTGTTACTTCATGGAAGTATAAATACTTTTAGGTGTTCTCTATAATTAACAACAACGGAACATTATACACTTTACTTTCCACAACTTCAACTTTTGTTCTTCAAGAGAAAGCTTAAGGGTTTCTTCAATTTTGTATGTCGTGTGCCGGCCCGCTTGTGCTCATTCTTTTGTCTTTTTTCTTCGCTTGCCTTAAATGCCATGCTAAGCTTGCAACCCGCATGGCAGCCTACGCGTGCCATAACCCATTTACCACACCTGATATCATCTTAATTTACAGGTGTCATCTCCATGTCAAAAGTTTAGAACTATATGAAACATGAGACTTACACAATACATATATGCCAATAGTTAAGATTTTTACATCTACAACGGCAACATCCTAGTTATTATATTTAGCATATATTTAGCAAAGATTTTGAGGTTTTAATAATAGTTTGAAGATTATCCGCATGTATTCAAAATAGTAGAAAAGAGTAGTCAGGTTAGGAATGTAGCAGGACTATTTGTACTTGATCAATTTTTAGTAGAGGAATAATAAAAATTCAAAAAGCTAATGTGTTAAGTTGACTAACTTGGCCTTGCATAAAATAAAAAAAGAACAATTAAAGTTACTATTCATGTGCAAAACGAAAAGAGCCTGGCTATCGTGTTTGCCTGAGCTGGAAAGTTGGTATTCGAATTTCACTTTTAAGTAGCGTGAAATTGATTATTTTCCAAGTTGATTCGTATTTTACTTCATTAATTTATATGGATAAAAATAATAAATAGTTAGGTAGGGAAGATCATCATTAAAAATCATAATGAAGAATGATTATAAATAAAGAAACTTGTAGACACGTTAATAGCTCCTGCAAAAATGAGTAAAATTGTATCATATTTACATCGTATACGTATTATATCATAGTGATCATTTTATGAATAATAGTAGTAATAGTAATAATAATTTCTTTTCTTTCCTTTTCATTTATTTCCCTCTCCAATCTCGTATGTTTAAACTAGCGATCTAGGAATGAAGCTAAAGGGTCCTTACAGGGGCACAGCTAAAGTCTGCCGACACATGAATAGTTTAGGCAGATCTATTTATACTTGCTGTAATGAGCTTGTCACAATTGGAAAAGAAGATAAGAAAGGGGGAGAGAGAGAGAGAGAGGAGGATGAATCCGGACTTGTCTTTTTCAGACCTTAATAGATGAAAGCAAAATGCGACCCTTGTCACTTTGTCAAAATGGCTTCCCATGTCTTGTCCTGTCCCAAACTTCCACATGATTTTATCCTAATTTGTCGGGCATTTCCATTTTTGTTTTTATTGAACAATGCTGCCTCAGCCATACGCGTAACGGGCTTCCCATTCGCCGACGTGAGCTCAATCGATTGACGAATAATCGTGTCGATCTTCGACTCCAGCTAATTGAATAATTTATAAGGTTAAGCTCGAGATCTATAATATATAACTCAATGTCTTAATTAACTTATATACACATTCGAACTCGAATCTAAAATAAGTATTAAACAAGTTTAAGTTGAGTTTAGATAATCATATATTCAAATAGATTTAAAGATATTTCTTAACACATCCAACTTAAACGGATTCAATTAAATTAAGTTTTGTATAGTGTTATTTCAAATCATATTCAAGTTTAAAATTACAATTACAGCCAAGTTTGAATTGAGTTCAAGCTTAATATTGTACACCATCTCGATTCAACTTATTTGTTATATTTATTTATAGAAAAAAATAAATAAATGATAAACTAAGTGATGGACGAATTATCCAAAATGTTTAATAAAAAAATCAATCACTAGACTAGCCGACATCCCTATTTGTTTTAATAAAAACGCTTTAGTTATATATAAAATATCTTCCCTATTACTATTAGCCGTTAGGGTTACCGGGGTTTTCTTGTGTCTCAAGCTAGCATCATGATTTAGGTCTGGAATTAAAATATTGCAAATAGGCTTTATGAATGTACATTTTACTATTTTACAAGTGAAAAAAAAATCTTTAAACAGATAGATTACTACATGTTGAGGGAAAAGTTGAAATATCTTTGGAGCTTCGCTAATCATGAAGACTGCGACCTTGTGCTTATCGTTCTACACTATTTTGCACTGTATTGGTGTCACACTCATTGCACCATGTGGCATTGAAGCCATGATACTTTTTGCAGCTGACAAATTCTTAGTGGGTATTGAATTTTGCCGAATTTCTCCAACAATAAACATTTTGCCTTTTAGTCCAATACGAATATGAAGGATTTTTTTAATTTTTTAACTTCTCTAAGGGCTAAGTTTATTCATAATATATTATTAATATTATATGAAAATAAGGATATTATGTAAAAATAAATAGAATTCATAAAAATATAAATGAAGCAAAAGAATTTATGTAAATAACCTTACAAACACGGGTATTTAAGGAGAAATTTTTTTTGATATGTTAATGTGATATCGTAAAAACCTTGTGAATGAATTTATAGATATAGCTGTTGTAAAGAATATTTGATGATCAATCTCCTCAAGCATGATCACCATACAATCGATTATAAATGTGGAAAGGTTAATAATTTATTTTGATATATTATTTTATTTTAGGATTAGAAGTATTTTTAATGTAAAAATATATTTTGTGTAGAATGGTAATTCTTGTAATTAAGAAAAAAATAAATAAAATTCCATTATATTCTACAATATATAGAATATAAATTAATTATGGCATACTTTTAACACAAATAATAAAGAAAATAACTATTTAAAAAAATCAAAATAAAATAAAAAAATTATGGGAATTCCATTGATAAACTAAAGGTGAGAAAGTCTTTTCCAAGTAATGGTCCTTAATCTTATTATTAAATAATGGAGTAAGAGATTTATTTTTTTTAGAAAGATGCTTGATTTATAAGTAGTTTTGGATTTGTAGTGTCACGTCTCGAATTGGGTCAATGCGTGTCGAACCGCCATGCATAATGCTTAGGTGTTATATGTTAAAGCTAACATAAATTAAAGTTTGTTGTGATTGTTGGTCGCCAACTCTTCAAATTCCTAAAATAGTTAAATTAGATTCTATAAACAACTGGATTTGTACCGAAAAAAATATAGACTTCTGCAAAAGATTTTCAAAAGACTACGTGAGTAGACCATCATTTATAAATAATTATTATACCATCATGTATCTCAAAATAAGAGTATCGAGTATCTCAAAATATACCCTGGGCTCACTGAAAGGCCCTCTTTAAAATGTAAGTTCAAAGATAAAGTTTGAAGCTTAAAATGAATAAAATGGTTCAATGATCCTAGTCGCTCCACTCATTGAGTAACTTATCGTAATCCGTACCATATCTCATGTAATCATAAGTATCGTCATCAAATTCACCAACACCTGAAATAAAAAAAAAAAGGAAAATGAGCCAAAGCTCAATACGATAGCAACACGAACACACACAAGATGGACGTGCATACTTATTCTAAATGCAATGCAATAACTAACAGCTTATATCTTTAAATTAAAGCATTGCAAATCAACGGTAGAGCACCAACACTTCAACAACACACTATAGGAATATGGGGGTTTTGAGTAGCAATAACTACTCGGAGGGATGAAATTGGCAACCCGAATACCCATATTTCCTATATGATCATCTAGTAATAGCTTCGTTTAGGGGTCACAACCGTTACACATATTTACCCATCCTAGTTCATAATATAATGCGGCTTAACCGGTCCCATAAATGTGAACCATATTATAATACTTCTCACTAATCCAGATAGATGTTATCCTAATACTATTCCCTCTATTAGTTACCTTCAGAGCCACCAAGGAATATGGTGGTGGCTTAAGTGTCTAATTACAATGTTAGCATCGCTTAACAAAGTTGTTGCCTCTCGGATCAGGTTAAACAACTACGCACAAGCAACAAACAATTATAAATGTCATCTTTAAGTATTAATTCATTTAAGATGTTTATCATATAACGCAACACACAAGTCACCACATACTTAGTATATTATCTGTAATCTAGCAAAAGTCAAAAGGTAGTCTAGAAGATAAAGTAAAAAGTAGACTCATAATAGATATTAGTTCAATAGATTAATTCATATGCGTATATAAATAAATTATCAAGTTCATATTGATTATTCAAACCAAATAAGGTCATATGATATATAAGACCTTAATTATAATTAACTAAAAAATGATGGACTTATTGTTTCCTTTTTCTAGCAATTGTGCCTTAGAAACAACATAATCCCCTTATTATTCATAGTTTAATGTACTACAATTGTATTATACCCATATTAATCACAAATTAGTATGGCTGTCATAAGAAATTTTACTACTATCTATGCTACCTTTTCATTTGTTATGGAAGTATTACACCATTTACATGTATTTTAAGTAGAGGTCCTAAAGCTTCTAAAGAAGTTCATTCAATATATGGATGTATATTTCAATTGCTTTGTGAGAATTTATTAATTAGATTAATAGCTAAACATAAATTTTTGGACTCTAAAAAATGTACTAGTCCAATATTAGTTAATGAAACCTTTATTAACTTAATTTACCTAAGTGGGACAAAATTTATCAGCTAAGTTCATTTTAATTCAATAAAGTCTCTTTTATCTTAATTAAGTCAAGTTGAACCTGAAACTATTAACTAAGCTTATTTTTTCATCTAACATTTAGTTAACTAATTTGAGTCATACACATAACATATCGTTATTTAAGATTTAACTAACCTCCTTCTTAAATCATTTGCTCAACAACTAGATTAAGTCCTAAGAGATAGATTTTAGGTAATATTAATATACGTTATAATCCAATATATACTTAGGATATCCTTAAACTCATGTTATTCTTAATTTTACAAGTACCAATTTATAATTTAATTCTTTATATAAGTCAAAATATATGATAAATTAGTATTCAAATTCTTTTAATTAGTTTTAGGCTATCAAAATATAAATCATGAGAAAGAAAATAGATTTCAAGATTTTTTTTTTTAATATCTAGCTTTCAATTATACAAGGGATGAGATCATGGCCGTGGAATATCTTACAACATTTGTGAAAAGTTATGTTGAGAGGATCACGGGTATCATCACGTCCGTTATCTATGTTGACTACAAGGTCAGAGGAGTTCATAGGTTAGATTACGCTTGTGATTCTCCTTGTGCCTAGCCAATTAATTTGATTATAATTTTAGTAAAATTGCAACATTCTAAATCTCTAGCATTTGCTAATTTACTCAAATTTTACTAAACCTATTTTATTTATCAATCATCTAATCATTCTCACACTACACATCATTCTTCTAGCAAGGCATTTCATCAAACACTTCCTATGCATATACCATTCGATTGAAAATTTTATTTTACATTCTATACCACATTTATTCCATAATTATCTAAATAAAACATGTCAAGATGATTTCCATTCACAAAAGTATAATCTATCACACACACACACACACACACACATTTATATACATGTTCTACTTTCGTCAAGTGAACAGATATCATCATATATATGTGTTCATGCATGTTTTTTGGTTCCTATACAAATGTATATACATCATACTATCCATGTTGTTAAGTATTTGCTTATGTAATAGTAGTTTCACAAATAATCATACATTCTCAACAGTCTAACATATAAATTAATTAAACCTACTTATTTTGCAAAAACAAGCAAATAAACCTTCACTATCCTACTTTCTTAATTGATGAAGCTTCTTCAATCTTATTACCTTAATTTCACCTTGGAATTAATTGAAATAAATATTATATATTGGGAATAAAAGAGGATATTAAGAAGCATAATCTTAGATAATACTTTACCTTTTATATGCTTGGTATATTGAGGGATTTTTGTGCATTTTTTGAGAGAATTTTTTAGAGTGTTTTGAGAGATGGGGCTATTGAAAATGGAAGAAGGAAATAGGGGTTTTAAAGGGAGATTTTTATATTATGTAAGCCTTGTAATTATCTCTAGGGTTAAGGGCTTTTTAGTCATTTTACTTGAATAGTTTAGGGGCCTTTTGGTCTTTTCTTATGGATAGAATTCTCGAGAATTGTAGAGGGTTATTTTTTTTTTCTTTCCACTTTTTGAATTCTCTAGAAATTAGAAATTTATAGGGTGTATGTTAAGTTTTATGGTCTTATGGGCTCATAGGCTTATGGGCATGATTCATGGATAATTGAGCTCGATCATTTAATTATGGTCCTTTTAAATAACGACCTTGAACCTATGTTGATGGGCTTAGACTTTAATGTCATGATTGAGCTTCTATATTACGAGCTTTGGGCATTATAATTTGGATTTAAAGAGTAAGAAATGAAAATTTGCTAATTGGCATTAGAAATTAAATCTAAGAATTCTAATTGAAGGAAAATTAATATCTCGGTTGAATTTAATAATTTAGGAGCTTAGTAATTGACATTTGAAAGCAATTATTTGGATTTAAACTTTTAGGATTTAAGAAGTTAGAATTTAGGTTAAAATGTCTCAATTGGATATTTAGGGGTTTAAGAAATTGAACTTGATGAATTAAGTTCAAGTTGATAGTTGGAAAGCATTGATTAATTTGAATTTATTAGAATAGGTAGTTGAAGTAATTTAATAGGTTGAACCGGGTAATTATGGTATTGGAATCTCTATTTTTAATTTTTACTAATTCAATTATATTAAATTATCTAATCATATCTTATAGCGTACTTGATTTATTGATCAAATCATCTGAATTCAATTTCTAAGTCAAATCTAAGTTAAGGTTGAAAATTACCCACCTTCTATATTATTAATTATTACTTTGGTAATTTAGGTTTGAAAAAATTCGAGATATTTATGTAGGTTCACTTGAACGAGTGGTACAGTTTGGACTAAATAAAGAAGTATATATTTGGACACTATCGAATAAAATATGAATAGAGAGAATAATTAATACATAAGAAAATGACTATTTGATATTATTTCACGTATACCTTTGTTCTCTATTTAAACAATTACAAAATTTATAATCTATTTAATCCACTTATAAGATATATATATATATATATATATATATATTTTCATTTTTTGTTCTTTTTTACATATGACTCAAAACGTTTATCTACCGATATATAATTGTTCCCGCTGTGGAAATTTTGCTTACCGTTAAATTAACTGTTCGAAATGTTGTAAACCAAAACTAGCTAATCCTTTGGTTTAGGATGGGTAACATTGGTAAAGTTTTCAATCTCTAAATATTGTTTTATTATGTGCTAACCCTGATGTTATATATGAGTAATTAATTATGTAAAAATTTTAGATCTTCTTTTTCCCTTTTTCTAGTTCCAAGGAAAAATAATATCACTTCAGCAACCGAACCAAAAATACTCAGTGTAAATTTGTATGTCCAGCTAGTAGATAAGAGAGTAGCATTGAGCTCGAGTTTTGGGTTGGACTTAAAAATTCGAAAATCAAGCTGGGTTCAAAGTGGACCAAATTTATGAATTTTTTAGTTTAATTTCTTCTTAAAATGATTTTTGATAAATTCAAAATCAACTCGATTAAGTTTTTTTAAACTCAATTATTTCAATATATTTTGTACTTTCCCATAACAATAATGGCTAAATTTGATCTGTACTCAACTCCAATATTAAAAGTTGACTCGAATTTAATTAGTTTCGCAAAAGAATCAAACCAAACATATGAATTGGTGGTTGACTTAATTTACTATTTAACTAATTTGAATTGGAGATTCATTCATTGTTGTGTCAAGTTAGGTCATGTTGGTTCGCTGGTTTCATATTGTCTTGACATCTTATTTTTGTTGTTTTCAAAAAATTTTATTAATCAAGAAATGAATATAGATAGCAAATAATTTTTTTTTTTTACTGATAAACAGATTAAACAAACCAAACACGAATAGGATATAAATATAGATTAGATACAAAAATAGGTATAGATACAAATAAGTAAAAATTAGACAATTCAAATAGATAAAAGTAAATATCAACTTGTTCCCCAATTGCTCTTGAGCATGGTCGTTTTTTTTGGCCTTGTTTGTGGCTCATCCTATTTGGACCAATATCAAATATGCAAGAATGATTGAGGCCATTGCTGGCTCTAGGATGGTCCAGCTTCGGTGCGGAGCCATGCAAACATCTCTGGTCTTCGAATGATAGGAAAGATGATGCCACAAGATCCACAATCATGTCATGTTACACCCCACCAATGAGATAGAAGTATCAGCCCTCTCTTACCTTACTCAGAAAGTACAAAAAATCCAACGTCATGCCCCACCAAGCATCTGCTTTCTGGCTTTAACATTTTCTTTTATATATATATATATATATATATATATTAAAGTTCAATGTCAGCAATACTTTTGTTTCATTTTAACCCGCTATTCATTTATTATATTTGAATCAATTAAAGTATACCATTTCTTATGGGAGAAAAAAAGGTTAAACACGTTCAACAAAGAAAGAAAGAAATAATAAGCCCATATAGAACATAGCTTTGTTAACGATTCAAGGAGTCTAATTTAATGTAGGATCAATTATCAAGACTATGCAACTATAGAGAAAACAACCGAAATTGGCGAGCTCTTTTTTTTCCCCTCCTTTTTCTTTCTTTTTCTTTGATTGCGAATTAAAAGCGACAAGGACAGCAAACTTATTATTATTATTTTTTATTTTTCCCCCCCTCTCTTTACAAGACAAGTCACGTAATATATTTAATGGATTAGATTCAATCTCAAACGCAATCATACTACTAAAATGAATAATATATCAAGTACTATAATTAGATTAATGATAGGATTAGACATTGACATGGGGCGGTTTCGAACCGCAAACCGTCCAGAACCGTCCTTGGCGGTTCTGTACCCGGAAACCGTCCCGTCGGGGATGATTATGAACCGCCGAAGGATCCGTCGAAATCGGCGAGTCTTAGCAGTTTGTCTACACGGAACCGGCGGTTCAACCGGTTCCAACCTGCCAAAAAAAAAATAACACACACACACACACACAGAACACAGGGAAAAGTGACACTCGACATCTATTAAACAACACTAAGAACAAAGCCATAGCATGCCCTCGGGATAAACTAGTGATGATTGCCATGAATGCTGCCCTCGAGGACGTGTACAAGAAGGTCTTTGCCGATTCCTATCAACATGGTGCGCCTCTCAGTAGAGGGGCGTGAAAAGACCGTGGAGGTAGGGGGGGTTTAGGGGGGGCCGGTCTCTTAAAAAAAAAAAAATTGGTTTATGATTCGCATGGAACCGGGGCCAAAACCATCAAAACCGGCGGTTTCATGGAATGGTGAACCGCCCCGGCTTTGGCGGTTCCGGTTTGGGTACCGTGCTGATGTCTAATAGGATCACAAAATATTAATTGAACTGTAGAAATTTCCCCATTTTAACCAAAAGATTATTAAACAAAAAATATTAACTATTATATCCATTTGAAGATTTTATGCAATATTGGTAATCTTATGATATGTAAAAGAATCATTAGGTGCATATATAGTAAAATTACATACAATTATAAAATATATAGCTTCATTTATTTGCATAATAGGAAAATAATTATATAAAATATGACACAATCAATTTGAACTTTTATACATAGCTTGTGCATTATATTAACTATAATATATATATATATATATATATAAAAATAACACCTTATGATTGCTTAATATATATCATGTTGTGATAGAAATTTGTAGTCAATTTGTCTTTATGTATTTTATACGTACAATGGGCATTGTTTCTGATTATATTCACTATTTTGTTTACTCCTGCAATTTAATTTCATCAAAGAATGAATTCATTGAAAATTTTTCTTAACCAAATCAAACCAACATGCAGACAACGTGGAAAATACTACAATAGAAAGTGAGTAAAATAACAAAAATGACGAGCAAAATGATTGAAGTTAAATTCACTACGTGTTTCATTTTATAGATCCATTTTTGTAAATAAATGAGTACAAACTTTTGCATCAACACACAGGTAACATTTTGTTACAAAAGTTGGATAGGATAGTGAAAACTAGAGAGTACAGTACAAGAAATACTGGACAATACAACTCTCTTATACCATGTTTGGATGCATGGCACTGAATAGTATTCGATAAAATTCTTATTAAGAGATTTTATTGTTGCCCGATTTCAATATTTTTGTACCATAAAATATAATAAAAAATTTTTAAGTTTTTTCTAATCCCACAAAAAGACTTTTGTCTAGTTTTAACTACATCTTATAAACTAAGGGTCTGTTTGGATGGTCTATATTTCATCTGTATCTGTATCTGTATTTGTATCTATATCGAAATAATATGTGCAAATATATCTGATTTGCATTTATGTTTTATCTAATATTTGATCCATTTGATCTTTTCATGAGAATTGTCAACTTTTCTTTTCTGTATTGTTATGATCAAATAAAAAAAAAAACAATGAAAAAAACAAGAACAAAAAGTAAAGAACATAAAAGATTTTACGTAGAAACCCTTGGGAGAAAAACCACAAGCAGAGAAGAGAGCGAAATCTACTAGTGTTGAATAAGGAATTACAAAGGATGTGTATAAGTGACCATAAATCTCACCAAACTCATAAAATTCCAAAAAAAAAACTCACAAACTCATATATGGATTGTGTAAGCCAACTCGAAAGTCGCAATACGAAAAGTCACAATTTTACTCGAAGGTTGGTGGCTTATGTGTGAAACACTAGCACCGTTGAGTCGGCCTTCAACAATCATAGAATCCAATTATTTAACACTAGCTTCAAGACTGATGGGCACAGGGTTTTAGGCCGGCTGCATTGAAGTTTACGCTAGTAGTGTTGAAGTTTAAGTTGGTGGCATTGAGCCAGCCTTCAATGACCACAGAAATGAAATCCTTAAAGCCGATAGGAAAGCTGGTAGTGTAGGTGATATAAGCAGTCAATGTTGGTCCAAGAGCTAGCTGTGTAATTGAATTTGGGTTACACACGTCAACAATCTCCACCTTGATATAAATTCAGGAGCAAAAGAACAAAATCCAATCTTCAACACATAACAACAAATCATTCTCCTTCTCTTCCACAAAACCCCAAAGGGGATCGATCAGCAATAAACACCAACCAAATCCAGACAATGCCTAAGCTTGGCTATAAGATGTATTTTGGTCATCATATCAATAAGGTTATCCTAAGTGCTGACCTTGTTTACAATATTATCATCATTAGCAGTAATATCACGAACAAAATGATACATAACATTAATGTGCTTCATCCAATCATGATACATCTGATCCTTATTGGGTAAATTACATTGTAACTATCATAAAAGACTGTTGTAGTCTTCAAGTCATCACTGATTTCCCTAAATAACCCTTTTAACCAAATAACTTTCTTAAAAGCTTCTGTAATGGCTATGTATTCAACTTTAGTTATGGATAGAGCAACTGTAGCTTGCAAAGTAGCTTTCCAACTGATAGAATAGCCACCAAGTGTAAAAATATAACCTATAGGAGATATTCTCTTATTCAAATCTCTACCAAAATTAGAATCCACAAAACCAAAAATTCCATTTCTAGCTCTACCAAACTATAGACAAAGAGTAGTAGTACCTCTTAAATATCTAAAAACCAACTGAACTGCTCTCCAGTGTTCTTTACCAGGATTTGCTATATACCTGCTAACAACACTCATAATATATGACAAATCATGTCGTGTATAGACCATAGCATACATAAGAGATCCTACAACATTAGAATAAGGAATTCTTGATATATATCCAACTTCATCATCTGACTGTGGAGACAAAGTAAACGATAATCTAAAATGTGTTGCTAAAGATGTACTGACAGGCTTAGCATTCATCATATTAAACCTACAAAGAATCTTCTCAAAGTATGCCTTCTAACCAAGATACAATATGCCTTCTTTTCTATCCTTCAAGATTTTCATCCCAAGTATCTTCTTTGCTGCTCTTAAGTCTTTCATTTTAAACTCTCTGCTCAAATAATTTTTAACCTTCTCAATCTCTCCTCTATCTTTGGTTACAATCAACATGTCATCTACATACAAGAGTAGACAAATAAAAGACCCATCTACACATTTTCTAAATTCACACAACTATCAAATTACTTCTCCTAACATCATGAGAAGTAATGAATGAGTCAAACCTCTTATACCACTACGTGGGTGATTGCTTCATGTCATAAAGTGATTTCTTCAACAAGCAAACATGATCCTCCTTCCTGAGACCACGAAGCCCTCTGGCTGTTGCATGTAAATGTCTTCATCAAGCTTTCCATACAAGAAAGCAAATTTCATATCCAACTGTTCAAGCTCAAGATTATGCAAAGCTACAATACCAAGTAATGCTCTAATAAGGCTATGTTTTATAACAGGAGAAAACACATCAGTGAAATCAATACTTGGTATCTGATTGCAACCCTTTGCAATAAGTCTTGCCTTGTATTTGGGTTCTTCAACTCCTGGTGTTCCTTCTTTTCTCTTGAATACCCATTTGTAATGAACAGTCTTCTTCCCTTTAGGAAGCTTCACTAAGTCCCAAGTTCCATTCTTATAAAGGAATTCCATTTCCTCCTGCATTGCTTCTGAGTAAGTAGATGGTTCTTCATTTGAATCAATATCCTCTGCTGCATTAAGAGCATAAGCTACAAGATCTACCTCTATATATCTTTGAGGAGGTCTAACTTCTCTCCTAGGTCTATCTCTAGCAATTGAATACTGCTGTTATGGTGGTGTAGAAATAAATCTATCCTTTGTTTATGATCTAGGGTGAGAAGTAGATTCTAAAGTAGACCTGAATCAATTTGAAACTCCACTTGCATGCTTGATTTCTACTG
Source organism: Combretum micranthum (assembly GCA_024138025.1). NCBI lineage: Eukaryota > Viridiplantae > Streptophyta > Magnoliopsida > Myrtales > Combretaceae > Combretum > Combretum micranthum. Next base: position 20,100 of record JAMXBD010000585.1, read on the forward strand.
TACTTTATCAGATGAAGTTGTAGAAGACAAGTCAAATAACATAAACACTTCATAAAAAATCACATCCCTACTAACAATGACTTTCTTCAAATCAGGACACCACAATTTATATCTCTTGACACCATGTTTAAAACTAAGGAATATTCACTTCAAAGATCTAGGCTCAAGCTTCCCATTATCTACATGAGCATCTGCAGGACAGCAACAAACTTTCAAATCTGAATAATCAGCAAGAGTACTAGATTATACCTCTAGTGGAGTCCTCTTCACAATAACTGAAGATGGAGACCTGTTGATTAAATAACATGCCATAGAAATTGCTTCAGCCTAGAATGACTTCATTAATTAAGCATTATAGAGCATACACCTGACTTTCTCCATAATGGTTTTGTCATCCAATTTGCTATCCCGTTTTATCGAGGTATACCAGGATCTGTTAGATGCCTTATAATTCCTTCTGACTTACACAAAACATTGAAATCATTAGAATAGAATTCAAGGTCATTATCTATGTGAAAACGCTTTACCTGCTTTCCAGTTTGTTTCTCAATCATCATCTTCCATTCTTTGAATGTGGGTAAAACATCATTCTTCTACTTCAAGCAAAATACCTATAATCTTCTGGATAAATCATCAATGATGGTCAGCATGTAGATAGCACCTCCACTTGAAGGCACTCTAGACGGTCCCCATAGATCAGAATAGATATAATGCAAAATACCATTAGTATTGTGAGTACTTGTGGTGAATTTGATTTTTTTTTTTCTGCTCACCAGAAATACAGTGTTCACAGAACTTCAACTTAATGATGCCCTACTCATCAAGAAGTCCTCTTCTACTCAATTAAGCTCTACTGGCTTCACTTATAGGCCCTAGATGCATATGCCATACTCTAGTAGCATCCTCATTTGATAGAGAAGAAGAAGTAACGGCTGCATCACCTATAATAACTGAACCTTGTAAAACATATAAGTCAACAGTCCTTTTCATCCCCTTCATCACCACAAGAGATCCTTTGCTAATCTTCAGAACTCTACCTTTACCAGTATATTTGTACCCTTTAGAATCAAGAGTACTCAATGAAAAAATTTCTTCAAGTCAGAATATGTCTCACATCTCTAAGTGTCCTGACAACACCATCAAATATATCTTGATCTTTATAGTGCTAATGCTTGCAACCCTGCAATAAGTATTATTTCCTAAAAGGACAACACCTTTGGAAACCTTTCAATGTGTTAAAAACCAGTCCTGATTGGGATACATGTGAAAAGTATAACTAGAATCCAAAATTCACTCCTCACTGGTCTAAGGATCACCATTAGAAACTACAAGAAGTTCACTACCACTGTGGTCTTTAGCTACATCAGCTTCAGCAGATTTTTCTGGTTGTTTCCTCTTCTGATTTTCAGTAGCTTTCTTATTCTTGTTATACAATTTATAGCATTCTAATTTAATGTGTTTGTTCTTCTTCCAATACCTGCAGACCTCATCTCTATTTGAAGACTTTGACCATCCCCTTGAATTACCATAACTGCATTCTTGACTCCTACCACGAGAAACAAGACCCCCTGCTTTAGGCTTAGATCCAATTACTAAGTGTTTCATCTTCTCAAAAGATGCCAAAGCATCATACACCTCTTCCATAGTAAGAGAATCATGACTATACAAGATTGTGTCTCTAAAATTTGAATATGAAGGAGGTAAGAAACACAACAGAATTAAAGCCAAATCCTCCTTGCCATACTTAACCTCTAAAGTTTCCAAATTGGAAACAATTTCTTTAAAAACAATTAAGTGATATTCTAAAGACCTACCTTTTGTCAACTTATGTGAGTATAATTGTTGCTTCAAATGTAATTTATTGGCCAAACTCTTTGTCCTACACAACTGTTCTAATTTTAACTATAACCTAGCAGCTGTCTTCTCCTTCAATACATCCTGCTAAATCTGATTCAATAAATAGAGATGAATTTGAGAGAGGGCTTTATAATCCTTACACAATTGTTCTTTCGGTGACTAACACACAGGCATCTTGTTAAACCCTGTCAACAAATCATTCAGATCTATTTGTGCTAACATCGCTCGCATCTTAACCTGCCATAGAGAAAATTTTGTGCTCTAATCTAACAAAGGAATATCATATTTTATTGTCGCCATTGTAGAAAAAAACACAAAAAAAAACCCTAAGCCCTAGGCTCTGATACCACTTGTTATGATCAAATAAACAAACAATGGAAAAAACAAGAACAAAAAAGTAAAGAACACACAAGATTTTACATGGAAACCCTTGCAAGAAAAACTACGGGGAAAGGAGAGAGCGAAATCCACTAGCGTTGAAAAAGGAATTACAGAGGATGTGTATAAGTGACCACGAATCTCACCAAACTCATAGAATCCTAAAAAACAACTCACAAACCCATATATGGATCATGCAAGCCGACTCAAAAGTTGGCATACGAAAAGTCACAATTTTACTCGAACGCCGACCAAAGACCGATGGCTTATGTGTTAAATGCTAGCAACACTGGGTATGAAGGCCAGCTGTGATGAGTCGACCTTCAACAACCACATAATCCAATTCTTTAACACTGGCTTCAAGGCCGGTGAGGTAAAGGGTTTTAGGCCTGTGGTGTTGAAGTTTAAGTTGGCAGTGTTGTGCCAGCTTTGAACGACCACAGAAACGAAATCTTTAAATTGATATGAAAGCCGTTGGTATAGGTGATATAGGCCGCCGATGTTGGTACAAAAGCTGGCTGTGTACTTGAATTTAGGTCATACATATCAATATGTATCTATTTCTTAATAAACAATTTGTTAGAAAAAAAGTTTAAAAAAAGTTTGTATCTATCAGAAAAAGCTAACCGGATAGTATGTTACAATGAACTTTATCCTATTCAGTACCATAAAAAATAATGTAATCAAATGCTACCTAAAAAGTACTATTTTCAAATTAAGGTTTATTATGTTTTAATACGAGTTAATAAGATGCAGAGAGAGAGAGGGAGAGAGAGAGGTGTGAACCTCAATGGATTTCAAACATCCCTTGGTGTGACAAAAAAAAAAAAAAAGAGAGAGAAAGAAAGGGCTTTAATTAGTGTTGTTGACTTTTTTGACAAGTAAAAAAAGCAAGAGGAGTACAAATTAAATCGTGATTCTACGATTATTGTCTCCCCTCCAGTTGGTTTACAATCATAAAATTACAAAAAGCATCGTACGGGTGAACTCATAAGAATTTTTTAAGCTTATACAGGCTGTTGACATTAAGGATGAAGCTTTTCTTTACAGGCTATCTGCTTTTTTAGGGAAGAATCTGAAGATTTGAGAATGTCGGGTTCAAACATAATTTAAAAAAAAAATAAGAGTCGAGGATCGTACTAGAGGTGGCCGTACCGAGACTGCTTTTTTCACAAGAACCCCACTTTTGCGGTTGCTGAATGATGATTTGCTACAGTTTGTATGGGTCTAATTGGTCTAGGGATACAACCGGGTTGATCATTAATGGATTTTCGACCAGTCCAACCCAATAAAAACCCTGTAGAATAATAGGATTGGATTTAGACATGGGTAAAAAATCTCGTAGAGTATTAGAGTCGAATTTAGATACTACTAAAACCCAATAAATACCCGACTTGTATCACCTGCCCCGTTAGTCCTAGTAAAAAAAATTATAATGTAAATACGTTTACTAAATGTAAATATAGTAACAAGCTAAATTTAAAAACAAGATGAAAAAGAGAAAGTGAATTGTTTTATTATTAGATTATTATTTTATTGGCTTAAGTATGTTAAATCTATTAAAAAAATAAGCAGAGCAAGTTTGGGTTGATAATCGGCAAGTGATCGGGCAGGTAATCAAATTGATAATTAGGCAGGTAATCGAGCAAGTGATGGGTTTTAGAGTAAACCCTATAAGGCGAATTTGGATATAGAAGGAAACCATACAAAGTTTAGAGTCGGGTTTGGTATGCCTATAATGTAGCAAGTTCGGGTTTGAGTTCATATGACCCGCTCAAAACCATTCGGTTGCATCCCTAAACTGTCCAATAGGCCTTGATGATTGCCATTTCTTGTTTTGTTGGGACTAAGTTAGTTGATCTAATGTGTTCGTATTTCTTTCCTTTCGTTATGATTCAATAATATTGGTATACCTCAGAGAACTATAACTACACTATCAAAATCTCAAATATATGGTTAATTTGAGAAAATTTTAATTGCTAGCAAAGTAGGGTTTTAGGATTAATCAAGGATGGAATTCGCTTATCGGATGTTTTGCACGAAAAGAAAAGTCCAAGAACACTTGCAATTGATTTGATATTGCGCACAATGAACCATTAATGCATATTGCTTGCCACAATCAAAGATTGATTATAAGTCTAAACAAGAGAAAGTTTAAGACTCTAAATGTGATAATATGATATAGATTGATGTTTAGGTCTAACTGGATAGAGCTATTTTCACTAAACCCCCTTAATGGAAAATTAGTACTATAATGAAATTGAAATAAAACCATAGTTACTCTAGTGAGATCGATAGGTCAACCTTAATTGCATGGCAATTTAACGTTAAGTAGTGCTTAATGCTCAAATAAGGATAAACGATCAAGAAGACTGATGAGCTGGATAGTTGAGACTCTAATTGTGAGGCTTTGCAATCCTCTAACTCAAGCTCACGTAATTGAACATAATAGTTGATTACTATTGAATATAACCAAATTAGAAGAGGTGGATATTAATGGTATTATAAATGGTAATAAATCCCTTGAATTCATGTGAATTTTCTTGGAAAGAAATTTTTTTAAAGGTGTTTTAAAATACTAATACTAAATATCTTTTGTTAAGGAGTTATAACATTATCTACTAAGCTTGCTGAATATTTTAAAAAATAAGTAGTTAAATATTCTATAAATTCAGCTTTCATATGCAATAAAAAATTCTTGCAGCACGGGCCTTGGCCCAATATAACTTAAATTATAAATTTTCATAAAAAAAATATTTTTAATTTTTGTAAAATCTTTTATTGACCCGTTAGTATTAATGGAATCAAGAAGCGGACAGTATTTCGATTAAGTCCAGAGCAAAAATAGCTATTTTCTATTATAACCCTCATATTTAAATTTCTCATAATAACTCTTAACTAAAACAGCTATTTAGTCTCAGAATTTACACAAGTCTTTTTTTTTTTTAATTGAACAAAATTTACACAAGTCTCTTTAACTTCCTATACAAGTTAATACAAAAGTTAAGTGGCTATACACACTTTTAATATAAGAACTTTTTTTAAAAGAAAATAACAAATGAGATTATTAATTAGTTTTAGGAAGTAAATCAACCAACTATAAGTTGGAAGGGATATATATGTTTTCAAGAATCTACTAGCAATGTGATCACAAGTGAATTGTACATCAATCTCAATGCACTTCATTCAATTGTGCAAGTAAGGATGATTGGCCATAATTTGTGCAACTTTATTATAATAATACAGAGATATGAAAAGTCAAATACAAAATTGCAAATCTTTAAGAATATACAAAACCCATATCAACTCTTTTATGGTTGAAGCCATGCTTTGATACTCAGCTCTAGAAGTGGTTGCAATTTTTAACTTCTTTGTTGTCCACGATATAAGGCCATTCCTGAGCAACACATCATAGCATTTTATAGATTTCAACTAAATGGTGTGCACCCCTTCAAGCAAAATAGAGCCTCAATAGCCTCTTAAATTGAGTAAGTTCTAAGTAGAATAATAGAAGATTAACAAATCCTTTAAGGTATCTCAATTCTCAAGGCATGAAAAACAACTTCTAGATGTTTAATATAAGGATTAACCACGAATTGGACAAACTTATGAACTGCATGTAATATGTGAAACCTAATGAGGTTCAAGTGAAAGAGATAACAAACAACTTTGAATATATTCAAACATTATCCTCAAACCTTAAGTGCAAGGACATTATCAAAGAAGAATTAATGAACTTTAAGAATCAAAACTTATCAAATCAAAGCATGATTAAATATTAATTAAACACAACATATTCAATTATTTATTAATTAATCTTAAGGAACACATTTAAGTTTTCCAAAATATTCCAAAAATCTAAACTTATCAAAACAAAAACATCGTTCATTAAAACACACCTAAATATTTCTCTCTAAAAATTCATTGATTCTATATTATTAAGAACACTTAGCTAAAATGAATCAAACTTGTCTCTAAATCAAAAATAATTTTTCCATTTAACACCAAGTTAACTCCAATTAACTAAGCATACTTGTATGCTCTAGAATTACACTAAAGATCATACAAAGTCCACATTTAATATTAAAAAATTAAAACCAATCCATTTCAAAGTCTAGACATCTATAATATCACCAATTTGATAAAACTAACATTGCCACCATATATCAGACACCCTAAATACTAATCCAATAACTCAAGATAACAAATTCAACTTGAATCCATCCCAACAGCTACATATATACTACAACTAGAGTATGTATCTGCCACTTTATATTCTTAATTCAATTATACTTGATTCCAACACATTTAAACATCATCTCATATCAATATTAAACCATTAAAACACATAAATCAACAAAATTACATCGCCCCACCTATACCTAAACACATCATCATCAACACACCAAAACCCAGTCTAATCTTCAATTAATTATCCAAACACACTTCTAAACACAATTTTTTAAGATTTGTACTTAATTAAACACCTAAAAGTAAGAATGGAATGCATACTTTTCTAACGATCAATTTTCGTACTTCACTATCAAGCAAAAACTCACTTAAGCTTCCACAAATCCACAACCAACTTCCAAACACTTGATTTAATTTTTTTTTATAATTTTTTTGTCCAATGATCATCTTCTAAAACCTTTGAGGGAGGGAGAACTTGAGCCGAAATAAAATATATTAGGAGATTAATGTTCATGTCACTCGACTACAAAGGTTTTTGGTCGCTTGATTTACCTTGAAATCACGAAATCCCACTAGATTTATTATCAAATACTATAAATCACATGATTTTACTAAACGTGTATTAATTTAAGCTTATAAGTTCAATTGATCAAAAGAAAAGAACTTATCTTACTTACAAAGACCACACGCTACTTATAGGGAGTAAATCCATGCTCTCCCCGACTTTAGGTGTCCTTTTTCTTTGGAAAAAAAAATATGTTTAATTAGTAATCTTAACTCCAAGAGTTGAATACAACTTTAATGAGAAATGTTTTTGGTGATTACTTCTATTTCTTAAATTCTTTGATCTTGAGATCCTAAAGTACAAGAACTTACTTCAAATAACCATAGAATTGTTAGACAAAATTTAAGCTCGCTTATTATAGCACCATTGAACTTATTGGCATGCATTGAGTAAGAGAGATATATTTTGCTTTAAAATGATTCTAGAATAACCCATCTTGCTTAACCACTAAGCTCATTTAAGTAATTCTATTACCGACACTTAACAAATATCTTTTATAATAAATGAATAAGAGAGCTTTAATTAATTGTAACAAGGGAATCTATTATTCTTCCATTGGAAATATCCTAAATTTATATTTAGTGGTAACTCTTTAGATTAAGTTTACCAATTGGTCAATTAATTAGTTCTTTTTTTAATTTACCAATTATGGCACTAAATAGGGTTGAAAACGAGCTGAGCCGAGATTGTAAAGGCTCAAGCTCGGCTTGTTTAAAATTTATCGAGCTTGAGCTCGAGCTGATCTTTTCATCGAGCTTAAAATTGAGGCTTGAGCTCAACTTATATGGCTCGTTTAGCTAAACAAGCTCTAGTTCAAGCTCAACTTGAGTTGGCTTTTTATCAAGCCTGAATTTAAGCTAGAGCTCGACTCGTTTAAATAGTTCGTTTTCCATTTTTTTTCAAAGCTAAAAAATAATATAAAGTGTTTTTGTAATTTTAATTATATAGTTTATATCTAATGGGTTTGTTTATTTATTGACAGATTACAGATACAAATACGTTTTTAAAACTTTTTTCTAACAAATTATTTATAAAAATTAGACACATATAAAAAAAATTAACAGTTCTTATTAAAAGATCAAATAGATCATATATACATAAAATATAAATTGAAATTGGACATATTTACACATATCATTTTGAAAAAGATATAGATACAGATAAAAAACAAACCATCCAAACAGACCTATTATATCATTCATAAAAAATTCATTAATTTGTTAACGAGGTTATTAACGAGCCTATATACGAGCCTGCTCACTAGTCTAAATGAAGTTGTTCACAAACTGGCTTTAATACATAAATATTAAAGCTCAAGCTTGCCTCGTTTATTAATCGAGCTCAAGTCAAGTCGAGTTTGAAGTAAGCAGTGTTTGAGTAACTCGAGAGCAACTCGGCTTATTTGAAACCCATGCATTGAGTGATGAAAGTCAACCACTCAGCTTACTAGATGGTATAATGAATAGTGCATTTGTTGCTCTCTTAAATAAAAATTAAAATAGAAAAAGTCCCACACTACTAAATATATTAGTGTGAGTTGCATTGTGTCCTTTTTTTATGTTATTACAAAGAAAAGGGATTCAAATATGATACATCTCACTTGAGAGATCAGAGATGATACTAAAAGGCTATAAGATTATTGGTGAATTATTTTTATATCTATACATAAATACAGTGATTGACTTTTTTTTTTTTCCTTTTTTTATTGTTTGGGACCGTTAAGTGGGGAGGGAACCGAAAACTTAAAAAATGGGACAACTTCTTTCAATTTTTGGTTTCTGATAACCACCTTTACTATTCTCTATAAACAAGGGTTCTCTTCTGTCCGTCCAACATATTGGGTATTGCTACCCACATGCATTGGCCACCTTGTTGACAAATGGTTGCTAGACCACTGCTTCTAGCCCTAAGTGAGGATACGTCTATCACCATAAATGTAGATCCCATAGCTCTGATTCTAGCCCTAAGTGAGGATACGTCTATCACCATCGCATTTATGCAAAGTACGCAACTACCATCCATTCAGTGCCCATAAACAAAGCAGCATATCGCCCCACTTCGAGTAGCCTTAATGGGAAGCGTTGGCCATTTATATTGGAGTCTCCTTACTATTATTAATGCTGTTCTTTCCCTTCCTTGAAAATTTAGGAGATTGTGTCAATATATCTTTTTTATGTCTCGTTCGTTTGTTGCTAATTTTCTACTTGTACAATACAAATTATAGCATTTATTACCAATATTACTTGCACTTGCTGTATATTCAATTTATCAGTTAATGTAATTTAGTTGTATTTTCAATTGAAAAATGCCCTACTGGATATAATAGCTCAAACAAAAATCCTATAAGATTAAAATTCTATTATAGAGATAAAATACCTACACAAAATATAAGGATAATAAAAGTTTTGGATAAATGAAATTTGTTACTTTCAATCTTGACAATATACAAAGTTAACTTTTATATATTCTAATTTGGTTTTTATTGTTTTATTGTGATTACAATTTACTGAAAATTTATTGGATTGCTAATCCCATTGAAAATATAACGCCCTATACCAAAAGCATTACAACCCGCCATGTGTCATCACTTGATATGGACATTCTAAGGCTATTATTCCACTAATCCATAAATACAGATGTAATCATCAATCACTACATATAAGGGTACCTATTTAAAATATCTCTGTGTAACAAAACTTCGGGACAACTTTGTTTAACTAAAAGCCGACTCATATCAATCTTAAAATAGTAAAAGGAAACTTCATAAAATTTTTAAACTTATGAAAGAAATATAAAACTTCATATAGTCTTATAATGGTTATCTTTAATCCAAAGCAATTCTAAAAGTCAGCAGAACAATTAGAGACGAATGCAAAAATAATATTTTTTTTTTGGGGGGGGGGGTAGGGGGTTTCGGTCTTTCATCTTAAGTTGAAATTGAATTTATCTATAAAATGATCTTTTTTTTTTTTTTCTTAGAATATAGTTTATTTATGTTTTTCATTTATCATAAATTCAACAAGTAAAAACAAATTCTACGTGAATAATATTTATTTAAATTATTGTAGTATATAATACCACATACATGAAAAAAAAAACTATTTTTTTATTATGTAATATTTATGATGATTACCTATATTTATAAGATATAAATTTTTCTGTAAGATATCTCTATTTTGTAAAAAAAAAATCTAGTAAGAAATATCATAAAATTGTGTATAAGTAAAAATCTCACCAATGGCTTCTAAATATATAATATAATATAGATACATGTATATATAATTAATCTCTTTACTAGCTATTTTGAAGAAATTGCTTTATATATATATATATATAGAGAGAGAGAGAGAGAGAGAGAGATTTTATAATATAACATAGCAAACATATCATTTATTATAAGTAAATAAATAAATTTATCAAAATACTAACTGATAAAACTACCTAAAATTTCAAGAAGCAATGCCTAGGTCCATCATATTTAATATATATCATCTAAAAGCTTTTAGAATTTATATTTCCTTTCTTATCCTAAAAAAATTAAATAAGCCATGAACTATAACTAATGTAAGTACAAAGTAAAAAAAAAAATATGGAAAGAATCCTATTATAATCATTAAATCTCTTTCAATTTACTACTAGCTATAGTGTAATTATACACAATATGATTTTCATAATCTTAATTTAGAGCCCATGCGTCATCAATAGGATCTTTCCAACCATTTTGTATATATTTTATTAAACTATGTTTTTCAATTTTCAACCAATCATATAAAAAAAAAGATCATCTCAATTCATTTCATATTTTTCCAATGTTTTTAATACTGAAATGTGCAAATAATTAAAATAAGTGTTAAAAAAATTTAGAACGTCAATTAAAGAAATTTTAAATGTAATTTATGCATTTTAATATAAAAATTTAAATTGTAAAAATCTAAACAAAGGTTATATAGAAAAAAATGCGAAATTATTAACAAAGACTTTAAAACGATTTAAAAAATCTATAAAAAGAAAGATTTTAATGTGTCCTTTTTTTTTTCTTTTTCAGTACCTGTTTATATTGCAAAATAGTAGATAATAAAAATACAACTATAAAAGAAGATTATGACAAGAAAAAATTAAATAAATAAGGGAAAGCATAAGAATGAAAAAAAAAAGAAGGAAAATAACCATTGACAGACAAAACATTAATGGATAAATATCACTACATGAAACTATTTACGTACAAAATTCACTGTTTTCCGTGCAAACCCCACCTTGGAAACAACAATAAAGAAATGACCAACCTTGAAATAAAACTAAAAGAGAAACTGGGAAACCACAAAATTGAAAACACACAATTCAAACCAGGGTCATGCAATACACACCAACTTTCTTAACCGCTACACCATTAAAAATATTCAAAGTTATGTTCTCCAAAAATTTATGATATTGTTTTTTTTAAATAAACACAAATTTGCGATGGCTGGGGTGGTTGGGTTAGATTCGTCCCTAGTGGATAATTAGGTCTACTATTTCCTTTCCATAGTTTTCATAGACATCATATCCAATACATCGAATATTATAGGATCATCACCTATCCCTGAAAAAAGATAAAAAGAGTGAGCAATTTCATATACAACTTAATAACTAAATGCAACAAACACATTTAATACTTTGATTAATCAACAAATAACACATATAGCCGCGGCCATAGCCCCAAACCTGAGTAACTCATGCCTCTGTAAGAACATCCATATAGAAAATAGGTAATATAACATATCTTGGTGTTGGGAGCATCCCACACACCTGAAGTATTATTGTCGTACCACTCCTAGACTACCGGAATCATCTTTATGTACAACTCCACTTAGAATAACGACATACACAATTATCAGGCACTGTCCTAGTAGCAATTGTCCTCATCAATCTGCTAGATCCACCATAGACAAATAGCACATCAAAGTTATACACCATGTAGCATAGATTTATTTGTAATTTCTAAAACCCTACAAACACAAGCAACAAACAGGTAAGGTCTACATGAAAAAAATTTTAGGAAAAAACCTAATTCAATCAATACACCTTATCCAATAAAAAAAAACTTCATCAAAACTTGTTTCTATAAAAAAATCATATTCTTTTAATCATCTAAACCCTGTAAAGAACTACAATAAAAGGTTTATACATACCTTCTTCTTTGATGGTAAATCACAATCTCCAGTTACTAATAGGGTTTTCTCCAAAAACTCCTCCACACTATAACTTCCTTTAGTATAATTCAAGAAATTTAGAAAAAAATTACTTCTATATACCACAAAGATATAAAAGATTCATACTTAGAACTTTGAATCTTGATTCTTTTTTACACAAACACAATCTCCAACAAGACATAGGGTTTTTCTTCAATCTCCCTTCAAAACCAAAAGAAAACTTTAGAGAAAGATTATTTCCTTTAATTCTCTAAAGAATTGAAGAGGATCAATATACTTGACTTGATTCTATATCTCTTGATGTAAGATCACTGACAGAAAGGTTTTTGAGATTTTTCTAAGCTAACTGAATGATTTTGGAGAAGAGGAGGCTTAGGTTATGAAGAAAAAATTGAAAAAAAACTCTTTAATTTCCGAATATGAAAGGCTGACAGCTTAAGGAAGAGGGCTAGCGCCTAGAACTGTCGGACATGATTCTTGAATCACATAGGCCAGCTAATGCTGGTGCTGTATAATCTATACCGGCGAGATAGGAGGAAAGCTAATGTGGGCTTGAGCTCCGTCCATTCGTTTTTTGTCATGTCTGCCATTAATAAAACATAAATAATATTTTAAGGTTTACCATAAAATTTCTTATTTTTTAATCAAATGACACATTTGTCATTTTAAAAATTATATTATTTGTATATACAGAAAATATTAGATACTAAATTAACTAAAACAAAAATTGTAGTATAAAATTATCAAACATTAAAGGAAATATGAAATTTTGATACCCATCAAAGTAATTTAATTTAATACTCAATTAAACTTTTCATACTTATTTTTATTACTTTATTTAACTTTGCTTACTTTGGTTCTGATATTGATGAAGTAGTCTCTTGGTGCTAGATGGTATTGAGGTAACAATAAAAATTCAACGATGTATATATTTTGGCTCTTTATATCGCAAAAGAGCAAATAGTGTTTAAAAAATAATAAAAAAATTATAAAAGTTTGATTGAGTATTGAATTAATCACTTTAAAATTTATGTATTGAATTAAATTTTGTATAAAATTCAGGTACCTAATTTGAGATTTACCCAAAAATTAAATGTAAGACACATATTTGGGTTTTATTACAAAGAATCAAATTAAATAGCTATTTTACAACATAGTATCGCATATCAGCTCTTCATCGCATAGCTAATGAAAATTCTACAATAGAGCATGATTTCCGTGCATTAAATTTAGGATTAACTTACACTAATCGTATCAACTTTTGATGGCAAATTTAATTAAAGTATCATATTTATAAATTTATTTGAGGTATCAATATTTAAAAATGTGTTCATTTGTGTGCATCAATATTTTAAGTAGTTAAAAATAAATAAATTATTTCATAAAATGAATCAAATAAAGTATTAATAATTATTATCCATGAAATTTAAAGAAATTTAATTAAAAATTAATCCAAACATCAATATATTAAATAAATTTTAAAATATTATGATACTCATTTAACTCACATTATGAAATATGATTATTTTTTTTATTATTTGAAATATTAAATATTTTAGATTAACTTACTCAAAATCTTGATAATTTGCAGTGTAATTTACCCAAAATTTAGTACGGTGACGATGACATGTTATATCGCACATTCATGTACTCTTGTGGATAGACGAGCATTGCCAAAAAATATTGTACACATGTTTGGTACTTCATTTGATATTATTTTGATGCCGAACAGATACTAAATCGATATAAATTAATATTAATAAAAATTAATAATTTTTTTTTTATGAATTAATTAAATCAAACCAATATTAAATTAATATTAATTCAATACTGATCAATACAAATTCGATACAAATACAAATCTATCAATCCGATCAGACCTATTGTCGAAGATGCGTCGCATTAACACCGAGCACATGTTTCCCTCCTCTTTCACGAAAGGACAATGATCTACGTCCCACGGATACCTTAGTTATGGCAGTTGGAAAGTACCATTCGTTTAAGGTTCAATGCTGGATTTGACTCATCTTTCATTGTCTTTTTATTTTCATAATTCTTTTTTGAGGAAAAAAAATCCTAAACAATCCTACTAAACTTTTATCCAATCATACATATATCGTATAAATTTTTAAAAATATGTAAAATAACCTCTTTTAAACTTTAATATATTGATGAGATAAAGGAAATTTAATTTTTTAATTTAATAAACATACTAAAATCAAAATTAATAAGTGTTAGAGAACACTTATTTAAATTTAAAGATGTTTTTCCACCAAATTCAAAGTGTAGGATGATATTTTCAACTTTTAAGAATTATTTATCAATTTATCAAATTTTATAAAAGGGGTTGCAACAATTGAAAATTTGAGGGATATATTCCCATCTAGATTGAAGTTTAGAGGAAAATTTTATAGTCCTACCATTAATTTTAATATGATTGGTCTCGTTGCCACTCAATAGCTCACATCACAGCCAACCGTGATCAAATCATGAAAATAGTTAATATTCAATTTACTATATTTATTTTAACATTAGATTGTTGACGGTCCCATCGATGAACCATAGAACCTCCTCAAATATAGAGATTATTCACACTCTCTTACATCAATAAAAATTTTCATGAATACAACATTAAATTAATCCTTTACATATTTAAACATACTTATAATTATTTTTACTTAATTCAGCCAATGATGAATTCACGATTTTCTTAACCTAATATTTTATTGATCATTAAGAATCTAATTCAGTAGTACTAAATTGATATAAAAATAAATATAATTTTTTATTAATACAAAAGATTTATTTCGGTTCCATATTAGGAGAAATTTCTTGCATGGTAAACATATTTCCAAGCATAATATTTTAATAAATATAAGATTTTTTTTCTAGTATAATGTCGCCAAAGCTTGTCTTAAAAAAAAAAAAAAAAGATAACCATTGCAAAAATATAACATATACATTAATTGATTATTGCATTTTTTATTTGATGTATCTTTTATATAAATATCAATATATATAGGGTTAATTTCATCAATAATACATGAACTTTGAAATAGATCAATTTAGTACATGAATTTTAAAATTGATCAATTTGGTAACTGAGTGCATGTCAATAGTGAGTTATATATTTCATATATTAATTTGACAATTTCAAATTTTTCAGGCATCAAACCGATCGATTTCAAAATTTAAATATTAAATTGACACCTTATTCCATGCTTCATCAAATTTCAGAGACAATTGTGCCACTATCCCATACATATTAAAGCTGTGCAATAGCGGATTAAGCGGAGATGATTTCTTGCAAAATCATTAATTTTTTTTGTCTTTTTGCATGGCAACATCAAAATCAATAACTCTTTTTTTTTTTTTTCCTAATCATATTTCATTTCTTGAAAATTATTATCAAAGATTTATAACATATAGTTGGCATGAACAGCCCTCATTTATTAGAGTGGTGTGGATTTAATTCTCTACCAACTCTATAATCCATGTGGTTAAAAAAGCTTTACAAGTTCTTAACATGCTATACCCATATTTTAATACATTTCATTCTTTTTATCTTACAGGTTTATAACATGTTTATAACATGGATCCCTTTGTTTCTTTTTAAAGTTTTTCGTAGGTCTCTTATATTTTTACATAATTTTTTATTTTTATATAAAAAAATAAAATATTTTGAAGTAATTCAATCTTTTAGATCCTCAGGCAGAAAATCACAATAAGTTGAAGAATCCTCCTCGGTAAAATCTAAAATATTAAGGTTCTTAGTTTAGAAACCCGGACCATGGATGTGTAGATATAAATAAATAAATAAAAAGTCATTCCGCTTTCGGTCTCTACCTCTGGGACTATGGGGCCAAGGCCATGTGATTAAGAGACGGAATTCTTACGGAATGATACGGGAGTGAATGACCCCGATTTAAGCTCCCCTACGAACCTTCCTTACGTATCACCATCAATGAGTGATGGGGGGACAAACTGGGGGTCCAATTTATGGTGACATCCTTTCATCACCCCCAGCTTTTACGCATAAATTAGAAACTTCCCCTATCATCCTAATCATGAAGATATTACCTTCATCACAGGACGAAGATCGGTCTCTTGTATTTATCTGTGTACAAGATAGATCTCTTTAGTCTTTCCTGCAGGCAAAAAGTAAAATACTAGATAGAATAGAAGTATGGTCTCTTTGTGTTCTGTGATGCAAAATAATAAGTCATCAGCCTTTTGGTATCCTTTTGCCAAGCAAATCTCCGAATTACCATGTTTTAGTATCGTTTGTATTTGGTATGTGTTATTAGCTATATGAAAATATTATGTCTTCATTCATAATAAGAAAATGTTACAAATGATACTTGAATTTTAATAAAATATGCAATTAGGTATTGAACTTTAAAATTAATCAAATTTAGCATATGAAATTGTTTGATAAAGGGGGTGTGCAAAAAAACTGATGAAACCGAAAATCAATCCGAAAAATATGATTGTTTAGTCCATTGGTTTCGGCTTATGATCATGGATTTTATTTTTTATGGTTTTCAGTTTCGGTTTCGATTTGTAACCATAAAAAACCGATGGTTAATGGTTAACCGTTTTAAATATTTATAAATATATTATATGTATAATTTACATATACATATAATTATTTAAAATATAAATACACACAGATATGATTTACGTATACATATAATTTACATATGTTAATGCTTCTTGGATTTTGATTAAAGTACTATCGTCCTATGATGAGAGTTGATGTGGTAATTGATTTGGTTTGATTTTTGTTGACGATGATACATCCAAAGGCTTGTTTTTCTCATTTTCCTTAATTTGATTTTCTTTTTTTTTTAGCTATTGTAATATATAGAATAATTTAAAGGAAAACTTTATGATAAAAGATAAAAAAAAAGTCTATTGAAATTATCAATTTGATTTATTGAAACTATTACATTAAATGGTTAAAAATCGAAAATCGAAAAAATTAACCGGATAAAAAGTTAACCGTTAAGGTGGTTAATTGTTTATAATAGAATGATTAAGGATCGGGATATTAAAAAACTGATCATTACGGTTAGGTTCAAAAAATAGGGTCATTGACCGATTAACCGATTGTGAATACCCTTAGATAAAGGTACTATTAGTATGCGCGAAAAGTTCTTTCAGGTACTAAATTAATCAATTTCAAAGTTTAGAGTTATTATTGCATATTTTATTAAAGTTCATATATCATTTATAACATTAACCCTCTATGATATGGTGTATGAACATTATATAATATTTTCATATTTAAATTCTTGTTTGTACCCATTGAAAAAATAAGTAAATATATAAATTTTCTTTGTATCCTACATATATATATCTGCACAATTTGGTGAAAATTGGGATTGACATATGAATATAATATAAAAGCCTTTTTCTCTCATTAGTCAATTTGGTCGATTAGCTAATTTGAATCCAGATTTTTAAGATATGGAAAGATTACAAAATGCCATTTATGATCTCACAAAATGCAAATGGACTAGATAAAGTGGTAAACTCACAAGTATTATGTTGTCAGCATGGTAACAAGGGTATGCAAACAAGTTTAGATAGATGGATGTGGTAATATTTAAGGAGGTCAAAAGCATGATGATTTGGATAAAAGAGAACGGCTTTAAGAGTATACCTTATTATAATCCCAAGAATGAAATAAAGATCTTTAAGATTATTTAACACATAATAGTGGAAAAGAAGTTGAATGAAGTGAGAAAAATGGATAAAATTGTTACCAATGAAAACAATACCGATTGTGTAAATGAGAAAAACAAACCATCAAACTCCCAAGAATAAACAAATATGGATTGTGATCTAATTTTCAATGAAAACTAATAAGAGAAAACTCTTAACCTAAAGGTATCAAGCTTTTTTTAAAGAGAACAGCTAACCGGAAGCATAGTTGAAGTTAGAACTTGAAGAAAAAGAATCTACAAGATCCATTCAATATTTAGAAGCATAAGTCAAAGCATTGGAATGTTTATATCTATGAAGGCAGAACCTATTTTGAAGTAAATATAGAAGTTGAGAACTAAGTATTTAAAGAGAAAATAAAAGAAAGATTTAATATTTGAGGGCCCATCATAGCAAGTTTGATATGTTTTGGTAATATATCTATATAATATTAATTAATCAGAAACTTCCATTCAATAAAGTTATATTTACTTATAAAGAAGTAAATTGGGATGTTTGAAGTAAGTTAAAGAATTATTTACAAAAGAATATGTCAATCTTTAAACAAAGAAAGAACGTTTTTCTAGTTAATATCTCAATGTATGTCACCACAAATACATCATTTAAACATTATAGATGACATTATAGGGAAAAAAAGAAAAAAAGAGTTTGATTGTTTGACTAACCCAACAAAGATGCTTCAGTGGGATATGCTATATAGTGATCATGTGGATGAGTTGTTGTCAATAGTAAGGGCAAGGGGCAAGTGGGTTGAGTCACAAGTAGTATGGAGGCAAAGAAGATATAAGAGGAATGGAAGAGGATTTAGTATTGGTGATTATAGAGTAAACTATTAACCAATATATTAGGTAATATGGTTAGAGATGTTGACTTTATAGCGGGTAAAGGAAGGTTGAAGGTGATAACAAGCGATGGATCAAATGGTAGATGCATGTTGAGATGAGAGAAGAGCAAAAGGACTTAGATTCAAAAAGGATGGCTTGGCTACTAGCATGAATGAGGCTAGTTGATAAATACCATGAAGCTAGGAGCCAATTTATGTAGAGCTAGGTGGTGCAACTGAGATAGCACAATAAGTTAAATATGCAAAATAAATTGTAGTTTTAGTAGATAATCAAGACAACAAGAGATTTGCATTAACGTGAAGTTAGGAAGTAATTGAGCATGGGAGGTCAATCGCTTAACTTATTCATTGATGATTAAGAATATACATCCTAGAGTGCCATTATTAAGGGCATATGCATATGAATAAAATAATGAAGGACATATGTCAATATCTGTAAGGAACCTCGATTCATCCTTGGTAGCAAACTTACTACCTTTGTCATTGATCAACACCTTAATATTGGTGGAAAAAGTAATTCTAAACAAAGTTTTAGAAAAAAATTGAAGTAATACACACCTCTAATTTATTTTAGGTTGGGATATGCATGAATTTTGTGAATAGTCATTAATAATGAGGACAAAAGTATCTAAAGCCTTGATTAGACCCTATGAGAGATTTCGTAACATCACAATGAAGGATCACTAATAGCTAGGAAGAGGTGAGATGAGCCTACAAATGGTGATATAATGAATTGTTTACAACTACAACAATGACAAATTTAGGGATAAAGTGATAGATTAAACATGAATACGTTAATGAAGCTAAATACAACTTATGAAATCAAAATGAGGGTGATGCAGCTAACCATGAAAGATAGCTCTCAATAAAACTATGCTATGAGAGACTGAGGGTATCAGAGTCAATGAGCCAAATTGGGTAGAATGGATTATTTGTTTACTAATGGAAGACAATGTTCATGGTTAAGAGTCTTAATTGGAAAATGATAATAAATACCAAAGTTGTTTGTTAGTTGTTGTCATAAAGTGGTTAATGTAAAGACCCGCTATCACCCCTATATTTGAAATAGGAAATAACGGTTCCCCAACCACATATAACCTATAAGATTATATGTAAGGTTGCCTGAAAGAATTGTTTGAGAAATTATTTATCTAACTCCATATAGATAATATAATAGGAATCATATTTATATATATTTATTTTAAAAAAAAAAAAAAACCTTAAACAAAACTATACTACTACACTACCAACACATTTTGGCAAAGGAAACAACTTAACTCCTACATAGCTAGCACATATATATTACATCCAAAGGCTTCTTACAAGCCTTAACAAAATCTTCAAAACACAACCCCGAACTAACACTTTAATTACATCATCAACAAAAGAAATCACATCTAATCTATTACAAATCATAGGGTTCCATTGAGTCCATGGTTAACTTTAACCCTCCCAACCATCAAGAAAATCTTCAAAGTCGGTTCCGTACCCATACTCTTATAGAACTCATCGGAGTCATCACCTGAAATGGATAAAATATGAGCCAAAGGCCCAGTACACAAGTAACCAATACAAATGCAAAGTGGATCACACATTCTTAGACTAAATGCATTGTGCAACAATCATTTGTTTCTTGCTTAGTCTTTAGTTAGTAAAACAACACGGGAGTATTCAAACTCCGGACAATAAGGATCTAGTATTACGTCCGCCTCCCTGAGTGGTCCCTACTGTTCATCCAGACTAGGCAGCCCCACCTTCCGGCATAGCCCGTAATACTAGGAGATCCTGAGTAACGTATCACGACGCTCAGGGGGTTGATATGAGTAGCTCGGATACTCATATCTCCTAAATAATTCTATCCATTAACGATAAAGTACCCTACCCCCAATCTGAGCAGGGTGCCGCTCTCCGAACCAGATTCAACGGTAAACAAGGACAAGTGACACTCATAAATTATTAAGATTTTCTTGATTTAAAGTAATTTGGTTGTGATGCCTACCCTAACAAAGAAACAAGCAAGTTACTGCGTACCTGAGATAGCTTGGGAACTAATAGGGTTGGTCGAGTGAGAATCTATTACTGTTTAAAACAATATTAAATTTCACATTTAGCTTAAGTACTAATTAACTGGTTGAAAACACAATTAATCAAAGAAATTCAAATAATTTAATACAAAGTCATAATAAAGCATTTAAACATCATATTATATCGTAGAACACTTAACAAATACTTAATGATCATATATCAAACTTTGAAAAATTTTGGAGAAAGTTTTTACAATTCAAAAGCGCAGGGGATACGCCGGCATTCAAAGCCGGCAGCTTTGAATCGGTTTTAATACACTAAAGATCAACACCTGGCAGCGTTCAAGGGTACACGACTGCCTTCATTCTACGTCGGTGGCTTTGAGCCGGTGTAGAAGCAAATCCAAATTTCCAAAAATTGCCGAGAGGTACATGGGATTGATCCACGCCGGTGAATACCCCCAATACCAGCAGTGTTTCCATGTACGCTGGCAGCCTTTGATTCTACGCCGACGGCCTTAAGCCCGGCATTAAAAATTATGATTCTGTTTCCATTCCACACCGCCTCTAAGCCGACGGTGTTGGAATCCCAGTAGCCGGTGTACAATTTGAAAAATGTGCACTAGCTAACTTTTCCAGTGAAAGCTGGCAATGTTCAAACGGCTTCAAGAAATTTGATTCTGTTCACTTTCGACACCGCCTATAAGCCGGCGGCGTAGAAGCCCCAGATGCCGGCGTACGACCAAATTTAAGCCTATACAAAAATGTTTTTAATTTCCCCTATTTTATTACAAACTTTGTTCACTTTCAAAAATTCCCCAATCTTAATTTAAACTTTCCAAAGCTTGTTATATGTTCTAAACACTATCCTAACAACATGAATTCTACTTCTAATCATCAAAACACTAATCACACTTCAATCTACCTCAACTACTCAATTCTTCAATTTTCCCAAAACACTCATCCTCACATATCAATATTCCATACAAGATATAAACTACCATTCTTTAGCCATATAATCCAATTCAAACTATCATCAATGCACCAAATCAATCCACATCAAATTAGTACATAAAATTCTTTTCTATCCAACCTTTACAAACAAACACAATATAGAACATAAAATAAAAAGATAAAGCTTGCATTTAACTCACATGACTAAATCTTGGCTTGGAATGTTGTTTAAATCCAAAAGCTTGTAGTTGATCTTGGCTTAGGGTCTATGATTTTGAAATGGAAAAGAAAGAAAGAATGAAAGAATGGAAAGGAAAATTCGTATGGAGGAAATAGGGCTGCAAAAGGTCCAAATCTTGCTCAAAACAAAGTCAATACTCATCTAAAATGTGTCTTTAGGGGATATTTGTCCTAAGATTAATTTAAGTTAATTTCAAATGCATTTGAGTTGGATTTAGGCTTAAAAAGTGAACTTAAAGTTTGTAAAATTTCTGTCATAAATCCTAAGCTATTCAAAAGTAATTTATTAAATTCCAAACATAAACACATACATATTAATTTGCAAAGACACATATATTCATTACACTATACACCTTTATACATGTAATACAAAAATATTAATTTCATTATACTATAACACATAAAAATAGCACATGTCTAACACATTCACTAATTATTATCCAAGCACACACACACACACCACAACACTAAATATATATATATATATAATCTCATTTCAATAACAATATATATATATATATAAATTAAGGAATTTCATGGCTATTTCAGTTAATGACTACTAGAAGATTTTTAGCTCTACCTGTATCATTTTGGAAATGCACTACATGAACTATCACACAAGTAAAAGCTTCATTGATTTTGTTTTTCAATTTATAGAGC
Source organism: Combretum micranthum (assembly GCA_024138025.1). Classification (NCBI taxonomy): domain Eukaryota; kingdom Viridiplantae; phylum Streptophyta; class Magnoliopsida; order Myrtales; family Combretaceae; genus Combretum; species Combretum micranthum. The sequence continues at coordinate 42,732 of JAMXBD010000585.1, forward strand.
ACACATACATTTAAGTATATTCTATTAATTTCAATAACAGAGTCCATAACAATAGCAAGAGAACCAATTTTTGATGGTAGGTGTTAAATGACAGATTTCATTACAAACATATTAGGTTTAAGATTTTTAATCAAATTAAGTGATCCACTTGACATACATCGATAAAACTCTCAAATTCTACACATTTTTCATCTATATTTGATTAAGTGATCTACATGACAAGTATCAATGAACTCTCAATACATAAGTGAATAAACGTTAATCAATAGCTTAGTTGTAATAATGAAATTTTTTAATATGTGTTTGTAATTATGTAACCTAGTTTGGATGAGTATATAATACCATGGCTAAAAATATCGCGTTTACTAATAACATCATCTTACAATGGATTTTAAAACTTAATCATGACTTTATGAATGATAAGAACATACAGTCGGAATTCAATAGTTTTATCTCATGTAATTATTTGTCAAATGTGCAAAAAGTTACTTAAACATGTCTATATAGTATTCTAGAGTATATATAATTACATAATTAACATATATAGTGCATGTGTATAGTGATACCAAAACCAACAATGTATATGTAATAATAAAATAAATCAATCATAAGGAAGAGTAAGGGTGTCATGTGTTATTAAATAAGAGGGTAAAATAGTCCACTTAAATAACACAATAATAAGTACTTCTTTAGCTCCCTTACCTAAAACCTACGTTTTCTCTCCAAACATTTTCATAAGGAGTCAAACCTTAAGTCTCCCTCAAGCTTGTATCTTACTTCAAGGAAGATCAAAGGTTAAATATCTAGGTTATTTTTCTCCTTTTCATACCTTTATTGATTAATATGAGTTTTCTTTTTTGAGTTGCGTTGTTGGTGTTGAAGGGATTCAATCATTGGAGAGTTTTTGGAAAACCCTAGTTGTCTTGTTGGTGTTTTCAATTGTTGATTTTAAGGAACAAGGAAAATTTCAAGCAATCCCGCTTATGACATGCTATATATAAGAAAAGACATTTTCTTTTGGAGTTGCATGGTTTATAATCAAGAGAAAACTTTTAGTGTTTTTCACGTTTTGGAGCAAGGGGGTTTATGATTGTTGTTTGTGAATATAAGCTTAGAAACTATAAAATGAACTTAATGATATCTGAATTTAAAGTACTTGTTACTTGTATTTGGTTAGGTCTAGTGGATCGGGACTATTGATGTCACTAAGATGGCGTCCTGATGATCTGCTTGTGATATTATCCCGAGTGGAGTTGTACACAGATATGAGTCTAGTAGTTTAGGAGTAGTATAAGTACGGTACCCAAGATGTGTGGAGAGTACCCAACACCAAGATATATTTATAAGTATCTATGTGTATATATCTATTTTTATGGAGTCATGAATTACCTCGAGTTTAGAACCAGTTGCAAATGATTCTAAATTATAGTGATTGTCTAGCTAATTAGAAGATAATGAATTGTGCTTGTTGTAAATGTTGCATATCGTGTGTGGATTTACATGATGATTGTGCATACGCATGTGATTATGGTTTAGTATACTAGGCCTTATGCTCACTCCTTTTGTTTTTCAGGAGTAGGTGATGAGCTAGTAGTTTTTTATATGTATGAATATGATATATACGTAGATTATGGGGACGATGACAATGGAGTTGATTTCCTAGCTAATTTTTAGGAGAGCAGAAGTTATGATAGATAGAATTGAAGACTTTATGAAGTTTTATTAGGGGTTATGACTCTTGGAGTTTGAATATCATCTTTCATGATTTTTGATGTTTTAAGATTTTTTTTTTCATAATTGGTTTTGAGGTTGATGTAAGTTGGCGCTTGGTTTATGCCAACCAAGTTGTTCAAAAGTTTTATTATGACATTATTATTTTAGAAGTACCATTAAACGTGAGACTTTGAAGTTATCTTGTGTTATATTTATGGTTTAGTTGAATGCAAGCCTTAGCATGTCCATCTTTAGTGAAAATATGTGGCAGGTTGTTAATGCTCTTAGTTTAGAGTGTTATAGATTAAGTGGTATCAGAGCATTAGTTATAAATCTTATTAGATCTAAGTTATGAACTCCTTAGGACGATGAGCAATGATGAGTAGGGTAGCAAATAATTGCGGTTGCTTATCTAGTTAGTAATGTTATTATCTTGTAGTTTCCATAGTGTTTTCATCTTTTAGTCTATTTTATCTCTTTTCTCATGAGTTATATATTTATCCTTTTTAGGATGTCACCTAGAAGAAGAGCCTATAATGCTGGTTCCTCTAGGACTTATGAGGAAGAAGTTGGCGGAAGGCAGCCACCTTTGAACTAGCCACCCTTAAATCAGTTTCCTCAAGACTTACCACCACTTATAAACTCTTGAAATTTTCATAATTTTTAGAAAATAATTATAGAAGTCATAAACTAAAAACTGAAACTATGAAATCAACCTATATTAAAACCAAATTCTAAATAAGGTCAAACATGAGAATTCTTAATCTTGAGAAAAAGAGAACCTTCAAAACAAAATAGAAAATCCAACTATCAATTGATTCAACATCCGTATACCAATCAAATCATTTATTCGATTCCTAACACGTAAATCAAGACGATATATTCAAATAACGCTCGACAACGAAATACTAAGACCTTAAATCTTTCGGTGAATTTTAGAATAAAATTTTTCAATTTTCATCAAAAATCAAACTGAGTCAACCCATAACCTTAGACTCAGTTAAACGATCACGAGAATTGAAAAAATTAAATAATAAAAGATAAAATGAAATAAACCATAGACGTTGAACTAAAAATATAATACAAACAAAACCCCAAAATTTTATAATCGTACGAATAAAATCAACAAGCCGAAAGTCATGCCGGAACCCTAAAAGTCAACAAAACTTACAATTAATCCTAGTGTTTAAGATCCGGCAATCCCGCACTCTTAAACCCTAAACAACGAAATGAAAATGATTGTTGATAATAGTTCGTAATAATATAGAAAAGCTTAAAAATATCATATTCACAAATTTCTAGTGCCCTTCGGATCCGAACGAAATCGGTTTTCTAGTGCATCGGACAACAAAAATATTACGTTAATATCAATAGACTCGTAAAAATATAAAGTTTCCAAAAATATCAATTTTATAATTTTTCGGTAACTGAAAATTACAAATATCGTATTTATACACGTATTTTTATTACTACCGGTATTTTAATTATCTAGTCTACTATTTATAGTACTTTTTACTATTCATTACTATTCAATTATCTCTACATTTTATTACTACCTATTCTTATAACACATACAATTTTCTTATAATTTCCTTTTCCCATAAAACTTCTACACTACATATTACTAAACTTCTCTTACACTTTTCTTCTAAAATTAATTTTAAATCACTTTTCCTCTCTCTTCCTTCCCCATTCATTGCCGTCCACCATATCTCTCTCTTCACTCTCAATTACTTTCTTTTTCAATTAATTTAATTACATCTAATTTTCACTCCAAAATTCAATAAATACCCCCTTCCTCCTCATTCTTTCACACAACTCATTTACTACCCAAACTCTCCCAAAATCTCTTCACAAATCCTCTATCCAAAATTTCTCTCTATCAAAACTCTCTTACACCAATTCTTCACCAAAATCCTTCTTTATACACAAACTATTTACCACGTATCACAAACAACATAATCCCATATTCATCTCTACTTCCTACCATATAAACACTCAAAGGTAAATCCCTACCAATATTTTACCTATGTAAATATAACTTACATGACCATGGTATGAGTTTCCTAAACTTAATATTGTGGAAGCTATACTATGTTTATGTATTGTTCTTGTTCATGAACATCCATTTCTATATTTTTATGTTGATTATTATACTTTGCTAAGATTATTGTTGTTATATGCTACTTTTTATTCATATCTAACTAAATATATATTATGTTATCTATATATATTCTTTAGAGCATATAAGCTCACTTGTTATATATTTATTTTTCATGCTTTGCAATTTATTTATTTCATGCTATTTTAAGACTAGTCTTTCTAGTCTTAGACTTGTCATTATCAAGTCAAAACAACATTTTCTTTCTTTTTTTTATTCTTTTGGACTAGTCTATTCTTAGACCTGGGATATCTTGATGAAGCTACAGTTCCTAATACTTGATATTATTACATTGCTTATTATTATTATCTTGCTTTTCACATTTTTCTTATATTTTCATCATCTACATTCTACATGCTGATAATACATGCATCTACATAATGATATTGTCTCAACTAAATTTAAAAGTAGAAATTTTCTTTAATAAAGGAACTAAACTAAATTTTCTATTATGTAACTTGTTATTAAATATGGAGTTATTATCAACAACATATAAATGGAATAATACAAGTTTTTTTAAAGTTTTTTCAAATAATAAAGATAGCTTTACCAAGAAAATATAAAAAATAAACACTTTCTCTTCATAATATGGTAACCTAAGTCTTAGGAAAATAATTTGTTGGTATTCAAAGTTTTCACAAAAAGCTGAAGATTAAACTCTTTTAAACTCCATAACAAAACCAAGAAGCAAATTAGTTTTCAAAGTTAAGATAAAATCAACCCATAAAGTTATAAACCCACTTAGGAAAATAATTATTTTTAAGTTTCTAAAGAAGGAACTTGTTTTCAAAAAATATAAATATGATAAGATAAAAAACAAAGGATTTTATCAATAAAGAGGATTATTTTCAAATAAAATTTGTAGAGGAAATAAAAGACCAAGTTTTAGAAAACTAGAACTTATATTTTAAATAAGAAATAGAAGAAAAAAGACTCATTTTCTAAAACCATTCTAAATGCAAATTTATAAATAGGTTATCAATAACTTAATAAACTTTTGATCACTTTGATCTTTTATCACTAGAAGTAAAAATTATAAAAGACCAAAGTTAAAAGAAAATTTACTTGTTTTGGAAAAAGGAATGAGGAAAATAAAATAAGAATATATTCATTTATAATAACCTAGGAAAATATAAAGTTTCTTTGAAAAACTTGAAAAAAAAAATTTTCAAGTTAAGTTTTAACACTTCAAAATGAATTGTTTTATGAAATAAATTATTGAGACACTATTTTTAGAATTTTTGCATATAAAGTGAGCTTATCTATATACTCAAAGGATTTATCAATCATATATAAATATATATTAAATATATATTACTAAAGGATTTTCGAATGAAGTTGAGTTGGAAAATTGTTTCGCAGAATCTGGAAATATTCATTTTGAATTTGTACCTATGGTTTTAGAACCTTATGACCTTATATAAAAAAAAATAACCTTAGAAATGGATAGATCTTTTCAGATAGGTAGAAAACGGTATATTATATGCGAAATTCTAAGTTAAAATGAGCAAGTTATGTCCATTTTAAATTGAAATTTCATTCTATGTGATTTTGACGAACATAGTGAAATAGAATTAGAAAGTTTAAGTAGAATTTCTATGAAATACTCATCCCAGATATTTCTTTTGTCTAGGTGATGTAGGATACGAGATTACTCTTCCTAAGGATTACTACGACTAAGAAGATTACGAAATGGACGAGTAAGTTATTCCTCTTAATTTCATTACCTTGCTTGTGCTTGTAAAGTAGTGGTATTAGTATACTAAAAAAAGATAAAAAAGGATATGTATGGGGAATCTAGGGATTATATATATATATATATATATGTGATTCTATACTTATGTGTGAAATGAGAATTAAGAATATCACAACTTCAAATTGGCTATTTAAGTGTTTTGTTTACTTATGACTACTTATTGTTTACTAAATGGATTGATCGCTCCTTTCCTCCTCCCCCAAATGAAACGCTCACGCATACATCCATCGAGTCACATTTCTTTCAGAAGGCTGCTACTCCTACACGTAGTGTTAGATTGGCTATTATCGTGCTGAGACATGGGCCATGTTTCTTCCTAGAGAATCTAAATCGCTTGGGGAATGCAACTCTAGGTTTGAAGCCGAGCCAACTGAACACTTGGGTGGGGACATGGGGACTAGCAGTAGAAGGTCGAGGATCTTCATCAACAATTCCCTAACCTTTCATATGAAAGGGGTAAATTCGTTCTATATATGGTTTCTAGATAACTATATATATTTGTGAAATCACGTGATTATTGTATTGTATGCATAGCATATACGTGAAATTTAAATGAACTTGTTTGAAACCATGGTGCAAATGAAAAGGAATACCTCACTAAGCTAGTTATAAGCTTATACCCCATATAGATTTTGTTGAAACAGGTATACCCGTGGCTTAAATTGAAGACCATGACATTAAGGAAGTCATGGAAGGATGTTAAACTTTTATGAAGGCAATGGAAACATAGGATGAAATTACTTTGTAAGGTTCCTTATATGTAATGTATATTATGTTAGTGTTTTGGAAATTTCTAAGAAGAGTATTTATTTTAACTTGAAGACAATAGAGGGATATGCCCCTAAGAATTGTAATTTACCATGTTTATGTTTTATGATAAGTATTCTCCTTGCCTTGTTACTTAATCATTATCAATGTAAATTGTGCTACTTCGATGCGTTCCATTAGTTGTGATGTACGCCTTGTACATGATGGAAGCCTTGCGTAACTGAGGTAGTCATTCTTAGGCTTTAGTATTGTGTACGGTGGACTACCACATTTAGGATACCCTTCGGGGCGTAACACTACCATTACCCCGACCTACAGGTCAACAAATACCAATTTATGCTTCACAGCTTATGCAAACTATGAATACCTCTTAGAGGTAGTTATATAGCAACACCACAACATGTGCTAGGATGTCCAGGTGATATAGGCCAATACTGAGGTGATAAGTATCAAAAGACCTTTATTTTAGTACTTACTGGATATGATTTTATATGGAATTTATGAGAATTTAGCAAGAAAAGATACTTAAGTGCTTAATATTTGAATTCAGAGTTAAAGAAGATATTGAAAAGATTTAAGGATGATATAGCAAAAATGAGATGAGATTTGGTAAAGTATCAAAAATGATGATTTTCACATGTGCATAGCCTTCAGTGTGGCCATGCAAACACTAGTGCTAGAGTGTAAAAAGTGACCAGAATCTATGTTAATTTGTGCCTCAGTTGCTGAACAAGTAGTGGATAGTTTGAAGTAAGGAAGATTGAAAGAAGCGAAAGAACAGTCCAGGGTGCACAACCTTGAACACGGCTGTGTAGAACTTCAACCATTTCATATCTATAAATAGCTGCTGTCTTCATATATTATCATTCCTAAACATTCTAAAAACCCTAGGAGAGTAAAATAAAGAACTTCAAGGAAGAGAAGTGCTTAAGCTTCATCAAAAATCACAAGACGTCAAAAAGGGGTTTATTGTTTAATCATGTTTTACTTCTCTAGATCTTGTATTTTCATTGTAAAATCCATGGAGGAGTAATTCTTTGTGCTCTAAGTCTTGTGAAACCCTAAGGTCATATATGATTTGAAGTGCTTCTGATTAATGAAAAGTTTCTGCCTTTGTATCTATTCATGTGTTTTAATTGTCTTGTAATTGATTTGTGTACAGGTTGACTGCTTATATGATTCTTGTTAGATAGAAAGAGGTTTCATCCAATAAGACAGATCTTCATGAATAGAGAGACCGCATGTTTTATTTAGAGGGAAACTTTGATTTGCATAAATATTTAATCTTTATTTAGGAATCTTGATCTTTAATGCAATCTTCTGTAGCATTAATAAGGGAGAGGTCTCCTCTATCTCATATAGAGTCAAGAATTGATTAACTCGAGGGAGTAATTGATTTAATTTTGTGATTCTGCAGTACAAAGCATAAACAACTAATGGATTTATATTTTATTTGTAAGAAATTAGGATTTATGATGGATCAAGATGAAGGGTATGTCTTGTAATTGATTAATTACTGTTAAAGCATAAACAATTGATCTTAGGGTTTACTAAATTAGTTAACTGATAGTTAGTAATAGATATTGCTTTAATACTTATACTAAATAGCAGAAAAGGATAATACTAATAAGTGTTCTTTCGATCCTTGTGGACAACATTTGTTTTAATCTTATACTACTACAGCTAAGTATACTTGTCTAGCTTGATTGTAGGAATTAATTTGGATTTATAAATTCTATAATTTGATACGATCAATAGTAGTGCATCATAAGGCCTTGAGGTAGAAAATTTAAAAATAGAATGGTAATGGTGGCAATGGTGTCAAGCATGTTGATGTTTTGAGTTTGAATAAGTTTTTAGATTTGGTGTACAAGTTTGAGAAATGCGTGGGAGGCTGCTTGATGCTCAGTTGTGGATGAAAGAAATAGAAAAGACCATTTCTGCTTTGGATATTCCTAAGAATAAAAGAGTTGAGTATGTCTCCTATTTGCTTATTAGAAGAGCAAATAATTGGTGGTTAAGCACTAAGAGAGACGTAACTGGATTGATCACTTGGAATAGATTCCACCTGGCTTTCTATAAGGAGTTTTTCCTTAAAAGCACTAAACATTAGATGCTGCAAGAGTGTTACACCCTATAGCAAGGTCGTATGACTATTAAGGATTATGAAGTAGAGTTAAACATGTTCATGAGATTTCTACCAGATCCTTTAAAGGAGAGTGAAGATGCTAAGGTGAGTAGATTTGTCACAGGTTTATAGCATAAGATTCAACACCATGTAAACCTAATGGATTTGACCAATTACTCTACTAGGGTAATTGGCTAGCCACTAGTGTCCTTACCTAAGAAAGGGGAAAGAGGCTAATCACATAGTAGGTTAGATCAATCATTCAAGATATAAAGAGGAAGTGTACCAGGTGCTATGGAGCACATGATCTCAAGGACTGCAAGTGGCTTGAGAATGTTTGCTTTTCATGTAGCAAGGTTGGGCACAGCTACAGGTTCTGCATCGAGAAGGTTCTCCCACAAGTGTTTTGTCTCAAGTATGGGCAATGAAGAGATAACGCAATAGACTGCAAAGAGCTTGGTAGGCCACTAGCTCCAGGGATTCAGATAGGCCGACCTTAGGGTAGTGGTCAATGACACAGAGCACCAGCTAAGGTTTATGCCCTCCAGCACAAGGATACCTCCAATATGGACACTATTACAGATATGCTCCCTATGCTCTACATAGTGCTTATGTGCTTTTTTACATTAGCGTGAGCTTTTCCTGCATCTTTGAATCGTTTATGTCTGTATGTGATGTGTGTGTTGAGAATATGATTGAATGCTTATCTGTAAACACACCTTTGGGAGTAGAACCATGTTAAACAGGATTTTTAGAAATGTATATGTAGAGATAGAGGGTAGACATCTACCTACAAGCTTAGTAGTGTTGGATATGGTGGATTTTGATGTTATCTTGGGAGTAGATTAGTTAATAAAGTATCATGCTCTGATTGATTGTCATAACCCGGTAGTAGAGTTTAGTCTACCAAATGGAGACCAGTTTGTACACAAACTTGAAGTGCAAAGACCTCTAGCTTTCCCTACTCATGAGTTGTGGGAAAGGTCAGCTTTATCTATAGCAACCATAATGTTAGAAGATAAACCAAAGGCATACCTTACTCATGTACCTGTAGCATGTGAATATCCCGATGTTTTTCCAAAACATCTACCAGGGTTGCCACCAAAAAGAAAGATAGAGTTCTATATCGATTTAATACCAAGTTCTACACCCATATTTAAGACACCGTATCGTATAGCACCAATAGAACTTGTAGAGCTCAAGGTTCAGCTAGAAGATCTGCTTAAGAACAACTTTATCAAACCCAGTGTGTCAGCTTAGGGACCTTTAGTTTTGTTTTTCAAGATGGCAGCATGAGATTATGCATAGACTACAGAGAGTTAAACAAGGTGGCTATAAAAAATAAATACCCTCTGTCAAAGATAGACGATTAGTTTAACCAGTAAGCAGAAGCACAAATGTTCTCAAAGATCAATCTTAGATCAGGGTATCATTAGCTGCAAAACAGAGAAGAGGACATACAGAAGATAACCTTTAGGACCAGATACAGGCATTATGAGTTTATAGTTATGTTGTTTGGTCCTACCAATTCACCGGCCATCTTTATGGACCTTATGAACAGCGTCCTCAAAGATTATCTAGGTTGGTTTGTAGTGGTCTTTATAAATGATGTTATGGTGTATTCTAAATCTAAAGAAGAACATGAAGAGCATTTGAGATTAGTTCTAAGCCAATTATAGGATGAAAAGTTGTATGTTAAGTCCACGAAATGTGAGTTTTGGTTAGAACAAGTATCTTTCTTAAGGCATATCATTGATGAAAATGGGATAGTTGTGGATCCTGAGAAATTAGAAGATTTTTCTAAGATTGGCAGGATACTTTAGTTGAGTGACCAATTCCTAAAAGTGTATCAGAAATTAGAAGTTTTTTGGGAATGGCAGGATACTACAGATGGTTTGTAGAAGATTTTTCTAAGATTGCATGTCCTTTAACTAAACTAACCGTGAAAAGGAGTAAAGTATGTTTAGGATGAAAACTATGAGAATAGTTTCCAATAGCTGAAGGAAAAACTAATATCTGCACTAGTTATAGCCTTGCCAGTGAGTGGTGAGGAGTATAGCATCTATAGTGATGTGTCCATATAAGGGTTAGGTTGTGTGTTGATGTAGGGAGGCAGGGTGATAGCATATGCTTCTAGACAAATGAAGCCTAATGAAAAGAATTATCCTACAAATAATCTAGAACTGACAATAGTGGTACATGCCTTGAAATTGTGGAGACACTATTTGTATGGAGAGAGATGCAAAGTATATATGGACTATAAAAGTTTAAAATACATCTTTACTTAGAGGGAGCTAAATATGAGGCAAAGGAGATGGTTGGAGCTAATAAAGGACTATGATGTGAATATTTAATACCATCCTAGAAAAGCGAATGTGGTAGTAGATGCCTTGAGTAGAAAGCGAGTTGAGAATCTAGTAGCTTTAATTACTTCTGATGATCGTCTGATAGATGATATGAGAAAGTTGGAATTTGAAATAGTGACCAAACAAGTAGGTGCAAGACTGACCAACTTGCAAATTCAACTTACTATTATAGAAAGGATCAAAACAACATAAGTAGATGATCCAAGTATACAAGAGGTAAAGAAAAGAAAGGAAGTCAGCAAAGTAGCCGAGTTTTACATAGATGGCGAAGCTGCTATAGAATATAAAGGGAGATTATGTATACCAAAATAGGGATAGCTAAAGAAGGAGTTATTGAAAGAGGCACATTACCCTGGTTATTCGATCCACCTGAGAGGCAAGAAGATGCATCATGATTTGAAAAAGATGTATTGGTGGAATAACATGAAGAAGAAATAGCAAAGTATGTATCTAAGTTGCCAGTTGATCAATAGTAGGCATAAGAGACCAACAGGTGAATTAAAGCCTTTACCAATACTTTAGTAGAAGTGGGAACACATAACTACACATTTCGTTTCAACTCTACTTAGAACAAAGGAAAGGTTTGACTCGGTATAGGTGATTGTAGAGAAGCTTAACAAGGTAGCCTATTTTATACCCATTAAAACCTAGTATACTTTAGAACAATTGGCAAAGTTATACATCAACGAGATAGTGAGGTTACATGGGATACCAATGACTATGGTCAGATGGAGATCCCAAGTTTGTTGGAAGATTCTGGAAAAGCCTACACCAATCTTTAGGTACTATGGTGGCTTTTAGTATCGCATATCACCCTCAGACAGATGAGCAATCAGAACGGACCATCCAAATCCTGGAAGACATGTTGAGAGCATATGTTTTAGATTTTGAAGGTAGTTGAGATGAGCACTTGCCTTTGGTGGAGTTTACTTACAACAACAACTATTAAGCGTCACTTGGGATGCCACCATATGAACGCTTATATGGTAAAAAGTGTAGGTCAATGATTCATTGGCATGAAGTAGGTGACAGACAACTAGTGGTACTACAGCTGGAACATGATGCTATTGATAAGGTCAAATTGATAAGACAAAAGTTGCAAACAGCTTAAATCCATAAGAAAAGTTATGCAGACAAGAAGACGGGACCTTTAGAGTTTCAAGTAGGAGGACATGTCCTGCTTAAGATTTCACCAGCTAAAGGTGTTGTCAAGTTTAGTTTAAGAGGAAAGTTAAACTCCAGGTATGCGGGAACCTTTGAAGTCTTGGAAAGGATAGGCGATGTGGCATATAAGTTAGCTTTACTACCTAGTTTGGATGGAGTACACAAAGTATTACATGTTTCCATGTTGAGAAAGTATGTGAAGGATCTTAAACATATGGTAGCCTTAGAACTATTGCAAGTCCAACTGAATCTCACTACAATTGAAAAACCAGTAAGGATCCTTGGCACCAAAGAAAAGATTCTGAGAAGACGTATGATCAAGTATGTGAAAGTATAATGGACGAATCAATCTGAACGAAAATTTACTTTGGAGCTAGAGGAAGAGACAAAGACAAAGTATCTTGAGCTTTTCTATAATCTAGGTAACTTTCGAGGACAAAAGTTTCTTTTAGGAGGGAGAGATGTAATATAAAAATAAATAAATCATAAGCAAAGGCAGGGGTGTCATATGTTATTAAATAAGAGGGAAAAATAGTCTATCCAACTAACACAATAATAAAGTACCTCTTTATCTCCCTCACCTAAAAACTACATTTTCTCTCTAAACAATTTCATAAGAAGCTAAACACTAAATTTCCCTCAAACTTGTATCTTGCTTCAAGGAAGATCAAAGGTTAATTATCTAGGTAAATTTTCTCCTTTTCAATCCTTTATTGATCCAGAGGAGTTGTTTTTTTCTTTTTTTTTTAAGTTGCATTATTGGTGTTGAAGGGATTCAATCATTTGGAGGAGTTTTCAAAAACCCTAAGTTGTCTTTTTAGTGGTTACAGTTGTTGATTTTGAAAGGAACAAGGAAAATTTTAAGTAATCACACTTATGACAATGCTTTATATAAGAAAAGACGTTTTCTTTTGGAGTTGCATGGTTTGGAATCAAGTGAAAATTTTCTTTTAAGGTTTTTAACATTTTGGAGCGAAGGGGGTTTGTTCATGGGGTCACAGCCATATCATGGGTTGTGATCTACTTGGGAGTAGTGAGTGACAATAGATCATGGATGTGACATAGGTTGTGATGGCCATCACCACCCATATCACGGTCATGATGGTTATCATGCCCCCATAACGGTGTGACGAAAGTGTTTTGTTGAAGTTTTTATTCTCAAGCCTATCACCTTATGATGGGAGTGACCAATAATGGAATGTTGTAGTCTTCTTCAATCTATGTTTTTGACCTTCTTAAACACCTTAACTCATAACCTATTAGTTACCTAAATCCAAGTAGTAAGACTTATTTTGAACTTAGAGCAGTTGTAGTTCTTAATTGTTGAGGAGGTTAGATGACCTTAGAAGTATATTTTCTTATTTAAATTAAGTTTTGAATTATCTTTTGCTTGTGTTCAGGTGTTTCCAGTCAAGCTAAGTTATTTGTTCTAAATATTGTTTCAGGTATGTCCTTACCTTTGTTGTTATTTGTGAATGTAGGCTTAGAAACTGCAAATGAACTTAATGATATCCGGATTTAAATTGATTGTTGGTTAGGTCTAGTGGATCAGGAGTATTGGTGTCACTAGGACGACGTCCTAATGATTTGTGTGTGCTATTATCCTAAGTGGGTTATACACAAATATGATTCCAGTAGTTTAGGAGTGGTACGAGTACGGTACCCAAGGTGTGTAAAGAGTACCCAACACCAGTATATATTTATAAGTACCTATGTATATATATATCTATTTTTATGGAGTCATGGGTTACCTCGAGTTTAGAACCAATTGTAAATGGTTCTAAACTATGTTAGTTGTTTGGCTAATTAAAAAATAATAAATTGTGTTTGTTGTAAATGTTGCATATCATGTGTGGATTTGCATGATTGCACATATGCATGTGATTCTGGTTTGGCGTACTAGGCCTTGTGCTCACTCTTTTTGTTTTTCACGAACAGATGATCTAGTAGTCTTTAATATGTCTATCTATGATGTATACGTAAATTATGAGGATGATAAAAATGGAGCCAATTTCGCAGCTGATTTTGAGAAGAGAAGAAGTTATGATAGATAAAATTGAAGACTTCATGAAGATTTTATTAGTGGTTATGACTCTTGGAGTTTGAATATCAGCCTTTATGATTTCTAATGTTTTAAGATTTTTTTAATAATCGATTTTGAGTTTGATGTAAGTTCGCACTTGGTTTATGCCAACCAAGTTGTTTAGAAGTGTTATTATGACATTAATGCTTTAGAAGTACCCTTAAGTGTGAGACTTTGAAGCTATCTTGTGCTATATTTGTGGTTTAGTAGAATCCAAGTCTTGCCGTGTCCATCTCTAGTGAGGACACATGACGGGTTGGAAATGCTCTCAATTTAGGGTGTTATAGTATATGTAAGTATACTTAAACTTTTAAATATTCATACATGTCATATTATGTTGTATCTATATAATATGACATTTGTAATCATACATATGTAAATATACAAATAGATATTTATTTATTTTAGGGTAAACTGAGTAGACCTTTCCTAAAAACAATAGAAATTGCATGGGCCCCTAAAATTTTCAAAAGTTAGCATTTACACCTCCTAAAAATAAGTAATTTATATGGAGCTTCCCAAAAACTTTCAAAAATTGCAAGGATCCTAATTTTTTCAAAGTCAATACATGCTCCCCTAAAATTGACATGATGATAATATAAAAATTTTGCATATTTGTTTTAGCTTGTCATTATATATAATATGTTTAATTAAAATTTAAAAATTAAAAAAAAAAAGAAAAAAAATTCTTCTTTTTTGCCCTTTAACTAGGTATCTAAAATGTAATTCTAACACAAAAACTTAAAAAAAAAAAAACAGTGTTAAGATATGTGTTATAACATAATAAAAAAGTTTTCAAATATATCTGTTTTATGCTAAAGTGAAATTCTAGAAGAAGAAAAAGCGACAATTATTAACCTTTTTTTCCTTTTTCTAAAAAAATTATGTAAAAATCATAATTATAAATTATAAATAATTTTTAAATATTTTTATTAGACATATTATATATGTAATAGCACATTAGCACAAACTAAGTAAAATTTACATATTATCAACACATCATTTTTTTTAAAGATGTAAGAGTTGACTTTTAAAAAATTAGGGATCCATGCAATTTTCAAAGTTTTTAAGGGAGGTTTATATAATTTACTTGTTTTTAAGGGGCATAGGTGCTGACTTTTAAAAGATCTAGGGGTTCATGCAATTTCTAAAGTTTTTAGGAGGAGTCCATAATATTTACCCTTTATTTTACTATACTTATATCACCTCTCTCTCTCTCTCTCTCTGTGTGTGTGTGTGTGTGTGTGTGGGTGTGTGTGTACACACATGCATAAATGTATCTTTATATAGATACATCACTTGTAACATTCCATGACAAATATATTATTATGTAAGCCTAATTTCTGCAAATATTTTAAGTTGGAGCATCTATAATCTTATGAAAACTAATTCAAAATTTTAATTATAATGTTAAAAATCTAGATTTAGAGACCATAAAAACACTAACATAAGATTTTGGTTCAAGGAGATGCAATGTCAATTAATTGAATTAATGTTTCACCCGTTTTTGTAAGCATAATAGGTAGTAATTGGTGATAATAATTTGTTGTACCTAATTGTTGTAATAAGTAGTTGTAATTGTACTTGTAAAAGATGCTTATAGGTGACTTTTAATCTCTTTTGATGGTTTGTAGAAGTGTTGTTACTGTTGCTTTTAAGTGGTAAACTGGATAGCCACCCTTTAAATGCTTTAGCAATAGTTCAGACTAATCAAGAAAAACACATGCATTGTAACCCGTTGAGGATGCTTTAAGATTATGTAGACCAAAATACTAGCATCAAGGAGATGCAAATACTTGTCTTCTCCCAACCTTAAGAAGCTCATGTCGGGTGTTAAAATGATTAGAGAACCCCCATTATCTAAGTCAGGATTTACTTGTTAGTCACTTGTGGTAACTTAACTCCTCAGCCTAAACTAAAGAAGAATCATTTTTTGAAGTCCCACGATAGGTTAGACAACATCATGGGAATGATCTATGTTTACTTATGCATAACACTTAATAACTTATTGGTGGCATGTTTGTTGTATATAGAGTAATGCTTATCTCTTACCACTATCTATTTATTTGGGATAATATATAGAGGGTACAATAAGATAATTATTCTCAAAATACACTCTAATACTTGGTTTACTTGCAAAATGGATTGAGAATTTTTCTTCCCAACATTTTTCCATCAATAAAAAAAATATTTAAACTTGCCTATAAGGTGGATTTCTATTTGCTCTCTATTCCCACTCTAAAGGGAAAAAAATTAAATAACATGATCATTTTACCTTTAACTAAATTATAAAATGATAAAACTATTCACATGAGAAATAATATATAATGTATATATTAATAATAGTTTATCTATTTTCTATATATATAACACTTGTATATATACACAATATATATAGATTATATATCATGTGAACTAGAAATCTATAACAAATACACACACACAAATATATCTATAAGTTATGAATACATAATATATGTGTTACATAATAATTAATGATATGACATATCATATAAATATAGATATTTAAAGGTAGACTATATATCCCACTTTTTGATTTGATCATGGTCTCCACATATAAATAGGCATCACCATCATCTACACTCATATACACTTGCTATTACTCTATTATACCACAGTCCAATTAAACTTATTTCTACCAGCAAAGCTTGGTGATAACATTGCACGTAAAAAGCCATGTACAATTCTCTATCTTCATATAAAAATTTAGATGGGTCCTTTAATAGTTAGTGAACTATCTTAAACATTCATATGAGTACCTATGTTAAATATAACCAATCCACTATTTTAAATATTAAATCTATGACATGTATGATTGTTCTACAAGTTGGTCCCTCCTTTTTTAAGATAATATGTAGAATTAAAATCTTACTTAAAATGTAGATGTCTAGTAGAATGTGGGACCACTTAAAATAGAATGATGTAGATGTCTAGCAGAATGTGGGACTACTTAAAATAGAATGATTTAATTAGATTTTAAAACAACAATATGATATAGAGAAGAATGACAACATACAAATTTAAGGTAGATTACATTGAAATATATCAACATTGAAGGTAAGTTAATTTGAGGTGTCAAGTCAAAAAGAAGAATTAACTTTTCATAAAGTGAGTCAAATACGACAATAATAATTGACTATTTATGAATATTAAGGAAACCTAATTGAGCATTTATCTAAAAACCTTGATACCTTAAATGAACTTTGTAAAATGTTGATATTGTGTTTGATTTACTTTGCGAAACATTAATTCCCCTTATCAACCACAAAAAATGTTGATATTTGATATCTTAAATGAACTTATCCCTAAATATTGAGACCTGCTAGTGTAATTTATCCTATAAATTTATAAGTCGTAACTACCATAGAAATTTTAAAATGGCTCAAGCAAATTATAAGTATTATTACATTAACCCATTTAAAGGCTTTATTTTTCTTACCAATCGAGTCTGTTGAAACTTTAAAATAAGCAAACACAATAGAAATGTAGATAAAAAAAGGTTCATAATCTAATCACTAAATAAAAGCTTATGCAAAAGGAATTAGAATGACACAAGAAACTAGCTTAATCATAAAATTAGAATGATTTGGATAATTGAACTTGTTTAGCTCTATGATAGGTTTTGTATGGTTATACCATATTTAAAAAAAATAAATTCGTAAATACAATATTTTGTAAAATAATTATAAGTGTTAAAAACGCATACACGAAATGCGCCTTTAACCATTATAAAGAGGGATCATTCACTAGATGTGCCATTCAATCATTGCAAGAGGGTGCATCTATAGATACATCTTTAGTACATATCATTCAACATCCTTCTTTTCAATGAAGATGTGTTAGTGACAATAGGTAGTGTCTTTGGGAAAGTTGAGTCATGAAAGAGGTGTGGTGGTGATTTAGTTTGGTGGAGACTATTGATGTAAAGGGGTTTAGGTTTTCATTGCAGTTGTGCTCTATTCAAAGTCAGCCAATAACGCAAGTTATTTTTTGTCATGTTAGAGGCTTTGATTGGCATCTATCATGTGGCTAATGGACTGAGTTGGTTCAATTCGTTGAATTTAAAGATATGACTTGGAACTGTAAGTATTGGTCCGTCTTTGCCGGTGTGGTGAAGATTGCGACTTGGCTCAGTAGGAGGAGGATGCAATGTTTCGGGTTTTGATGGGATCGATGATTGAGGTTAGTGAAGAAGATTGGTTTAGAGAGAGAGAGAGAACATGGTAGGTTGAAGCTCGTCTTTGGTGGAATAGAGTAGAAAGAAATCATAGGGGAAGGAGTTATCTAGTAAAGGTATCATGGGATAGAAGTTTCACCCCCTCAAAGAGTTCCCATGCGGTGCTCCACCATTCTTTATATCATCGTTTATTGAAAATATGGATAGCAAGCCAGCTTTATCTACCCTAATTTCCCATATTTGTTCCGAGACTTATATTCTTAAGAGGAGTGCCTTATAGGCTTTGCCACAGTCCTCCATATATTTAGAAAACTTAATTGTTCTAACTGGTTTCGACTTGCCTTAGCCCTATTAGGAGAGCGACATTGTCACGCCCCAAAGTGTGCCCTACACGCGACAGTCCGTCACACTCAATATTTAATCTCACGTAAGACAACCCTAGTCTCCCCATGAGCTTAAACATCGAGTGTAAGTCACGCTCTCCACATTTGTAGATCATACTTTGCTTCGTAGTAGCTTAAAGAGATATACACAGCAGCAAGAATGTAAATCATAATCGTCATACAGAGAATTATTCTATTACATGATCTAAGGGGCATGCCCCCGATAGCACCAGTTACCAATTCTCAATCCACACATTTCCTTGCATTTCCCTTTAAATACCAGTTCGGAAAACGAAATTAGAGTTCATTTCTAATCTTTAGGCCCCGGCCTCATCAAAAGCTTAATATCTAAGAGCCGTACCTGGTGTCCACGGGTCCTCGGAGATAGCCAAAGGTACTCATACTGCAACAGGAAACTATAGGGGTATAAGCTACACTAGCTTAGTGAGTGGAACTTCCGAATTACAATTAACACAACACATTCAACCAAGTGATTAAACAACCAAGTGAAATGCATCAACAAGTGAGTTTAACAAACATATGACCAGCCGAAAGTCATATGTGGATGGATTTGCGCCCTCCATCCCGGATTAGCAGATTTACGAATCTTGCGGTACGATGCCGTTTAAGCTCACGGTCAACTGACAATATGTCGTTTTATGGATCACGATTAACCAACAAGTATTGGTTTTATGGATCACGATTAACCAACAAGTATTCGTTTTATGGATCACGATTAACCAACAGGTATTCGTTTTATGGAACACGAAAAACCAACCAATGCTAATACTCCATCCCCATCGTGTTATGAATGAATCCAATTACAATTGAGTCAAATATTCATTAATTCAATTCTTTTAGGTGGCCAACAATTATTCGCAGACATTCAATACCAAATACTGGATAGTCAATCAATAGCTTAACACCCGGTTCCGATAATTCTTAAGGTTCATTTCACACTTCAACATCAGACAATTTATAATTCCCAAATAACCCCTCATACATATTCATTCCTTTTTATCTTCACCTAACAACTAGTGCGACTATCATTACAATCACAAGCAATAATTGAAATCGGAAGAGGAACTCACTCGGCCATGGTACGCCGGTCTCTTATGACGATGGTCGGGTGATACGGTATCGTCGTACTCGGTTCACCTACCAAATAAGATAGCCTAATGAGAATCTCATCACTAAACTATTCAAACTATGTATCTATACTACACAAAATCGGAATTCTCGCTATTTGCGGAAGTTCCAACTTAAAACGGCCATAACTGGTCATTTTAACTCGGAATTTCGCAAATTTTATATCGATCTCTATCTACTTCGAAAGATCTATCTATTTCTAGTATTATTTCAAGTTTTGAAATAGTAAGGCCACGGAACAGTGGGATCAGTTCTGTTCTGTTACTTTCCGATTTCGAAAAATTGTTGTTTTGATAAAAATGTTCCTAGTTGATGATTCATGCATGAATGGTATAGGAATGAATTACTAATATGAATGCCATGATGAACTTAATATATGCATGGTCATTGATTTTGTGATAATAAACTCTTATGAACTCTAAGTGTTAGAAATTCCATAAAGTTATTTCTAAGAAGCTATTTCCACTTATGCTCCTTAGGGTTTCCTTGACTTTTAATCTTGTAATCCACTTATTATTACTAAAAATAAGTTCTCAAGGTCTATAAATCATGGCCTCCATTCATGCATAAAAATTCCCATTTTTCATTTGGTAAACATGTCTTTGAACTAGCTTTTTGTAAAAATCCGAATTTTCTAAATTTCATTTTCTTGCATTTTTCTTAAGGGAAAACTTTTTAATGCATTAAAAATTGAAGCTCCAATATATATTATCTAAGGACTTCATTTAGCTTATAATACATCCAATTTAGACTTAAATACCAAGTGTTCTTGTAGGCATGAACCTAAGTTACGAATTTTAACATTGATCAACATTCCAACATTTTCATTCTAACTCCACTACTTGTTTTACATTCCTATCATGCCTAAACTCATCTAAACTTATAAAAATCATTCCTTCAATATACCTATTACACATACCCTTCATTTTTCTTATGAAACATGAGTTTAAAAATGATTTTGGTGGCTTTCAAACTAGGGTTTCCATTTCATCCGAATTTCCAACATCTCATATTTAACAAAACCTTTCTTTTTCCAATATTCTTGCTTCCCATGTGTGAAGATCTATTATCTAACTTCTCTATACATGAACAAGACTACATTTTTATGATCATCAAGCATAGAAAACAAAAATAACTCTATGATCATGCATGTAAATGACAATGTGGGTATCTAAACTTTAGATCTACTAAGTATGATGTATAAATCATGGATCTCATGGCATGAACAACAATATGTGTGCAAGATCTCTATTTTATATGCATGAACAAGTGGTTATTCCAACAAAAACTCATTCAAAGGCTAGATCCACTTCTTGAGATGGCTTGAGATTCTTGTAGTAGTGTTTTCATGTCCCTTGCTATGCTCATTGGGATTTAGATGAGAAAACACACAAGAATAATCTTGCCATAACAAGATTTAGGATGAACAAAGCTTAAGATCAACCTACCAATGGAGGATCAAAGGAGAAATGAAGAAGACTTGTGTTGAAATTGAAAGGGAAGAGGGAGGGGGAAGCTCTCGGCCACTAGGGGGAAAAGAGAGTGTTTTTACTCTTTACAAATTTTAAAACAAGAAGAAATGAGGAGAGAGAGAGAATAATATGTATATATATGAAGGCATTAGGGTTTTGGTTGAATAAAGGTAACAAAAATAAAACAAATGAGAGGGAAATATGGGGGAGGGGCGCCGGCCATAGAGGGGGGGGGTTGTGTGTGTGTGTGTTGAATTTTGAAAATTGTATTTTGTGTAATAAAATGTAATATTTGTGTTAATTAATTAGGAAACAAAATTTCTTGGAAAAGAAAATTGTAATGAGTAGTTGTAAGGATGTAAGAATAGGGTATGGGTAGTGTGTAGTATAGGTTGTACTTGTGAATAGTAGACAAGACATCTACTTTACCGGTTGTAACGAAAACACGGGAAAAAGCTATAACTGATTTTTTATAGCTCGAAAATTAAAATTGATATTTTTGGAATCCTTATAAAATTACGGTTCTAATGAATATTCCGGAACATTTTTCTGAATCCGTGGTCCGGGGCACGCTTTTCCGTAATTGAGCTCGGGAAGGCCCGGAATTGAAAAATTCCCGAATTTAAAACTTTCAAAGGTTTAAAAGGTACTTTAGAACAATAATTCAAATTCATTTACTTTATAAAATTTCTTTTATTATAAAATCGAAGGAAAGCCGGATCTAGGGTTTCTAGGCTCCTCTCATTAAGCTGGAATCGGACCGATATAGGGCTTTGTTCTCCGGTTTCCAAAGTTCGCCCAAGTACTATCCGATCACTAGGAGAACTAAGGTATATCCTATAAAAAAATAATAATAACAATTTAGGTAACTAATAATATTAAATCGTACTGAAAGACTCACCAATTATCGGTAGCAACAAAATACGAACAGATTTGTAAAATCAGATAATTCTAGCTATTTGAGATTTTGTAAAACTAACAACTTAGAGATCCTTTAGAAGTATAAGTCTAACGGGGTTAAAAACATATTTTTAACATTTCAAATCCTAGGGCGCGCTTTTCGAAACTGGCACTTGAACAGATCAGGATAGGTCGAAAGCCCGTTGATCTCATCTTTCCCGAGCATCCAAGACTTGATATGAACCGATTACACCCTTTCTCTTGTTCCAACTCCTTGGTTTATGAATACGAGTTTGCTGGACCCAGGTTACTAAGTTTCTTGGGAGTTTTTGGAGACTCAGGTTTCCTAGTTAACCTTCCGGTTTACACCATTGCCAAAATAGAAACTGATATTTCACACTTATATGACTTGTCTGATTAGTGAGTTTTATTTTGAGGTCGACTTTCGTAAGTATCGAATATTTCCCCACGTTCTCGGAATTTTTTTGGATTGAGTTTTATTCCCGAAGCCAATCACTATTCACTCCTTAGCAGTTTATTTTAGGGTTATATTTTATCCGAATTTATAAGTCGGAGTTAAATATGAAATTTTGTCGTACCTAAAGGTTTTAGAATGGAAGTGTATTAGGTTGCTATTTTGTTTCTGAGGTTTCTTATTTTTCTCACAACTCAGAATTTCCGGATTCGTTCGGAATTTGGGACTCGCCGAAGTTCGGTTTTAACTCGGAGTGACTTTCAGGGTTTTGTTTCCTAAGTTCATCTTTAGAATTATTTGTTGAAATTTTCCAGGGCTTACAAACATCAACTCTTAACTAGTTTGTTCACGAAAGGCTAGACCCGCATTCAGAGTTAACCTACACCATGAACAAATCACCTGCTGATGCCACTCACAACACTATATGCCCAAGTTAAACACTTGCACGAGACTCTCAATTCTCAAACCATGACAAAAGGTACATCTGCCAGACGGGCCTTTATAGATTACACTAAAGGCGTATCTAGTACATGCGCCTTCTTTATATTTTTTAAAGGCACATGTCACCTTCAACACATATATTTTTATCTGTACAACCCCCACTTTATGATAAAAAAACACTTAAGTAAGATGGGTCATTATATTACTACAATAAATGGATTGATTTTAGCCAAATTTAACTTCACTTAGGTTGTTATTTTATGCTAACTAATCCTGTAATACTAGGTTGTTGGGACTAACATTGTGAAACATAATTTTATTCTTATAAGAAATAGTTTATATAGTTGCATAGACACTGTTCTTAGAGAATAGTTAACTATAAAATTGTGAGGATGATCCAAAGAAATAGAAATTTATGAATTAAATAGGTTTGATGCATGGAGTGAATTGTAGGGAATTATTTGAACTGACTTATTTTAACTCATGAAATGGGTAGATTTAACTAATTATATAGCAGAACAATGCATCACAACCGCATTTTATTTATTTATTTATTTATTTTGCCAATGTATTATAACAACAATTTAAGCATGTTATATTGTAGAATTTATTTGTCAAATGGCTCAAAAGAAACATGTGTGTGTGTGTGTGTGTGTGTGTGTGTGTGTACAAGCACGGGAAATTCTATGGTTCCTTCATTTGGTTTCAAAGCCACATCTTTAATTTTTTATACTTAATTCCATTTAGAGTAAAGATCATGGCATCAAATGCACTACAGTTTTCAAAAGGGCAAGCCATCAATAGACCACCACTTCTAAGTAAGGATAACTATTTATATTGGAAGTGTAGAATGAAAATCTTTCTAAAAGCTCAAAATAGATTGATATTGAATGTAATAGAAATAGACCCTTGATTATTGAAGGAAAAGAAGAAAAAGATTATAATAAAGAAGATTGAAAAAGATTAGATCTAAATGATTAGCTATGAACATTTTGCATTGTGGACTAAATGAAAGTGATTTCAATAGAATCTATACATGTAAATCAACTAAAGAAATATAGGATGAATTGAAAAAAAAATATGAAGGAACTTCAAGGGTAGGAGATACAAAAATAACTATTTTATGTGGATAGTTTGAAATTTTCAAAATACTTCTTAATGAATCTATATATGAAATGTATAACAAATTCATTGATATTATAAATCCTTTAAGTGTGTGCTTGGGAAGAATTCTATTAACTTGAAAATAAATTTAAAATTACTTAGGTCACTACCTAAGGATTGGGAAGCAAATAGAATAGCTATTGAAGAAGCACGAAATTTAAGTGCTATGAGCAAAGAGGAAATCCTTGGAGCACTAAGACACATGAGCTTATTAAAAAGTATGGAGAGGAATCAAACAAAAATACCATTGCCTTAAAAGCTACAAGTCATGATTCCAGTAAAGAAGAAGAAGAAGATGATAATGATCAAAAACTTATCTTGATGGTAAAAAGTTTAAGAAATTCATGAGGTCCAATAGCAAGACAATAAGAGTAGACGATAACAGTAGCTTATCAAGATACAAAAAGAAGAATGTGATAACGTGCTTTAAATGTCACAAACTGGGACATGACCAGCAATACTATCCATTACTCAGGAAAGCATCTAAGAGACCTAGAAAGGAAGCTCTCATAGCTACTTAGAGTGATGATGACTCAAGTGACTTAGATGAGAATGTATGCTTCATAGCACTAGATAATGAGGTAAGTTCCCCCTCTTCCCCTTCTTATAATAAGATGCGTGCAATGTATGATAAAGTATACAGTAGATTAACAAAAGCAGAGAAAAAGAATAGTATGCTTAAAACATTAAGAATGAAAGTAAGAGAAGAATTGGATAGATTTAGAATTGAGTATGGGGAGATTAAAATAGAAAATAAAAAACTGCATGAAGAAATTAATGCTTTAAAATAAAAGAAATGACAAGATGAATGATAAATGTAACAAGTTAAAAGGCAAAAATGATGAATTGAGCATGATTAATAAGAAATTAACAAATGAAAATAATTTGCTTGATACTGAAACTAAAAAATTAAAAATAATAAGGTTGCATGTGCAAGCAGCATGATAAAAGATAAAAGAGCTAGAAGAATTAAGAAATGAAAATATTTTATTGAAAGCTAGTTTAGATGATTCAAAAGCAACTATAGCTAAGTTCACCAATAGGAAAAAGAATTTGAATACTCTTCTTGGAAATCAAATGTGTGATTCAAATAAATATGAAATTTGCTATAATAGAGAAACTAGTTGCAAGTCCCATAAAACTCATTTTGTAAAAGCTACTCATGGAACATACAATTATTATGGTAAAACTGGTCATATTGCACACAATTGTGCAATAAGAAGAACCACACTTTTGAATCATAAAAGCAAGCTAGTTTGGGTTCCTAAAAGAAAAATCTTTTTTCCACCTAACTAAAAAGGACCCAAACTCAAATGAGTACTAAAAAAATAATAATCTCTTTTGCAAGAATCTTCAAGTAGAAACAATAAATAGTACTTATATAGTGGTTACTCTAGATACATGACTGGAGGCGCATCTCAATTCACATCTTTAGACTTGAAAGATCAAGGTAATATCACTTTTGAAGATAATCGAAAGACAACCGTTCTTGGTTAAGATAATATTCTAGTAAATAGAGATTTAATTATTGAGAATGTGCTTCTGGTTGATAATTTAAAACATAATATACTTAGTTTAAGCCAATTATGTGATTATGGTTTTACAGTAATATTTCTCACCAATAAATGTTCTATTGAAAGAATTGACAATAATTAAGATCATTTTGAAGGGTATAAACAAAGAAATATTTACAAAATAATCTAGATGATTTTGAATCATCAAATGAAACTTGTCTATACTCTTAAAATGACAATAGTTGGCTATGGCACAGAAAATTGGGACATGCTAACATGGATGTAATTTTAAAATTTATTAAAAAGAATCTTGTCAAAGGTTTACAAAAAATAAATTTTTAGAAGAATAAGATTTGTCAAACTTATTAACAAGGAAATAAAACTAAGACTTTTTTTAAATTTAATGATGCTATTTCAATTTCTAGGCTACTAGAACTATTTCAATTTCTAGGCAAAAAATATACCTTGGTTATGGTCAATGGTTTCACTAGCTATACATGGACTTTCTTCCTTGCATTTAAAGATGACACAAATCATGTCTTTTACTAGATATTGCAAGAAAATCCAAAATGAAAAAGGTCTTAATATTATGACTATCTAAAGTGATCATGGTAGAGAATTTGAAAACGATAAAATATATGATTTTTGCAGTAAATATGACATTGAATATACTTTTTCTACACTTAGAACTCCACAACAACATGGTATAGCTGAAAGGAAAAATAAAACTTTAATTGAAATGGCTAAAACCATGGCATGTAAAAACAATTTACCAAAATATTTTTGGGCTAAAGCTGTAAACACTGCATGTTATATATCAAATAGAGTTTTCATAAGATATAAAAAAAAAAAAAAAACTATGTGCTTTGGAAAGGAAAAAGACCTTACATATCTTATTTTCATCAATTTGGCACTAAATGTTACATCTTGAATAATAGAAAAGAATAACTAGCTAAATTTGATGCTAAAATTAATCAAGGAATTTTTTTATGTTACTCTTTAACTAGTAAAGCATATAAAGTGTTTAATAAGAGAACCTTAATTGTAGAAGAATCTATTCATATTGATTTTGATGATTCTCTACCTCATTTATATTCAAGTGATGATGTGGATAATATTTATGCTAATTTGGATAAGTTTTCTCTGAAAAAAAAAATAATAATAAAGTAGATGGACATAAAAAGCATAGCATGAATGAATCTACTATAATGATCTTTCTAAAGAATGGAAATATGCAAGATCAATCCAAAAGATCTAAAATATGTGGACCTTCTAATGAGGTACAAGCAAGATCCTTTTTAAGAAATATGAGTAATCTAGTTTTTCTATCACAAACCAAGCCTAAAAATTCTGAAGAAGCTTTAAAAGATGAGTTTTTGATACAGGCTATGCAAGAAGAATTAATCAATTTACAACAAATGAAGTTTGGACTAGGCCTGATAGTAGACTAATTATTTGAACTAAATGGGTTTATAGAAACAAACTAGATGAAGCTGGAATAATAACAAGAAATAAAGTTAAATCAGTTGCTAAAGGATATAATCAAGAAGAAGGCATAGATTTTGATGAGACATTTCCCTCGGTTGCTAGATTAGAAGCTATTAGAATGCTTTTGCATTTGCTGCATTAAAAATTTTTACTCTTTTTCAAATGGATGTCAAAAGTGTTTTCTTAAATGGTTCTATAAAAGAAGAGGTTTAGGTAGAGAAACCACCGGGTTTTGAAAATAATGAATTCCTTGCTCATGTTTGCAAATTAAACAATGCTCTTTATAGTCTCAAGCAAGCTCCTAGGGCTTGATATAAAAGACTCAGTAGCTTCCTTTTAAACAAAAGATTTTCTAAAGGAAAAATTGACATAACTCTTTTTATAAAAAATCACAAGTCAGACTCATTGATTGTGCGAATCTACGTGGATGACATTATGTTTGGAGTTACTAACATGAGTCTTATCAATGAATTTGTTGAATCAATGAAGAAAGAATTAGAAATGAGCATGATGGGAGAGCTTAATTATTTTCTAGGTCTTCAAATAAAACAATCTAAAAATGAATCATTCAGAAATCAATCAATAAAAAATATGATAAAGAACTCTTGAAAATGTTTAAAATGGATAATTGCAAAACAAAACTTACACCTATGAGCACAAATGGAAAAAATGTTTATGAAAAGCTTTATAGAGGCATGATAGACAATTTATTATATCTGACAACTTCTAGACCTGATATCATGTTCTTGATGTGTGTATATGCATGATTTTAATCTTGCCTAAAAGAATCACACTTGAATATAGTAAAATACATATTTAAGTATCTTGCAGGCACGATTGAAATTGACTTGTGGTATCCAAAATTTACCTCTTTTGATTTAGTTGGATACTCCAATGCTAACTTTACTAGGTGCAAAGTTGATCGGAAAAGCACGAGTGGTGCATGCCACTTTCTTGGAAACTCTAATATCTTGACACTCAAAGAAACAAAATTCGGTTATACTCTCAACTACGAAGCTAAGTAAATAGTTGTTGGTAGCTATTGTTTATAAGTTTTGTGGATGAAAAAAAACTCTGCTAGATTATGGTTTAAAGTATGAACATGTTCCAATTCGTTGTGATAACACTAGTACTATAAATTTAACAAAACATCCAATCCACTACTCAATAACCAAGTATATCGAAATTAATCAGTTTATTAGAGATTATGTTCTAAATAGAGATATCAGCTAGGACTTTATTGATAAAAACAATCATATTGTTGATATTTTTATAAATCCCTTAAGTGAGGATCGTTTTTGTACTTTACATAGAGAATTGGGCATGCTCAAGTATGATGAGTGTTAAATATCATGAGACAAGTTGATATAAAACTTGATCTAGGGATAAAAGAAGTTATTAGATGTTTATATATGTTTCTATAATGTTTGTAATATGCTCTGTCTGCAAAAATTCTGTGATATGTTATTTGTGTGCATGCTTAAACCAAATTTTTGCTAAATTATGGTTTTGAATGTTTGAACATGCTTAGTGATGTTTTTGGACTTACTTAAATTTAAGAATATTTGAATATTGTTTTAGATTTTTTTTTTGCATGGTTAAGAAACCTATTTTGCAACTTTTTAATAGCAACTTGCATAAATTTATGATTTTTCTTTAATCATGTCTAAAACCTTTTTGAACTTATATGTTTTTATGCATCTCTCCTTATGTGAAGGGAGAGATATGTTGTATGCACAATTAACATGAATGAAGTGTGTTTTTAATGAGTTCAAAGGGGCAGAGGCAAGTTAAAATATCGAATGAGGGAGGGAAATGTTGTTTGATGAGTACATAGGGAAGAGATATGTTAAATGCATAAATTAACATGCTGGGTAGTGCTTAATGTTGTTTATCTGTCCAAAGGAGGAGGAAGAAGATCAACTAAGTGTAGTTTGCATTTCCCTAGAATTAAGTATTGAGTCTTTGAATCAAATTTGAAAAAATTCTTTTGAAATCAAGATGCTTATTTGAGGAGGAGTATGCTTAATTGAAAATGATTAATTATGCATGATTATCCTCATAAAAAAGGCGGAGATTATTGAACTTGTATGTTTAATGTAGATTTTCATGAGACAATTAGTTGCACAATTAACTATTTAATTATGTTAAATTACACTTAATTAATCAAACAATGTTTTGTAGATGTTAGGAAATATATGTGTCATGTATACATTATTCTATGGAGATTATGTAGGAATTAGCAGGTGTAAATTATCGAGTACAGCCTTGGTCACGAGTCACGTCAATGGCTCGACAAGTTCATTCACTAGGGCACAACAAGCTCAAGTCTTAAGCTTGATCAGATCAAAATGCACAACTTTGATCGCGAGTCACATTGAGGGCTTGACAAGTTCATTCACTAGGTCACGACAAGCTTAAGTCTTAGGCTCGAAGAAGTACAGACTAGGTCGAAGGCTAAATCTACGGCACGACATTCATCAGGGCACATAAAGTTTGAATTCAATGGTCGAAGAAATACAGACTTGGTCAAGAGTCAAATTTAAGATGCGACAAGTCTGAGGCGCAATAGTTTAAAATATGGAATTGATGTGGTATAAAGAGCCATTATGCACATTTAATGCTTGGCGACTTTAACACGTTATCTCTAAAAGACATTTAAATGTTTGAAGATTATAAATACACGTTCCTTTAGAGTTTCATATAACTTTTGGAAAATGTTTTTATTTGCAAACAAACAAATCAAAAATCCATGTTTATTATTGTTCTTTCGTTATTATTTTGTAAATTCTAAGTAACAAAGAGAAAATCGATTTTGAGTGCTTTATTCATATTTATGTAAATTCATAAGAGAGCACTATAAAAGTAAAGGAAATATTTTATTTTCTAAGTGTTGTGTCTGATTTATTACTCGGCTTAAGCTTGTGTTTGTGAAATTAATAAAAGCGCGTGAAGTCCTCGATTAGAGGTAATTAGTGATCATAGAGAGTAAGAGGTGGGTTGAATTTCACGTTACATATGGGCTAAACTTTTCTATATCTATCTCTATCTCTATCTCTTTTATATTTCATGTTATGATATATTATTGCAATATTCCTTACAATTAAAGTTTAATTTAATTTAATGCATAAAAGTTAATTATTTGTGCATTTTAGGTGAAATACTCAATTCACCCCCCTTTCTCGAGCATTTTCTAGTGTGTTTTCGATTGATGTTTGTGGTGATTAATCCAAATTCGATTGTAGTGAAGAATTTCAGATCGAATTATATGGTTGAAAGTTTTCAAGTAAAAACAGAGGAATACATTGAAAATATGGTGTTGTCATACTTCTTGTATTATGAGTAAAATTTTATGAATTTTGGCTCAAAATTGAAAAATTTGGAGGCCACTGCGAATTAGGGAAGCCTTGGAAAAATGTAGCAAATGGAAAGTATGATTGGGCTTGTGAAATATATGCAATTTGAAAATTTTGTGAGTTTGGTGAAGTATCATGTGACAAATTTTGAGAATTATTTGGATCAATTATTAAGCATAATATATGAATGGAGAGGTTTTTTGAATAGTAAGAAATTATAGTGAATTTTAATTACAAGTAAAAAACTTATAAATTGTTCATATACTTATACATGAAGGAATAAAAAAAATTAACCATGGCAATAGATAAAACGATCAAATTTTATTTTAGCCAAAATAGCCATATATTATTTACTAGCCAAAAATGGTCATTTTTTCATTTTTTTTTTTTTATTATGGCCGGAATCACTAGGATGGTGTCAGACTTTAGACCAATAAAAAACAATTTTATAAGTTGCTTGATAGATCAATTTCAATTGTTAAGAAACTTTACAAGCAACTTATTTTATTAGTACGAAAAATTACTTATGTCTTAATTTTTATGCTAATAACTCCAATTAAAGTGGTCCAGCCGCCGTTTACAAAATTCCTCCTGTCATAAAAATGAGTATCCTAAGCGGACCGACAGACACGTTTTCGTTCTCGTATTCTGAGTTCATCATTTGAGAGAACGCCTTTGGAGACTTCGTGGCAAAATTGCCGACTGCTGGATATTTGGATTATTGACGACAGAAATATAAATAAATAAAATAAATAAAAAGAAAAAAAAACAGCTCAGCAACGTGGACTTTAGAGTTATGACCACCGACTTTTTGATCATTTTGTTTTTTTTTTTTTAATCACCTCGGCCGCTATTTCCAAGGTTATAGTGAATGACAAAAATTAGCTTTAAATCGGATAGATTTAAACAATTAAGTTAATTTCACATTGGAGGATAATTTTATTATTAGAAAAAATTTGCATATTTTACAGCTAATAATTAAAAAGTATAAATGAAAGTGACGGCGTCGAACGGTCATTCATCAACGGCACAAATTATATTAATATTTTAATTAATGAGGATATAGTGACATTTTAGGATTTGAGGAAGATATTCTTTTGTCTCCACAGGTTGCCTGGATGAACAATTAAAATTTCAATACATATAGGATCTATACTTACGTATCTATTATATTATTTGAAAGATAATGGGAAAGATTTTGGACTCACGCTATTGTATATATTAAACTTACTTATACAACGTTCAATATTAGTTACATATTTACTAAAATAGATTAACAAAAAACTTTCTCCAAGAATTTTTTTATGAAATCTAGGTAGCGATTATTTATAAGAACTTGATAGCTTTGGAGAAATTGGATAGCATGGTATAAAAAATGCTAAACAGCATATTTATTTTGTATTGCATTTACCATTGGAACGTATAATATTAGATAGTGATTTTTATGTTATTTATTGTTTGGTATATATAGCTTGACCACAAGAATGTTATAAAAAGCTTAAGTTGTCTAATGGATTTGAATTGTTTTGTAAAATGAGGATTTCTCCCATCCTCCATATGGTAGTATTTTTTTTTTATAGTTGTCGAGTACTTTGGAGAGCTATTGCCTAGTACCAAAGCCTATGACTACAATACAAGAAAATTGCGATTTAGGGGCAAAGGTTTTATCTATAAAATTAAATTTTCAATGTAAAAATCATTATCGTTAATTCTATCTGTAGATATTTATGTTATGTTACTAATTTTTCGACTTAGAAATCTTATTTCCAAAGATCAATTTTCTTCTATTAAACCAAGAGATTAGGGTTTTTTCCATTCTAGTCCCATGGATTTATACGATTCAAATGCTTCCTTAGTTTTAGTTAACAAAAGTAGTCATTACATATAGTTACTTAGAGTAAATACTAATAATTACACTAGTCATTCATTTATATATATTTGTAGTGAAGTGAACCTGGTCGAGATAGTCATTCGCATGCATTATGCATCTCGTGCTACAAAGTGGTCTTAGAGAAGTAACATGGAAGCACACATAAGAAATGGCTACGAGAGAAGGTAAGGAGAAAGAGTAAGTAGTCTCAGAAAGCTCGAATGCACTAGTAACAAGGGGATAGGTTATACAACATTAACCCCATTATTTTAGAGAAGAGGTTATGTGTTCTTTGTTTTAAGCTTGCTAATTTCTAAATCTTGTCCAAATGAAGAGGACATTTGGGTACTCATAGAGTTTGGTTCTTAATGACATTCGTTGAATGGTACTGACCATCAATAGGTGAAATGAGTCATCTCATTAATGGGTTCTTTTATGGGTTCTTAGGCTCATGGACGATCTCTTTAAGTGTATAAGCTCCTGAATAAAGGTTAAGAGTAGACCAATCGGTCCGGTTCAACGGTTCATACTCTAAGTTCATCATACCAAATCTCTCTTAATCATCCTAATTTCATAAACTTGACGTTTTGGCCTTGTCAATTAGCCCAGAGAGTCAAACTAAGTCATTATTGAACTTTAAATCCCATAATCCAAATTTAACCCACTAAAATATTATATTATTAAGAGAATTTGGAAAGAAATAGATGTCATACCATGCTTAATCCTCAAAATTACTTATGTGTAATCCAATACAATATTTAAATCCATCGAAAACTTTCATTTAGGGTGTCTTAGGAAAAAAAACTCATGGACCTTTTTTGACATGTTTTTACATATTGGTTATAATCAAATTTTAGAAATATTGAATATTATCAACAATCTCAAGGTTGAGCAGTTAAGTAGCTTTTAGAGCAATCAACGGTAATTACTATAATTAATCATGTAGTATTTACCAATTTAGAAACTTGTAAGTAACTAATGTGATTGGTCCCGTTGAAAAATATAATTGAAACATAAATTTTTTCTTATAGATAAATATCTTCTTCTTCTTTTATACACACACACTTGCCTTTATAACGGGGAGAGAAAAATCAAATTTGACATCTCTCACTTGAGAGATTAAGAAAAATATCGCTAAACTATATTACATTTGTTGGGTACTTTATTTGTCCAAATAAGTACTTCCACTTTATATGTGGAAACATTGGGCTTCCAAATCTTGTAAATTTTCCACAATCATCAATTAGACCAACGGAGATTAAATGCTTATGTAAAATGTAATCAATACTTCTTACTCTTAAGACATGGAGCACATCACTAGCTATTCCCGCAAGAGACCAGCACGAGACCAGGCCGTATGAGACTTTTGCTAGTAATGTGCCCTAGGCCATATGGATTCTTTATCATTTGTATGTTTGTTATCAAGTCATTTTAATTATTAAAGTTATTTTTGGCCTATTTACTTTGGTAATGTTATTCCTTGAATATTTAGTTATACCTTATGTCATTAAAGTATGTGACTTTAATAGTAGAACCATAAGCTGAATTATAACTTTATTCTAAATTATCCCTAGTCACTCATTATGTGGAATGATAATGAATTAAGACTAGTATGATTGCTGTATGATGATCAAGTTTTACTGATCATGGATATGGGATATTAATTCAGCACATAGATACAAACAGGAGTGTATTGTATTGGATTGACCAATTATAAGAATACTGTATGGATCAATGCAATAAGTATTCTTTTTACAATGTTGTTTTAGTCCTTTGACCTAATGACACCATGGATTCCTATATAACAGTTTTCATGTTTTGATTCATCTCTTCATCATCTTTAATCGGATGATTGCAAGAATAAACTTGGGCATGCAATATGTTATATAGAGGAATGTGAGTGTTAGTGAAGGGATTTGTTCATCTCATTAATTTGAGAGAGATATCTATCGGGCCTCTTGATGAGTAAGACTGAGAATGCATGGCCATGCTCGAATGAATTGATAAAGAGTTATCAATATCATTTGTTTAAGTCAGTCAAACTCTAGATTCAAGAAATAAGTAATTAGACAATATAAGAGTGTTTTGATCCACACCTTATGTTTGATTATAAGATATCGTGTAGCAAAAGGACTGAATGACTAACTGTTAGTAGGTAAAGTCGGATCATCGATCTTCACTAAAATTGGGTAGACATAATGTCTTGCTAGAGACCAATTATGTCTTGTAGTCCTAAAAATGTTTAAGAGCTACTACCAATTTATGTGAACCTACAGGGTCACACATAAAGAATGAATAAGATGGATCTTCGATAATCATATTAGGAATTGATTAATTATTTATTTGTCGATTTTAATTAGATTAAAATTAACAAATAAATAAATTAAGATAATAAGGATATATATGTCTTTCTACATAAACCCTAATTTGTTCAGGTAATTTGAAAAGACATAACCCTTTATATATCAGGGTAATTTGAAAAGACATAACCCTTATATATCAGGGTAATATGAAGGGACATAACCCTTCATATATATTCTCTTTCTAGGTTAATTTTTAATAATCTAACGCTGGCCGTCATTTTAGAAAAGAAAATTTGTAACCTAGAAAGAAAGAGAGAGGGATTCCCAAAGGTCGAAATTTTTCGACGTGCTAGCACACACGAAGATCCAATTCATTCGCGTAGATACCGATAGAGGGAGTTGGTATAATCTGCATCTCCTTGATCCCATCATCAAAACCAAAAGGTACACGATTCCCTTTTATTTCTGATTTAATTGAAATGCTTAGATCCGATTGGGAATTTAAAAAAAAAAAACGATTTTCCGCTGCACGATTCAGATTTGGATCGTAAATTCCCAACAACTTTAACATTTAATCATTTCCTAAATGGCTAAATCTGATCTTGGGTTTACATAAATTATATCATCAAATGTAAACTTCCCCGGTTAGTTCCTATATGTAACATTAATGGTAATGTATCACAGTCATAGATTTTTAAATCTAGTCCACTCTCCACTCCGCGCCTGCTTCTTTTTGGTCTGAATCGATAAATTTATAAAAACAATGAGTTGACTGTAGTTTTAGGTCCAATCGACGCGTACTCTCATCACATGGATTGAGATTTAATCAAATTAAATAAAGTCAGCAAATTATTTTATTTTATTTTTAATTGCATTTGGATGATCTAATGATCTACATTAATAAGAAAATTTCCATGGCTTAAAATATTATGAAAGTAAACCATATTCCCATTTGTCAAGAACCTTAAGAAGTATGGTCATAAAACCAGCGTCATAGTTTAGGCTTAGAACCGAATCCCTTGATAGTATAATTGTTATTGCAACAACTGACCTATAAAAAAATTATAAATAAATATATAAAGCGCCATTATGAAAGTTTAGAAAAAGAGTCAAAACAATTTCCCATCAGAGAAAAATACATTAAAATAGCAGCTAAAGAAAATTGTATTTTTATTCCGCCTTTTATTCTAGTTAAAGTTCTCTAATAAATTTACGAATATATATATCTATATTATTAAAATAAAAAGAAATCATTTGGTGCTTTTAGTGTTTATAATTTCAAAAGTATTTTAAAAAATGAGTCATATTAGATAATTATAAGGAGCTACATTGCATGACATGGAGAAATTTTATTAAATATTGAAAATGAATGGAGTAAAGGGGATTGGATATAGAAGCTACTAACTAGAGAGGGAAAAAAATTCTTACCACTAGAGATATATATAGGTACATAAAAATATAGGATTAATTACAACAACTAACATGTGTTTTGATCAATTTGTGTTATCTTTTTTTACTATAGGTGACCCGATTTTCATACAAAAGTATCAATATTATTTAATAATTTTAGAATGATACGTATCAATATTTTATTGGTCATAAAAATTAATTTTACATTTTTTTAATTTTCTTATTTTTTAAAAAAATTAATATTTTATTTATTTAATTTTATTTAGTACTTTTTCAGACCAATAAAATTCTAACATATTTTCTTAAATGGTAATTAATAATATTGATATTTTTTTATAAAACTCGAGTCACCTAATTGTTAAAATGGATAACACAGGTCATGTACTTACAAATTGAACAAAACATGGTTAGTAATTAACCCAAAAATATATAAGCAATTTTATAAAAAGTATATACTCATAAAATAACAAATTAAATAATTTTATTTACTTATTTAATTATCACTTTTTAGCATCTTTTAACGGGTGCAAGCACCTCCTAATATATGCATGTTGGTGTTGTTTATAAGAGTATAAAACTCCTGTATATATATCATCGGTGTCTAAGTACCTACTGTTAATAAATAAATCTTTTCTAGCTTTTACGGTTCCATCAATTGGACTATACAGTCAATCATCTAACCATTAAAATAAATTTAGTAATTACAATATTAATTATTTTAGTAGTTCGATCACGATTGAGTAGGGGCAGGCAAAAAAATTGACTAAACCGAAAAACCGGACCGAAATCGGAAAACCAATTAGAAATATATGGTTAACTACTCCATCGATTTCGATTTAGGTTCATGGTTTTAATATTTTTCAGTTTTTTGTTTTGGTTTCAGTTTCGGTTTGTAACCATGAAAAACCGACGATTAACGGTTAACCAATATCTATAAATATATAATATTATATATAATTAATTTTAAATATATATATATATATAGGCTAAGGTGTTAAATGTTAAAACCCAAATGTAATCACTATTAATTTTCATTGCACTCTTTTTCTTCTTGGTAAACCACTTTTTCCAATTCTAGTTTCCACCTTCGTCTTCCATCTTCATCTTCATCTGGTCGTTGGCTCATTTTCTTTGCTAGTTGTCGTTGTCTTCGCTAGTCGTCGTC
Organism: Combretum micranthum; assembly: GCA_024138025.1. Classification (NCBI taxonomy): domain Eukaryota; kingdom Viridiplantae; phylum Streptophyta; class Magnoliopsida; order Myrtales; family Combretaceae; genus Combretum; species Combretum micranthum. The sequence continues at coordinate 80,159 of JAMXBD010000585.1, forward strand.
ATCTTCGTTGGTCATCGTTGTGTTCGTATTGTTCTCATTTTGTAGCTGTCATGCCTCTTTAAGGGTAAGGATTTTTTATATTCTGCGTACTATCAAATTTTTTTCTTTCTTCTTCTTTCCATATGAACATTACGGACTTTTTTAAACAAATGAGTTGATGCAAATTTGAGGTAACCGTTGACTTTCCAAAAGATATAAGGCTTGTATCCTTCTTGAATCATAGTAGATATACCTCCAAAAGATATAAGGCTAAGGCATTTCTCTGCACTTTGTGACTATTTTCATTTTCTTTTTTGGTTAGTGTGACTATTTTGTATGAGTTCATACATATTTATTTCGGGAATTTCTAGGCACTGGCTTTTAGCATATCAATAAATCAACTTAGTTGAGATTTTACAATCAAAAAGAGAATTTTGCTTGAAAATATGATTTATTTTATAATAGAACAAGTTTTAATAGCATGTAACTTTGGTTTAATTTTTTATGGACCAATTGGAAATATGGTTAACTGCCACTTTTAGTTAATCATTATGCTAAATGGTTAAAAACCAAAAATCGAAAATATTAACCGAAAAAATTGATTAACTGTTAAGATGGTTAACTACTAATAATGGACCGATTTAGGTTTGGCATTTAGAAAAACTGATTGTAATGGTTAGATTCAAAAATTGGGATCATGGACTGGTTAACCGGTCCATACCCATCCCTACGGTTGAGTAAAGTGTGAGCCGTTGAATAGTGATGAGATCAGTCTCATCAAAATTAATGGGGAGACTATATAATTTCCTCAAAACATATATATGTATATATGTAAAGGATAAGTGGAATTTTTTTAATTAATTATGATTGAAAATATCATAATTATTACAACTACTTATTTTCCAATATTATGCATTTATTTAGTTTTATAAATCAATTTTTTTTCACTAGATGCTTCCCTTATGCTTACGAGTCCAAAAAATAAATATGAACTTTTTTAATATAATGTCTCATTAATAAGTGATCACATCACCTCGTAAGGGCCCCTAAGGAAATTTTTCACATTCTTAAATATAGCATTTATAACTTATGAAAACGTAACTGTAGAAAAATAAGAAGATTCTTTATCTAACATTTTAATAAGAGTTCTATGAGCCCCATTAATATTTTCCATGGTAAAAATCGGACATATTTGTTTTTCACTTATAACTTGATGAAAAGCATATGATATGGTTGGCAATGTGCCGAATTTTCAGGACAATCCATTGAAGAATTTGTCAGTAGTAAGTAGCAAGGACGACATCAAATGTAAGGTACCCCTAAAATAAAGGCTCGGCATGTGATGCCCCAGAGGCCCAGGAAGAAGAAAAAACTAAACAAAATGAGACAGAAATCAACAGAAAGAAAGCATATCCTCCAAAGAGTTAAAACAGGAAGGATGTCCATAAATACAGAGGATGCACCCTTTAAATTTTTTTTTCCCCCCAATTCTTCACATTCACAAATCAATTATTAAGATGATCTAGATGGATAAAATTATATGTGATATTGAGGTAATAATACCCTTTTTTTTATAATCTCAATTATTAATTATACACGATAATATTTAAAGAAGTCAACTTTAGAAAATTTTAGAGGACATGTCATAGTAAGAAGATTCGTAAAAAATAATACAACACGTTTATTTATAGATGATAATAAACTACTATTGATATTTTAACATATAAAATTAAGATCCACTTATACTTTTTAAAAAACTACACATACACTAATCAATTCAAATAGTATATCACAAAACCAAACACTTGCTAAAGGTCTTGAAGCTGAAAATGCAATGAGAAGAAAGTGGTCTCCAACCAACACCAACCTTATTACATGGTCCACATTATAATCTTCTCTCACTTCCCCCTTCTCTCTCTCTCTCTCCATCTCATTTCTTTCTTCCTTTATATTCATCTATCCACAATCTTCTAAGCTTAGGGCTCAAAACACAAAACCCAAAAAAAAAAAAAAAAGGAGGGGAAGAGTCCTTAAAACCATTCTTTTTCTCCTTCTCATTGTATTGTTTCCTACAATATAAAGCCTTATGGCATCACCGCCAGATACAAGTAAAACGGCCAAACTAGAACGCTACAACAGCTACCTCCGCAAAGTAAACAGCACAAAGCTCCTAAACGCCTCCTCGAAGCTCCTCTTCCGAGCCACCCTCCTCATAGCACTCCTCCTCGTATTCTTCTTCACCCTAAACTACCCTCCACTTTCCGACAACCCCGGCCACCACCTCCACACCCACCACAACTTCCTAACTTCCTCCTTGCTGTCCTCCTCTTCGGGTGTCGGTGGCGCCGCGTGGGAGAAGCAAGTGCGGCACTCCGCCACTCCCCGCCGGGCCAATGGGTTCACCGTACTCGTCACGGGGGCAGCTGGGTTCGTGGGGACGCACTGCTCCCTTGCGCTTAAGAAGCGTGGGGATGGTGTCCTTGCTCTAGACAACTTCAACAACTACTATGACCCGTCGCTAAAACGTGCGAGACAGGCTTTGCTAACGAAACATCAGATTTTCATCGTGGAAGGAGACCTTAATGATGGTCCATTGCTTACTAAGCTCTTCGATGTCGTGCCTTTCACGCACGTTCTCCATCTTGCTGCCCAGGCTGGCGTGAGGTATGCTTCCCATGACTTCACGTGAAATTCGTATTCATAGTGAAGTTAATCACTGAGTTTCTTCCTTTATTTTCCCTATGAGATCATGTTGTACATATATAATTTTTTTATGAAGTTTCGTTAATAATTAAATCGGATAAGATATGCATCTAGATTTAGTTTATATTTATTAGCAAAATATTTAATAAACACACCCCATCTATTACATAATTAAACCGTAATTCAAACCGATTCGATTTTATTAGAAAATCAGTATTCATATCATTTACGAAAATCTCATTATATTTGCAAGATTAATCTAATACAATGAAACTTCTGCTGCAATATTCACCACTGATGTAGACACTTCCTCTTCTTTTTTTTTTTTTCTTTTTCTAATGCAACATTAATTCCAAGAGTTATATTAGATATTTATTATTCGTATCATAACAAAATAAAGAAAAAAGTGTTGATTAAATTATAAGATCCACATTAGCTGAATTTTTTGGGCAAATCACTCAATTTAGGTAGATTTTACAAGCACAATAAAATGAAATTATCATATTTTAATTAGGCTTTGTTGATTTTCTAAATTTTATTAGTATTAACAAAGCAAAATTTTACCAAATAATAGAATGTAAAATTGTAATTAATGAAGAATTTAATAGGTGAGTATATTTCTTATTAATCTTCAAGAATAATGCTGAATTAAAAATATTGTATTGAAATTAAATGTATTAAGATGGTGATATAACAGATTAATTTTATTATCCTTAAAAATTGCTAAACTTTTGTGATCGTGTGTGTGCTTGATCAGGTACGCTATGCAGAACCCGCAATCCTACATTGCTTCCAACGTTGCTGGATTTGTCAACCTTCTAGAAGTTGCAAAGAGCGCTAATCCACAACCGTCGATCGTGTGGGCATCATCGAGCTCCGTCTATGGTCTCAACACAGAGAATCCTTTCTCTGAATACCACAGGACCGATCAGCCTGCGAGCCTCTACGCCGCTACTAAAAAGGCCGGAGAGGAAATCGCCCATACTTATAACCATATTTACGGTCTTGCCCTTACTGGTTTAAGGTTCTTCACCGTGTACGGTCCGTGGGGTAGACCGGACATGGCCTATTTCTTTTTCACCAAGGACATTTTACAAGGTAAGCCGATTGACGTATACCAAACGCAGGATGAAAAGGAAGTGGCGCGTGATTTCACATACATCGACGACGTTGTGAAAGGGTGCCTCGGGGCACTGGATACGGCCCAAAAGAGCACCGGTACCGGTGGTAAAAAGAAAGGACCGGCTCAATTGAGGGTGTATAATTTGGGGAATACTTCGCCGGTTCCCGTGGGCCGATTGGTTTCGATACTAGAAGCGTTGCTGGGAACCAAGGCCAAGAAACATGTGATTAAGATGCCTAGAAATGGAGACGTGCCTTACACGCACGCGAATGTGAGCTTGGCGTATAGGGATTTTGGGTATAAACCGACCACCGATTTGGCTTCCGGTTTAAGGAAATTCGTAAAGTGGTATGTTCGTTATTATGGGATCCAATCAAGGGTAAAAAAGGCAAATGAGGGAACAGAAGATTCCAATTAATAATTTGGCAAATGGGCAAAAAGTGCAAAGGCAAAAGCCAATCATACTTCTTTTTTTTTTTTTTTTTACTTTTTATTTTTAAATTTCGCCTTCTAGTAAATTAAAGTTATAATTCCACTTCTTTTTCAATCGTGATCTAATGGAAAAAGAAAGCGGATAGATCCAACCGATATTATCCGTTTTTCTTTCCATTCTTGTATGTTTATGTTATATGTATCTTATAGATATAGATTCAAGATAGAAGAATATAAAATTATAAATCTCGATTAAGGATGTAATAATCCACTGAACTGCTAAAAAGGAAGGCAGATCAAGTGTTTATTATATGTAAGTAAGAAAAAAAAAAAAGAGTTTGATTGAATAACAATGTTAACATCAAGAATTTTCCTAGTATATGTCTATTTTCGTTATGTTTTACATTAAATTATTGGATAAGCTTGTTTGAATCGTTGTTTTGGTATCGTTTTCAAATCAAACAGATACCGAACTGATATAGATATAATATTGATGAAAAATTAATAGTTTTACTCATAAACTGATCAAATCGAACTGATATTAATTTGATACAAAGAAAAATCCGATAATTCAAACAGAAACATCGACTTGGAATTTTTATTGGTTTTAGGGATATTATTATTGATTAGATTTTTGCTTTAGTGATTGGTCCAAGTGGGATGCAATGCAATCTTTTATTATTATTCTTTTGAAGATGCTTTACAGTTAATTGAATTGAAAGCAATGTAGGGTATGGCTTGTCTGTAACATTTATTGGATCCTTAAAGCAAAAACCATAGAGTCAAAGTGGGTTGCCAGGTACCATGGGAATCGTACCTTAGGAATCAATTTAATAATTATTGTACCATCTGCAGGCTTTGATTTAATCAATTTGACAGATTTTCCACTTAGGCATTCTACGGGTTTTCTTTCTTTTCTTTCTTTTTTTTTTTCCGTTAATTAGAGATATAATTTTCATATATTAAAACATATTAAAATACAACTCTATTAGAATTGATAAATGGTAAAAATAAAAATTGGAAATCCGAAAATCCAGTTAGTGAATGGATATATTTTGTATAAAGATAGGGCGATCTTTACCTAAAAGGAAAAATTCTTATGCAATTACAAAATTAAATTTCAAAAACAACGGTATTGGAAAATATGACCTCATCTGGGAACAAGAAATAAATGTGAATTCTATTAGTTGATAGAGATACCAGAGAGCTTCTATGGTTCGTTAATAAGATCATCTAATCAATCATCTAATTATTATAATAAATATATTAATTGAAATATTAACTATTTTAGTTGTTAGATTACTATTTCGTATAGTGTGAGCCATTAGATAGTCGACAGGAATTATCCTATTAAAATTAATGATGGTACTATAGAATTTCCTAAAAATACAAATATTTATTTATTTGAATTAAGACTTCCATTTATCGTAATAGTTGCTTAACATAAATTTTCAATTGTATTGGTTGTTGAGCAGTGGGCAACAACCATTATAGGTGGGCAACCATCCGCCTCTAGGTTGTATTTAAAGTAAAAATACCCTAGAAAGAGAGTGTGGCATTCATGGATTCAAAAGGTTTGAATTATGCACTTTTACTCTTACGAAAGAAAAAGTGTGTTATCTTTTTCTTTTTTCCTTTTTTACTCGTTTTATATTGATATCTTCTCCCATATTGTACAAGAAAAGTAAGCACAATAACATATAAAATAAAGAGAGGAAAATGCATGAAACCCTCCAAATTTTGAATTACAAGCACATCTATGAACTTTTAAATGTTATAAATCATCATCCCAAATTTCAATAAATCAGCAAATAATACCTAAAAATTGAAAACAAGCCCATAAACTTTAACATTGGTGTACCCTTTAAACTTGTGGAAATGTGCTTTAACACCCACAAAAACAATTAGTTTAGTGTGATTTATTAAATTAAAATATCAAATATTATTTATCTTGTCATTTTTTCAAAATTTAGAATAATTATTTATAACATTTGAACGTTCCTGATGTATATTTATACATATGTTAAAGTTTATGGGAGTTATTTACAATTTGTTGAATAAAGCTTATATGAGTATAAGAAGTCAATAAAGTACATGATGAAATTTGCTAAAAAGAAATTGTTTATAGCCAATTGATGCGTACTTTTACCTTAGCTAAAAGCATATGCCGCTTAACCTAACCTATCATAAGAGCCAACTAGACATCTTTTCATAGCCTTCTAATAAAAAAGGTGACAAAACTTGGAATGCATCAAATCTTTTGTATTATAATAACCTATGGTGTTAAAAATCCTGCCACTAATTTATCTTCTTGGACCGGATCTCCTATGGATCACTATTTCACACGTGTTGTTGATTTAGCTCGTGATCATTAAAATTAAAGCCTTCCTCTAGAAAGAGCTGCAAATTCTATTAAATACCCTAAATCATCTTGGCTTGTGATTATACAATGCATGTATGACCCCATAAATTGGCACATAAAGGTCTCATCGAATGGTTGTAGGACTTTTGTCATCACTATAAGATTCATCATTTAACTCATAACATGTATTGGGACTCTATCCTAGATCCATAAATAAGTTGGGTCAAAATAAAACAATGTCAATCTTAAGCTCGATCAGAATAAAAAGCTCAAAGCTTGAGCTTGAATTTGAACTTGAACTCAATCGAGTTTTACTTTTTAAACTTGAACTCGACTCGAATCAATACTCCATAAGCTTAAGTTCGACCCAATTAGACTTGATTATACTTACAAAAATCAATTAGACTAAAAAACAGTTAGAATTCAAAATAAAATATGACTTTTAGTTATCTTGGTTTTAAATATAATAAACATGGTTCATTAAATATGAAGAGAAAAAAAAAATTAGAAAATGAAAATAGACTTTAGAAATAAGAAAAACATAAAGTTTATAAATTTTTATAAAAATATATAAAAAGCTTGAATAGAGTATTTTGAAATTCGAACTCAATAGTTACTCGAGTAATTTACATGTTGTCTTAACTCAATTACAGAACTACTCCAACCATTAGTGCTTGTGCCTAATCCCACATCAGTCGTTTTACTGCCTGCGTAGAGTAAAATGTTGCAAACCCTCAGTGCCATAAATATAAGAAATTCCGTCCCATCTTATTAATTCGCACAAGTAATCATTATGAGATGGTTTACCAAAACACTAGGTCTAGGCACTTGACGCCCTATGAACAAGTTACGGAACCACCACATCAATATCTCACGATATAATAAATACACAAAATAAATATATAGATACAATTTATGTGTTTAATTTCACATAAATACTTTTTTTTTACATCATTACAATGTAATAAGGGTGGAATCTATTAAATTATATTAACATTAACGGCCCATGTGACTTATAGTATGACTCTAATATGAAAGGTTCAATATGATGGTCATTTGGGCATAATGGTAATTTTGAGTCATAGGGCTTCAAATCCCTCCACTCTCCTTATATACATATGACAGTTAAAAAAAAAGTATCGTGACTTTTCATTACAGAATAATTTTTCATCCTCCACCATCAAAAGAGAAACAGAAAAGAGAAAGGTAGAATGGGAGAAAATCACCAAGACAAAATCAAAATAGATTTTCTTCTCTTGATTGGAATTCAAACTCATGGACAACGGTATGTATCAAAACCATTATAATTTTGATTGTTTCTATCATGTTAAGAAAATCCTGATTTGGAAATTAGTTTTAATGAAGATTTGTTTTTTGTAAAATCTAAGAATTTCTAACAGAATCCACTCTGGTCTTAAAAGACCATCAATAATGCTATTAGATTATAAGATTATTAGTTGCGTAAATACATAAAATAAATCAATCAAATATTGTCAAACAAGTAGAATTTAATGCGTTATATGTATATATATATTTTTTCCTAGGTTTGAGAGAACCCTTAGAGTGAGTTTGCACTTATAAATTGATATTTCTCCATCTAATCATACTGAAGATAGGTGAAGGTTTACACTTTGGTCCATTGATCCTTAGGTTCAAGCGGCCAATCTCCTTCTTACCCACTCTTTTCCTCATCATTTTACTTTAATTGACCTAAATATCTATACCTAAGGTTGACTATTACGAAGTTATGGCATTCTTTAATATGCATGGTTGCCAAATTCATGATTCTATTAAGAACTGAAACGTATGAAATTCATAAAATTGTATAAAATCCATAAGATCATAAACATAAATACTTGTAAAGGGTACATCTAAACTCATTTTCTATAAAGAGTTTACATTTGAACAATTTTACATTCATTAAACTAAGAAAAGAGATAAAATTACCAAAAAGAAAAAAAAAAAAAAAACCTCATGAAATCTTATAGTTAAATCGCGATTACATGTTCACTTTTGGTTTTTTATTCTATCATAATGTAGTATTTACTATTTATTCCATCCATTAACAATGTAAAAGTATAAGTTATTCTTAGTCAACTCTTAATTAACTCATCTTAATTTTGGAATGAGTTTTAGGATCCAAAAACCCAATTTCAGATAGCAGGAATTAGGCATAAATGTTGTTGTTTCGTATCCAATCAATTGACATTCCAACCCATCTTCAATATAAAAGAAAAGGGTTTAAGTGTGTCTTTCTCATGATTATTAGGTAAGAAAGCTTTATCGAATATAAGCAATGCGTTGAAATAAGTCCTGAATTCCTAACTCGTATTATTCCGGACTGGGGAAGTCAAAAGCTGTACTAAACCAACAGACATCGTTCTAACAATACCAGAAAAAGCTTTTGTGACATGGCGTGGTCAAGTTACCATATTTATTGTGAGTTAACTACATGATAAAGAGAAGTTATTGCAAATAATGTTTAAATCTTAATTATAGCCTAGACTTCTGTTTATTTGTGACATAGAGTGATTGAAATTTATGAGGGCCTGATTGGATTGTGATCTTTGGAGATATTGGATTTCCATCTGATCAGTATCTATATTTCATCTATATCATATTTGTATCAGTTCAATATTAGTTCAGTTTGATCAATTTATGTATAAAACAATCAGTTTTTCATCGGTATCATATCGCTATCAGTTCAGTTTTAGTTCAATTTAAAAATAGTATCAGAATGATACCAAACCGGTATATCCCAAACATTTTGTTTAGTCAAATGAAATAAAGGTGCAAAAGGAATAGTAATTTTTTATTTTATAATTAAGGGTATTTTTAGAACAAAATATATTTTTTTTATTAAGAATAATTATTTCTCCAGTGAATAAAAGAAATCTAGATTCCTCATTTATTTCATATGATATGAAATAAATATTTCTTATTATAGAGTTTTTTTACAAACCATATGAAAAAATAATTATTTTGCAGTAATAGAAGCGGAATATTAATTCTATTTCACTAAACCAAAGACAAAGTAAAGCACCTTTGGGTTTTCTAGTTTATAATTTAGTGAAACTCCAATATCAAGCATGCTCGTAATGAAACACTTGTAAATTGGATAACCTCTTAGAAAAAAAAAAAAAAACTAATACATAAGATTTTTTATGCTTAAGTAAAGAAAAATTCTATGGTCTTATTATGATACTAATAGAACCGGTTCCATCAATTTATTGAACAGTTAAGATTTTTTCTGATCGAAACGCTTAATATTTATTCACACTATTTCTTTATAATCATTTTAATGATATCATAACAAGAGCATAGAATTTCCATAAAGTGAATAGTATTTCATGCTTGGTGTTATTAAATCATTATCATTTGGAAGGCGCATCAAAACAGCTTTATTACCTAAAAATAGAAGAGTTAAGTGCTACAAAGGAAAAATGCTATGATACGAAGACGGCTAACTTATTAGAAGTAACTAGTATAAAGGATATAACCGTGAAATGCATTATACCAAAAAAAACCGGGCATCGATGGGTGGAGTCTTGTCTCGTTGCACTATTAGCACAAAAACGTTCCCATTGGAAAGTTTATTTCCAACAATATTTTTCAGATAAATTATATCAAGAGATCATAGCATATGAGAAAAATTCATTTAAAATCATAATATTTAGAAAAGTTTGTTAATTAAGCTTATTATTGACACGTATTGCAATGCAGTAAATTTTCTATATTTTAATTAAAATTTTTTCTTATTAACACGTATCTAAATGATATTAATTTACCCACTTTTTCAAACATTATAACCTTAAATAAACCTATATTAAAATATTTTGACATTCCGATATAATTTATCCAAATATGTGGACCTATTTCCAATTTCTCACTCCTGAATTATATTAAGTGCAAGTTACTTGCTTGTATCTTATCTTATTTACGATGAAGATGATTATTATGAAATGAAACATAAAATATGAAGATTCACATTTTTTTTAAGATACATGATGGTTTGTGAAAAATAATTGTCTTAATAGAAAAAGAAAATTTTGGCTGGTTTAGTGAATTAAAAACTAGAAACAAATGACAATAGAAATTTAAGCCTATTTTATAGAGAATTAGTTAAGTTTTTCGTCTTATGTTGGGTTATATAATAATTATACTTGTATCTCTTCACATCTTTTTCCTGCCCATATTTATAAGCTCCTGCAAGGCACCAAATACTGCTTTTGCTCATTTTCGAATATGACGTGTAGAATTTTGATTTACCAATAAATATAATCACATTTAATTCATTAACTATACATGGGGTACCACATCAACATGTTATAAATTAATGAAGAAGGGAAATTTTTTACACAAAATTAATGGTGAAGAAAGACACAATTCAACATACATATGGCAATTCATGTCTTTACAAAGAAAATGAAAGGAAGAAAAAAAATTCAAATATGTTAGGTTACGATTTTTAATGCAATAGAAATTTTAATAATTAGAGTAATGTAAGAGAATCATATTTCGGAGTCATAACTCTACTAAAATTTTGTGATTCTATTATATTTTTAATAGGATCGATCCAATTACTTATTATATAGTTCAAAAACATATTCAATCATAGTCACAATCTTGAAATACTTAAAACATGAATTACTATATTTATATTAATAGTCAAATAATTGATCGAATGATCTTATTAACGAGATCATAGAATTTTCTTTTATCAATAATGCAATTATGATAGATGCACTTTATAATTTTTTATCTAAAACCTAGCTTTCCTTCTAACATTTTCAGGACAAATTGGGATATTTATATTATGCACAGGTGTCCTTTTTACTATATTTGATTAGGCTACCATCATTTGTTCATAGCCTCTTCAGATTTGCATCATTATTTAGACTAGGGTAATCTTTCAAATAGTTTTCTTTTAAGTATCTTACACTCCAATTTCTTCTTTTTTGCTATAATTAAGCCCTGCCTTGTCCTCTACGATATCCATTACTAGTTTAAATGTGGAAATGTTACGGTGACTAAACCTCTAAATACATGGCGAAATGATTTTGCTTTTTAGACGCTTGCATTTATTATGTTCAGAAGATCTAATAATATGGTACTAAATGTTCTCTTTTCATTTTTTTTTCTTTTTCCTTTTGATTCTTGAGTTACAATCCTCTTATAATATATAGATAGAGAGATATTGTAGATGATTACCAGACTTGGATACAATGATTACATTTATGTTATACAAAGGTCTTTTTTGAAAAAAAAAAAAAAAGGTGATGTGACAATGACACGAAGAAGAGATGGCACAAGAAGAGAGGATAAAGAAGAAAAGCAAGCAATCTTATGGAATTTCAACATACAGTGATGACAAATGGATGAGTTATATGGAATTAATCTCAAAATTCTTGAGAACAAGAATGTGGTTTTCTCTTTTTTTTTTTTTTTTTTTTTTTCTATTTCATCGTTTTGGATTGTAGTTTGATAGCACGTAGTGTTTATTTGAATATATCAATCTTGGCAAATGGAAAGCAATAGAGTATTTATAGAATTTTGCTACATATGATGTTCCTTCGACTATCAATGAAATGAGTCATCTAATTTTAATGCATTCTTTCATGGACTTTTCATAATTTTAAACCCATGAAAACCCTCTTTTAAGTATATGAGCTTCTTAAAAAAGATTGAAAATAAATTAGTAGTCTAATGATTTTTACTCTAAGCCTATTGTACTACATATTCCTCATCATATATGTGGGCTAGACTCCTTAGACTCCATTACCTAATCTAAGGAATCAAATTCGAATAATTATTGAATTTAGTCTAGTTTTTCTTTCCCTCAATTTAGCCTAGTTTATTAATATAATAATTTTACCCTTCTACATATATAAATTTGAAAAATTTTCTTAATTCTGTATCACATATTCTATTAGTGTTCCAAAATAAATAATCACATATTCTATTATACGATATGTATTCAAATGAGCTCATTGATGCTAATATGATATTTAGCATATATGTAGTTTAATATAACATATGTACTTCATGGGTAGTGTTTGATTGCATGATTTTTTTTTAGGATGAGAGTAGACAATGCTCCTTATACTTTTCTTGATCTGCAAAATGAATTTGATACTACAAAAAAATCCCAAAGTTTTGTCCGTTATATTCAATGGTATAAAAATATTGGAGCAAGTCAAAGACAAAATCCCTAAGTAATGACATCAAGCTATCATGATCATTATTACCTTATTTATACCTTTCTAACCTTAATACTACTGATACCACCAACATCACCATAGTCACTACATCACCACCATTACTATCTCATCGCTACCGCCACTTAGCACTAACAATAAATTGCAATCACCATCATTAAAATATTTCTAATAAATTATTACTATAACCACTAATTGTTATACTTACATGAAAAACAACATGAACTATAAAAAAAAAAAAAAAAAAACAAAGGATTTGTACCTTACTTAACACACCAAACACGATAAAAAAAACTTGTAATGTCATGTTCTACTTATGTTGTGTTGTACTGTTTTCCTTGTGATTTTTTGTACTAAAAACCAAACATTACCATAAATATGGAATGGTTAGAAATGTAATTGGATTAGGGTGTAGCTATATGTAAATGAGTTTAAGCGACTTGATATTATAAATTTTTTATGGCTTAATTTCAATGAAAATGACACTAGATATGATTGAAGTCATATTGATTTATTAGAGATTTTGAAGCTCGACTATTTAAATCTATATATATGTATGCAATATTGTCAAAATCGCAATTCAACTCGTAGAATCATATGATTTTGCATTTCTAGAAGGTCTCCCTAGTTAACTTGCTTGCAAAATCATTTTGGATCAAGATCGCGTGTAGAATGGCGAGTTGGCTCATACAATCGGTTAAAGCACGATTCTGGTTATGAATCCAATGCTTCCAGCAATATATCATGTAACGTGAAGTGTTGGAAGAGCCTTTTGTTCCTTATGTTCGATTCCTTCGACTTCATACTAAGGAAGAGATTGTATGCAACAAGGGACATCATAGTCCTATCCACTATTTTTTTGTTCTTACCCGATGGATATTCCTATGCTTCAAGATCAGAAGACAACACTACATGGATATATGACAAACTGGCCCTGCCAATATTACAAAGAGTGATGCATATCCACGTAGCAGCTCATCTATTGGTAAGGCAAATGTTAGAGGAGCATATGATATTACCCGCAAAGTAGAGGACCTTAATATTGGCAATGAAGGGAGGACTTGCAGCAATAGATGCTATATCCAAGGACCCATTTTGCATTCCAATAGGACTGGTCACGTGAGCTAAAGCTAAGAGGATGAGGGAGGCATTAGGAGCATTTATTGAAGAGACTTGGAAGAAACAAGCCTTGCATGGAGATTTCATCATGGATCTATCATTAGACAATGATTGAAACCTTGTTAATGTTGTACAAATATTTAGAGAAGAGAATCAAAGTTGCAATTGTTCATTAAAAGGCCTACACCGGCAACTCGGAAGTCTACACCACCAACCTTGAAGCGGTGTACAAACAACATAGAATCAAATTCTCTAACACCGACATGAACACCGCCAGTTTAGAGTTCTACACTGCAGACGTATAAGTCCTACACCACCGGCATACATTGCATAAAACATGATCAATAGCAAAATTTTGAACATCGTTCCAACACTGGCAAGTATTTCTACCTATGCTACCAGTGTAGCCATGTACAACCACCGGTATACTTGACCAGTGTACATTATGCACCAGATTTTATTTCGTGACTTTTGAAGTTCTCCTTTTGTTATATATATATATATATATATATATATATTCTTGGCTTCGTATTATGAGATAATTAATTTTTGAATGAATATTATTTTGAGAGAGTTTTTCTCCTTTAGTTCCATTGAGAATTTGTGAACTTATCAGGATTTAATCTTATGGCATCCAATTCGATTCTATACCTAGTTTTAGTTTGCACAATACAACTTAAGGTAAAAGTTCCATCTTTTATACCTTTGGTTCAGGCTTGAAATACAACTCAGGATCAAGGTTCCATCCCGATCTGATTTAGCTTTCCAAAAGGCCTGCTTCCACAAACTAATCGTTGGGTTTCGGGTTTAAAATACCTGGAGTTTGCATCAGAATTGGAGAATGAGACAAGGCAACAGATGTTTGAAAGAGAAAGAAGTGGAGAGAGAAGAAAAGTGAGTATAAAATAAAAGTAGAGAAGGAGAAGGAGGGACTTATAAGAAAAAATGAAAAATAGTTAACCTCAAAGAAAGAGAGAAGAAGGGAGAGAATGGTGGGATTGAAGGTGATGATTTTAAATGGATTTGATAAAATGTGGAAGACCGACAAGCATTGGGGTTGTGAACAAGAAAAAATATAATTAAAAAAAAAAGAAATTGATGGTACAAATATGGTGAGAAGTGTTTAGTTGAATATAAAACCAAATTTATTGTTTTTTTAGGCAAATAGTGGTAATAGGTATAGTTATTATAAAATATTTATATATTATAATTTTATTTACATTTGTACATTATTGATCAATCAAATACTATTAAAATTCTATATTTATTTCCATAAAATATTTATTTTTTACTTGATTTATAAAAATATCTATTCTATAAAATATGGAATAGATAAGAAATTTTTATTTATTTTTTTATAAAAATATAATTCATTATAAAATGATATCTTTTTTAAGGTTTCCAAAGATTGATATAAGCAACTCTTTAGAATTTGAAAGCTATTTTACATAGGTTGTGGAAACTTACGTTTCTAAGTTTTGATTCTATATTCTAATTCCATTGACCCCTCAGTGATTCTATGGGAGCTAAGAGTATAACTACCATATGTATCATCCTAAACTTCGGCATTTATAGCATGTCATGTGTCCATATTGTATATTGGCATGCAAAGGCACATAACTTATTATAAATCAATAGTTATAATCATAATTACTTCGAACACACATTAATATTGATTACACCATAATCAACATACAACTATCGAACACGAAATCTTCTAGAAATACATCATACCAGCGATGGCTAAGTGAGTCCATCTAACATAATAGCATTAAACTAAGCAATAAATAGAATTGAGGTTCCTCCCCTATAACCTTCAACTACTAGAACACATATAATAAAATAGGAGTCTTTCTATCTCCATAAGACATGCTAACTATATGCAATAATCAACTAAAGGGTTATTTGCACTATCATCCTCCTTATAGTCTAGTATTATATCATATCTAGACTAACCAAATGATATAATAACATCACTTATACCTAAAAAAGATGGAGGAGTAAGTCGAAACCTAGTACAATAATACCATAAACATAAGTGTGTGTACAAATGGTCGTCCAATCACATGCATTCACATAATGTTAATGCAATAAACAATTAATCATTATCTCTTGTTTTAGTCCTCCAATCATCGCAATGATAACTCAGTATCCTGAAGCACGCTTTATATTATATATATGTATGATGTTACGTACTCCTTAATATCTAAGAGTCCATGAATTACCTAAATTTATCAAAATCATTTCTAATCACGACTCCACTTAAGAATAACATCACACCAAAATCATCGACATGTCACCTTATAGCATATGTACTTCCTACTTAATAACAATTAGGAATGCAATCGGAAAAAATTTATGACAAGTCATATAAGATCTAAATCTGCCAAGGTTCCATATAAGGTTGCCTAAATCTAACCCGCTACCTTATAGATTCTTTTTGCAATACCCAAACCTACACCCATAAAGTTTTGCTCTTGACTCGCCCCATTGACCTGCTTACTTTTTTTTCCTTTTTTTTTTCTTTTTCTTTTACCCTTTTTTTCCTTGAAACAAAAGTAATGCACTGTGTTAATTATGAAAATTAGAAAGAGCTTAACCTAAAAATGCATACTGGTAACATATGTATACAATTTCTTGCTTTAACTTTTTTTTATCTATAAACCATTTTTCTGGTTACATTTTGGTCAAACATATGTACGATGTGCCACCCAATAAGTCAAATACATACACACCTTCACTGATTTGGTGTATAGTTTATGCTAATGTGAGAAGAGAGGCTAATATCTTATATAAATCATCAGTAGATTTGTCTTGAATCTCAACCTAGATCAATTAGCATTAGTACATACGATACATTCCTTACCACTTACTAGTGACACTAGGATAGGTGTTGTTACTAACTTTTCCTTCAATTGCTAAAAATTGTTTTCACTCTTTTTGTCCAACTCAAATTTAACTCCCTTTTGTGCCAATCGCATCACGGTATTTTGCAATCTTTGAAAAGCCTTTTACCAATATTTCGTAATACTCTACTAAACCCAAGAAACTTCTAATATTTGAAACCTTTTTAGGTGTAGGCCAATCTACCATTGTACTTACCTTCTTAAGATCTACATATATACCATCTTTATTATAGAATGATACCTACTTTAACCAAAACTCACATTTCTTGAACTTAACATATAATTTCTCCTCTTGTAATATATTCAAAACTAATCTTAAATGCTCTTCATGTTCTTCTTTACTCTTTGAATAGATTAAGATATTGCTTAAAAATATAGTTTGGTATGAACCCTTTTCCAGATGCTTCATGCACTTAAAGAAATCCCTTAAGAGCTTGAACTCAAAGGAGCCCATGGGCAGATCTATTGATAGGGGAGTGTACCTTAGCTATGGATTGCCAATGCAATCTAACACATGTCATTGACGGCTAAATTGACACATTCAAAAATTGGAGAAAACATCGTCATATTTTTAGTTTGCTACTGAGCAAAGGTCCAAATGAATAATACAATATCATCTCTTTAAAATAATAAGGTTTATGTTATTTAACTCCTCCATCTATTACATGTATATCGGAATATTTGAATTCTTTGAGATTAATTACTTGCCTTTCTTCCTATATTTTACTTTTAATCATTCCCTATGTGATATTTCATGTTACTCAGGAAGTCACATGTAGAGATGAGATGCTCATTATGGATACACCACCACTATATATGAACTTTTTTTTCGCTTACAATAACCATTTTTGTTTTCTTCTTCTTCTTCTTTTTATTCCATCTGATTTGGCTCGATATTGGACTTGCGGTTATCTTTATGGTTTAGTCCGTATGGTTGAATCGAACGGTGTGCACCAATATTAACCACAAGAGCATGTATCCATACAAAGGGGAATGGTGCTTTATCATATTCTTAAGATATTCTTGGAACGAATTTGTAATATACGGGAAAAAGGAAAGGAAATTTACTGTAGCCATTTCGTGAAAATTTGCAAATTTATATTTAGTTCATAATTTTTTAGGTGTAAACGTTCCTATGCTTACTCTGAAAAAAAAAAAGGAAAAAAAAGAAAAGAAGAAGTAACACAAAAAGACTTCCACCATGGTCAATGTCGTTGGATCAACATCTTTTCTAGAATAGATAACAAGACAAAAGTCAATAAATAATTGATGACATTAAAAGAAGAACTTCGTGTCCATTATAAACTTACGACTAATAAAATGCAAATTGTTTGTCAAAAGAATGGATCAAGCTCATGGGTTGGAATTTTTTTGTTTAGATAATGGACTAGCACTTAATAGTCTTCTAATTGGCCCCTAATTCCAGCCAGTGGTTGTAAATTACTAAAGTTGCATGACTCGTACCTCCACTAGAATTAAGTTTACAACGTTTGACAATCTCCGTGGAATTATATTAACTTACAAAAGTGATATGTGCAATTAGACCTTAATATGACGACATGTAATTGACTAATACATAAATAAATAAAATACTATCTCATTGGATATTATACATCACGTGTATCCATATATTAGTGGTGGGTAAATTTAATATGTAAGTCATGTCTATAGTGTTAAATAGTACATAGACATGTGGTGCAAGGCCAATTACCATCAACTATAATTTTCAAGGAGGAAGAATCGCAATCCTCTTAGTAAAAAAGATTTATCGGGTATCACATATTGTATCATGTGTTATATACATGTGGTGAGTGAATATCAAACATATTTTGACACACATATTAATGAAAGCAATACTTGTCAAAACAATTACTATATGTGATTTGCATACTTCTGTGTGTTAAAATTTTATTGGTATTTACACACCACATATATAATATATATATATATATATAATATATGGTGAATAATACATATTCAATCGTTTATTCCTATTGTGAGACTAGTCTTTATACTATTTAGTTATGAGGGTTTTGACATATATGCTTTATATGTTGGAAAATCAATAGATTTATTATATACAAATAAATCTAGAATCTCATGCATAAAATTAGAGCACAAGAATAATATTAAAGCAAGTGCAGAAGTGTATATGGATTTATGGAGAAGACTTATTCTTTGATTGTGTTTTAGTCTTTCGATTTAGATTTTTCTCACTAATGGATGTAAAAAATAAAAAAGCAAAATGGAAAATCCTCACACTATTTAGACTGGGCACCTCAATCTTATTTATAGCCTTTGTTATTTTATTTCACTATGACTCATCATAATAGGTTAATGCAGCTCTAGTCAAAGCCGGCCTTAAGGCTGCCAGCATTCAAACCAAGGTCGCTAATATTAAAAACTTAGGCCGCTAGCATAATGTCGGCCTTGCAATTAAAGCTGAGAGCAACATACGTTCAAAGCTAGCTCCAACATTGCCTGTGTACGTCCAGCATATATTATAAGCCGCCGGCGTAGATTCAAAGCTACCGACGTATAGTGACAAAGCCGTCAGCCTTGATACAGTGTTGATTCTGTACAAATTTTAATTTATTTGTATCTTATTTTCCCTTGCTAAGACTATAAATAGTCTTTTTAGGGTTTTGGTTTAGACATATGATATTTAATACATTTTGAAACCTTATTAAGAGAGAGTTTT
This sequence comes from Combretum micranthum, assembly GCA_024138025.1. Classification (NCBI taxonomy): domain Eukaryota; kingdom Viridiplantae; phylum Streptophyta; class Magnoliopsida; order Myrtales; family Combretaceae; genus Combretum; species Combretum micranthum. Next base: position 99,702 of record JAMXBD010000585.1, read on the forward strand.
CTCTTAGGAAATTGCAAAATTTTGCAATTGCATATTTTTAGAAATCATCCGATGAGATAGATTTCTATTATTGCCCTTTCATGTTACGTTAGATTGGTATCAAAGTATGATGAGTTCCTATGAAGATGGCAAAGAACGACAGTGTTGATGGTGGTCATTTTCTTGACGGTGATCAAGATACGGGAGTCCGAGGAACTAATCAATTGGTTCCTAGGGTGACAATCGATGCCATGGATCAAAGGTTTCGAAAAGTAGAGCAACTTGTTGATGATTTTTCTGGGCATTTCGACATGATAGCAATAGATACCAATAAATATAGAAATATTAGTGAGGAACAACCAAGAGCAAGAGATGCTTACGCCATTCTTATCAATTGACTAGTCACTGCAAATCGATTGGCACAAATGTCTGATGAAGACTCCGCTAAGGAGGATGAGATCTTATATGAAAATAGACAGCCACAGAGGAGGCGAGGTGATGATGGTGGTGGCAGATATCGAAGAGGCTACTATGGGTATGATCAAGGAGATAATGGAGATTTTTGCCTAAAGGTAGATACCCCTAATTTTAATGGTAGTCTTAACATTGAGGAATTTTTAGACTGGCTAGCTGAAGTAGATAGATTTTTCGATTATATGGAAATTCTTGAGGAGCGTAGGGTTAGGTTGATGGCCGGTCGATTGAAAGATGGTGCATCAGCCTGGTGGAAGAGTCTGTAGAACAGGAGATACTACAAAGGTAGATAACTAATAAGGACATGGTATAGGATGAAGCAGTTGTTGCAGCAAGATTTCCTACCTCCCAATTATTGGCAAATTCTCTTTCAGCAATATCAGAGATATCATTAGGGGCAGAGGACTATGCACAAATATATTGCTGAATTTATGCGGTTGGTGGAGAGAAATGACCTGAGGGAGAGTGAAGGTCAGCAAGTAGCACGTTATATGGGTGGTCTGAAGTTGCAAATTAGGGACAAGATGGAAGTAGCTATATTGAGGGCTTCGAATGAAGCTGAAAATATAGCCCTTAAGGCTGAGATGATGTCACAAAAGAGGAATACCATATATGAGGGAAGCAGCAATAAAATTGAAGTAGATGATAATGAAGGGGTTAATGAGAAGCCAGATGGGAATATTAAGAAAAAAGAGGATAAGGCTGCAGACAAGAAACCTGTTGAGGTAAAGAATACTCAGAAACAAAACAATCCATATGCAAAGCCTATCTTGGGCAATTGTTATCGTTGTAACCAGCCAAGGTATAGATCAAACGAGTGTCCTAATAGGAAGAGCATCAATATTGTTGAGAGAGGTAAAGAAATCTACTGTGAGCCTGATGGAGATTCTGAGTCATATGCTGAGAAGGAGGAGAAAGTTGAGCAGACATTTGTCATTAGAAAGTTAATGTTGGCACCTAAGTAAGACGAGGACACCTAACGACATCAATTATTTCACACTAGGTGTACAATAGATGGAAGGTTTGTGACTTGATTGTTGACAATGGAAGTTGTGAAAACATTATCAGTAGAATGATTGTGGATCAATTGCTACCTGTGGAGAAACATCTAAACCCATACATCATAGGCTGGACTAAAACATCTAAAAAGATTGATGTAAAAGAGAGGTGTAGAGTACCATTCTCAATAGGTAAGTACAAGGATGTAATTTATTTTGATGTAATAGATATGGTTGATTGTCACTTGGTGTTTGGGAGACCTCGGCAGTACGATGTGAATGCCTAATATGCAAGTAAAGAGAAAATGTACAAACTGGAGAAAGGAGGTGTGAAGCATACTCTGCTGCCCTTAAAGATAACAAATCATTCTAAAACCGTTAAGGCTGAGGGGAGCTCTTTTTTACTATCATGCGATTAGAAAGTGAGATGGAGGAATCTATTAGGAAGCCTAGGGTTGTGCATGCTCTTATGATGCAACAAAAGTCAGGGGTGCAGAGCAAATTAGCTAATGCTAAGAAGAAAAATAAGAAGAAGAAGCAGACGGACGAGAACTCAGGGTCGAGTTCTTTATAGGTGGGAGAGAATAACACAGCTCCAATCAAAGCCGGCCTCAAGGCTATTAGTGTTCATACCAAGGCCGTCAACATTGAAGACCTAAGCTACTGGCATAATGTCGGCCTTGCAATTAAAGCCAAGAGCAACATACGTTCAAAGCTAGCTCCAATGCTACCTATATATGTCAAATGTACATTGTAGGCCGCCGGCATAGATTCAAAACTATCGACGTACAGTGACAAAGCTAGCAGCCTTAAGACAACGTTTAATTTGCATGAATTTTAATTTATTTGTATTTTATTTTCCTTTGCTAAGACTATAAATAGTCTTTTAGGGTTTTGATTCAGACATATGATATTTGATACATTTTGAGAAACGTTATTGAGAAAAAGTTTTCTCTTGGGAAATTGCAAGATTTTACAATTGTGTGTTTTTAAAAAGCATCCAATGAGATTGATTTCTATTCTTAGGCTTTCACGCTACATTATAAGTGAAATAGAACATATGGAATTCTACACATTAAAGCCATACTCAAAAGCCCATAAAGATGAGTTTTAAAAGTTTTACCTACCAATAACTGGATGATTACTTTTATTTAAAAGGCTTATTTTCTTAACTCAATTATACAATCTACAATATATGATTAATTAATATATTAACCCACAAAATTCTACCATGATAAACCTGTTTTCCCCACTTACAGGTATACCTAATTGGATGTAGACATCATCACGATTCCGGAACTGAACCAAACCAGAACCGAAATAGCCGATTTGGGATCTTAAAATTGAGGAACCATATCTGAAACCGTCTCCCAAGGTTCTAATCCGGTTCTTGATTTCGGTTTTAGAACCGTTGAACCTTTTTTAAAAATAATAAATAAATATTTTTTTAATTTTTAATAAAATAAATTTTAAAGTCAAAATAATTATTGAATCTATCAGTATTAAATTATTTAACCAAAAATTAAAAAAAATTATTTAGAATGCATATTTATACGTATACAAACATGTTTAATATCAATTATAGTTAGTATTATGATATTGTAAAATACTTTAGAAGATAAAAAGAAAATTACAATGTAAAAAATAATGTCACAATATTAAGAAAATGAATTCTGCTTTTAGGAAAAGTTTATTTAAGCTAATTATGTATGATTTTTAGCTATGTTTACTTATGTTGTTAATAATAATATATTAAATATTGTGAATAAGTAACAAATTTCAATATTTATATAAAATAATTTAAATATTAATAATTATATATTTAATATTATTTTTTTCTTTTTTTCTTTCAATGGAACCGTTGGTTCCATTGGTTCTAGGCCAAAGAACCATTTAGGAATAGTGAAACCTGTAGTTTTATAGTCGGTTATGGAACCGACCAACTAGTCCGGTTTCAGTTCTGGAACTGCCGGTGACGATGATGGTTCGATTTTTGGTTCGAAACCGAATCATGCCTATGTCTAGTTTGATGTATATACAATTCCAATTGCATATTATGTCATGGAAGATAAAGACCAACGAAGGATCGAGCTCAAGGTTGGTATAATAAACCTTTTGATTTTCAAAATGCAATTTATCTTATGTACCGACGGTTCTTTCAATTGTATCCTTAGTTCCTTGCAAAGGGTTGGCTTCCCTAACTTCCTAGCTAAAACTGAAAGAATAAATATTTATATCAATTGTACCTTGCAAATATTTATACGAATGATGCGACACGTGACAATTAAAGGAACAAATATTAACAATAAAAATTTCTTCTTATCCTATCTACAAATCCATCCCAAATTTTCATGATGCTTTCTTTAAGGGTGTTCCACACTAACTTCTTTCTTTGTCTATAAATTAAGGATGTCTTCGGTAATCTATGAGATTACTTGTGATTAGTTGAAAATCATAACTATTTCTTTGTCTTTTTCTATGTATATGTCTCCAATTAAATTGTTCTAGAGTGCCATATGAGATAATTAATATTCATTTCTGCTATATGAAATATGCAAAAAGGAATAAATTGTGCGAAAATGAGGAATGCTTTTGAAGTATGTGATATGAAACTTAACAAAATAAGTACTTATTTGGATTGTTAGATTTTTATCTATATATCATATATATATTTGATCTGTATCTATATCATATTTGTTTGGTCTGTTTATAAGTAAAATTATCAGTTTTTCATCAATATCTATTTTTTGAAAAGTATCTGTATGAAAATGATAAAAATACGATGCCAAAATGGCTAGAATATGACGAAATAAACAGACTTTTAAAGCATTCGGTCAGCTATATGCACTTTAAATTTGGTAATAAACAAAAAACCTGAAACAAAAACAAAATGAGCAGAAAGGAAAAATATATATGTACTTTAAAGGTGTGTTTATTTGACAAAAAAAAAATATTTTTTTAGATTTCTTATAGCATTTGATTTTATCAAAGTTTTAGTATTAGCTTTACTCAAAAGTGGCTGGTAGTTATTAGATCATAAGACACACAATCAAAAGTAGATTAAAATGTATCGAAATAGATGACTCACAAGAGTTAACCCACTAGACGATTGTTGACCTCAATTTGAAGATGCTAGGGTTGTTATCCTAGGTTATGTTTCTATTTTAGTTCTTTAATTTAATTTGTTGTCTTAGAAAGATCAAGATTGTCAAATTAAAATATAAGAGTATAAACCCAAGTAGTATGGTCTGGTCGATTCATTTAAATACAATTGTATTTTATAGATATTGGTTGTAAAACCCCCCAGTAGGGTTTGATAGGAATCATTAAATGTTGTCGTGTACACCTATTATATGATAGCTTTTTTGTGACTTACGAGTTAGAGGTTACAATACTTTATTTAACATTTAGTTATTATTGCTAATTATAATAAATATGCATTTCATAATAGAAAAAATTTTATGAAATTCTGACTTTCCATAAGTGGGTAGGACCATAGAGAATAGATATACCCTACCAAACAATAATAAGTAGTTTACATTGATATGCCATATGGCAAAGAAAATTCTACTCACAATCAAATATCTATAATGGGAATCTGTATTTCCGTCTTGATTTTCTTGATATCTATGATAATTGTCTTGAGTTGGATGACACTCATTCACATCAATCTTACTTATCTCATCCCACTTTTATAGAATTATCTACAAAACAATCTATTAAGGGTTAAAAAACCCTAGCTAAAAGTACAATATTCTCATTATTGTCTCAAGAACAAGCAAGTTATCAACCATATATTATGTATGAATATGCATATGTAATGCAATATCGCATATGGTCTCTCGTAAATCAACGTTAAGTCTAGCGTTAAAACCCTTCTTCCCCCCACCTTTTCTTAACTTTGAAATAAGGGAATCATAATCTTATTTACATCTAGGTCGTTAAATTAAGTTCTCCTGTATCATAAGCACCACTTTAAATGCAGCCTACCTGAGATACCTTAAATTAGTTCTGAGATAACTCATCTGTAAGTTCTCTTTACTTACGAATACTTTCAACATAGTCAAAAGTTGATGCAAGATATCTTATATGCAATCTTGAGCCAGCAACTTATAAAACTTATGAAAGAACCATTATTGATGAATGGGAATGGCTTTGATAGTACGTGCCATCCTTGAAACTTTTAGTTCATGCAACCAAAGCATGAAACTCCATAATATATATCAAGCGATTAAAATGAAATCTTTAGCACCCAAACTAATTTTCTCGATACTTACTAATATGTTAAATTCTCTCTAGAATAAGCTCAAGATGCCTTAAAAGCATTCCTTAGCAAGCTTCCCTTCTTCATCCATCGTGTGACAATGATTACCTTTAGTTTTACAGGATTCCATGATATGCATGCGCTATTTTATTATGGTTTCGATTGCTATTAATAGTTTTAAAGGTGACTAACCAGTTTGATTCAACAATACAAGATAATGTGGGAAAAGAAATTCTCCTCCAACCACCACCATCAACTATTACCCAAAAATGCAGCTATCTATAAAACCTAACGGAGCCTTTCAGACACCTCCTTCGAACCCAGTCAAACATGTCGCCGCAACCCCTAACCTCTACTATGCAATCAACACCACAACTACCTACCACGATAAACCCAACAACCCCTACTAAACTACCACACGAATACCCTCAGTTCAAACTCCGAAACCGCCATTAGTTTAGTAACAACCAAACCCCCAATTCTACCATCTCATCATCCCTATGAACACCGAGACTAACCTCACCCACTCAATTGAGAAATAAAGAGGAGATCTTCTAGTCAATCTTTTCTTCCTCAAGAGCCATACAAATGACATGTATATTCCTGTTACACCTTTTATTACCAAATCTTGACCATAAAGCTACAAAATTTATCTAATTAATGACATGAGTCTTATTAAACTAATCGAATAAGCAATAAGTGGCTTCTCTGATGGGAGTTTTAACGGATAATTAAACGGGATAGAGATAAGTGTCAAACTAGCCATAAGAGTTCATATATCAATATCGATATGGCTTTTTCAAAACTTGAGGTTTAAAATTGGTTTATTGGAAGATTATGGTTTTGAAGGAGGGAATGAGGACTTAAATGTTGAAAAGAAATGGCCATGCCTAAAATAGGCAAAGCCCAATTTGTTGCTATATTGTCATTAGAAATGATCAAGTCTTTCTTTCTTTTTTTTCCCTTTTATGTTGGTGGATTATGAGGAGTTTTTTATGTCGATTTCGAGTGGTGTTTGGTTTTGATTTGGTGGATGAAGGATAGGGCGTAGTGTTTTTCTGTTGTAGCTATTAAGGTGGTTGGTAACCAGGATAGAGGCTGGAGAAGAGAGGGAGTCATGTTAGGAGAGAGAGAGAGAAAGTAAAAAAATAAAAATTGTCAAATTGGAAAAAATAATATTTGAAGGTACGCTTCTCGCATTAGCATTTAGATAGAAAAATGGACGGATTCCATCCATAGGTGCTGCAAGTGAAAGAATTAAAAAGTTCAATTATTCGAGCTGATCGGTGATTGGTCAAGGCGACCGAGAGGACACATACCTCCTCTATATTCCTTAAATGGGAAAGACTCGGGTACTGCATGCGAAAAGTCTAAAAATTTACCAAACAACTTTTCTTGTGATAAAATTTTATTTAAGTACAATTTTATTAAAATAAAAAAGTTTAGGTACAACGAGTGAAATTAATCCCTTAAATAAAGGGTCTATTGGTGATTAAAAAAATCTCATAACCCTCATATTCCAATATATTATTAAGCTTTTTCTTTTGAGCACAACTCTCCATATAAAACAAATACAATCAATGTCAAAAGCTTTGCACTTTATACCACAAAGTATTCACCTAACCAATTAAATCTAACATTCATTTCACTTCTCCAATTTTGGCCTATGGTTCGGTAAGTAATTAAACTGAAAAATTAACAAAAAAGAAAATATAATCATTCTTGTTGTTTAATTAGTTTCTTTACTCCCATTTTCAATCAAACTACCAAAACCATGTTTGCATTGCCTTTACAGCACACAATGTTTGACACAAACACAACACACACTGCCAACTAAAACAAATCACAACATGTTTCCACTCTCAATCACAACAACAATATCATCATCATGTATAGAACAAGACACAAACACCTTACCTTGAGCTCACTGTTGGTGAATAAGTGAGGAAGACACTTGACCCAAGTAGGTTTAGCATAGGAGGAGACTCACCACTGGTCACTATGGGAGGAGCTCACCACTGGTTGTTAGGGGTAGAGCTCACCATTAGTCGATAAGCGAGTTTGATACTATCACCTATGGGCAGTGATGGCAAGCAACAGACTGGTGATGAGCCTAGTGATAGAATGACAAATGAGTGGTGGTGACGAATGGATTGGCAGGAAAAACTTGCACTTGTTGCCTTTGAAAATGAAATGGAGTAGTTACTACTTAGAGTACATGTACATTACTAACATGTTATGTTAAGGTTTTGTTTTTGAAATTTTAAATTGACTTTTCTTTTTATTATTTTATATTAAATTGTAGATAATTTTATGAGTTCAAGTTATCCATTGGTTTTTCTTTTTTTTTTTTTTTATGATCCGAGCCCACCTTAAATCCCTATGGGGTTGAATTATAATCTTTTAATCCCGGCTTGTGACTCTATAAAGCTAGACCCAGTGGCATGTGTTAGATATCTTATAATGACCTACCCAGAAGCATCCCTGAGCACAACAAGCAATTTAACCATAATCATCAAATGCATAGTCCATTACTACATGCTGGGTTAATATCAATTTTAATAAATACAAATAGAGCACTATAGACAAGGGTTAATATCATAAATATTATCTCAACTTTATCTAAATATTCAATTAATTACCTAAACTTTTCGTAGATGCCAATGCTACCTAAGCTAACATCGTTGACTCTGTTAATTATCTACGCAATAGAAAAGCGCTATGTGTCTACCTATAACTATAATTTCATTTTTTCACTTAAACTACTACTATTATCACTAAAATTTGTATTTAACGATTACTTTAACCATTTTTATCATGATTATTGTTACTTTTATTTTAATCATGATTACTTAATTTACAGGAACAAATTTGGTTGGGCCTAAAGTGGCATTTAAGACAAACCCACACTCGTCCTCAACTCTTATATCAAATCAAACGTGGCTCTTTAGTTGGATATAATATAGAAGGCTTTTTGTTAATGTTTTGCCAATGTGGGACATTGACTTCCACCTTTTACCCTCTACGATTGCATCATTGGAATGAAACCTGCAACGATTTTAGAAAAAAAAAATAAATAAATAAATTTAAATCATCGCAAAATCCAAGAAGGACGAAGAAATTGGCATAAATTTTCATGTACCAAATTAGTGTTGGCATCGTGAATTGCATACCGTCTTTAATCTCGTGGAGATGTTCATCTATTAGAGATTGCAATTTTAAGACTGTTTATTACAGATGCTAAATCAACATTTAAAATTTTCATTATCAAAGAATATTAAAGATAAGAACATAAAACTATATTTAGATGAGTGGGAGATCATCGGAAAATGATCTTACATGGATATGAAAGTCGTGTTTTAAATCATCCTCTATTTTCGTTTATAAAAACAGGGCATAGTGTTTGGAAAAGCTTAGAACGAAGACTCTAGAAATAGACCTACATGGGTATGAAAGATAGCTAAGTGACAACTAGTTGGAGACCATTCATATAATATGTTGCTACTTTGTCACGTCTCTGCATGCATTTTAGATAAACCTAAGCCAATAAAAAATGAAAAAGAGATGTATGTGATAAGAGTCCTTACTCATTCTGCCACTTGTTTCAATTTTTTTCATCTTGAAATGATAATAATGTATGCATTAAAATTTATTAATAGAAAGTTTAACAAATATGTTTGATTCTTTTTGTTGGCTTATTTTTAGTACTCCAAAGAAAATACACAGAAAAGACGAAGGATGAAGAAAAGAAGGTATGTTAATTTAGTCATATATTAATATAATACGACTATCTTATTAAAAGGTTCAACTTATATGTAAAAAATATCATCATAAGAGTTTACTATTTACGAAGGCAATGGTGTTCCAAACAAATAGGGATTTGCAAGTTGGGTCGAGAGTGACAGCGAAGAGAGAAATAGTAAAAAGCTGAGAAATGATATCCCACATTCTTAAATTGTCAATTGCTAGTCTTCTATATGATGTCCAAGTTGACAGGCAGCAGTTGAAGTGGAAAAACTAAACAAAAGAGCTATGAGCTTGGGCTTGGACGTTTTTCGGTTGGGTCGACCCAATTTGTAGGACTAGAATCCGTACTTTATTATGATAATTAATAAATATGATAAGATAATGATAACAAAAATTAGTTTAGTTGTTACAAGATGAAGAAAAATATATTAAATATATTATAATTATACATGTGGCATGTTTATATAGCTTGAAAAAGCTACGTCAGTTAATAGTATTTACAGAGTTAGTGCAGATAGTATACATGTTCATGAAAGTTGAATCGGTTGTAAATTGATTAATTAAAAATTTAGATAATTAATTGAATATCTAGATAAAGTTAAGTAATAGCCCTATAGACAACTACTTAGAAACTTGCCTTAAGTTGGCAATGTGACTTTTAAGATCTTTACTTGAATTTCTTTATTATTCTTCTATGTTTGTGGTGGCTTTAGCGTTCCAAAAAAAAAAAAAGTATTTTAGCAACTCTTAGCAATTCCACCTTGTTATCCAAAATAGTTGATGATTATCCTATTATAACTTTCGGTTATTTGAGAGTACCATCGTCTTTACGCTTATCCTATAATCTTACTTATCTTTATCCTATAATTTTAATCCCTGTAACAAACTGAACTTGATGTATCTATATATATGTTGTATGTCATTAATGAAAAGTGTGAAAATCATTTCATGGTATTAGAGTTGTTAAACCAAATCACTCCTACAATGAATAGCCAAATCATTCTCGCATCTTCTGCTACAATAGCCCCTACAACCACCTATACATTTGCTATTAAAATTAACTTAAGAAACTACCTTGCATGGAAAACCTAATTTGCTCCCCTTCTTAATTATCACAATATCAACAGTTTGATCGATGGCACCCCTGCTCCAGCCAAAACCATACCGTCAGTCACAAATCAAAATGAAACTTCTAAAAATCTAAAATATGCACAATGGTTCAAAAGAGATCTGTTGCAGTTTTCATGGCTTTTATCCTCTCTTTCTGAAGAGCTTTATCCCTATATCATTGGTTGTAATACATCTTTAACTGCATGGAAAGCACTAAAAAGTGCTTTTGGCTCAGTATCTCAAAATCGTCAGCTTCAATCGTATGTGGAACTTCAAGAGTTAAAGAAGAATGATATGACCATTTCACAATGTCTTTAAAAGGCAAAATCACTTGCATATGATTTAGCTGTTGCTGGCAGACTTATTGCACCTGTTGAATTTAATGGGATTATTTATCGCAATATTGGTATCGAATTTCATCCTATTGTTTCTGCTCTAAATTTACGTACTAATCTTGTTTCTTTTATTGAGCTGTATAACTAATTGATTTCCCATGAAATTTTGTTGAATAGCTATCAAGCTTCTCTAATGGAAAACATTGCCATTCGGCCATCTTATACACCACAAGCAAGGTCAACTCCCATGACTAGTCCAAATTTAAATTTTTAGCGATCAAACAATAGAAGGAAATGCCCAATCTGTGGTTATCATAATCACACTGCTAATCGACGTAGGCAAAGATATGCTCCTAAACATCCTACTCATCCATAGGGAAATGTCGTATGGCAATCAAATTCTGTTAGCCATCCCCCATTCTATATGCCTATTATACAAAATACTGGTATTGCCACCCCTCCATATCAAGCATGGTTGCCAGATATAGGTGCAACACATCATATGACACCTAATCTACAAGCAATATTCGAACCACAAGTATATAAAGGTGGGGATCAAGTCATAGTTGGTAATGGGCAATCCATGCCAATTACTTACACCGGTATGGCCTTTTATCCCTCTATTAAAAACATTGTAGTCAAAATCGGCTCGGACCGACCAGTTCGACTCGGTTCGACTAGAACCAGTACTAAAACCGAGCCAGGTCTCACCTAAGACTCGTTTTTGAGTCGAATCGACGAGACCTAGATTAATTTGGTCAAGCCAAGCAATCAAGCCGAGGGATTAAACTGGGAAACCGGAGGGGTTGAACCAGTTGATCCGGCCGGTTGACCTAGACTGCAAAAAACCAAAAAATAAAAACTAGAAATTTAAATATTAATTCATACTTTATCATAAATTTATAAAATATAAGCATTTTTATATAATAATTTATTGATGAATTTGATCCAAATATAGATTTAATTGAGTGATGTCATATATATTGGTATTTCATAAGTAAACTATCTCTTATATTTTTACATTTTTGTGACCCCGGTTCGACCCCTTGACTCCTGAACCTCTTGGCCTGTCCGGATCAAACCCCAATCTGGTTCTGACAATATTGATTAAAAATACTCGCTTGATGCTTAGAGATGTTCTCCATGTTCCTACTCTATCTAAACCATTACTGTCTGTTCAACAATTTACCCAAGACAATAATTGCTTCTTTGAATTTCATCCTTCTTATTTTTGGTTAAAGATCGTCAGAACAAGGAAATCCTATTATAAGGCAAGAGTAATGCGGGCTTGCATGAACTCAAGCAATCAAAACCTCAAACTTTCTTGAGTGAATCCTCTTCTTTTCAAACATGGCATGCTCGACTAAGACATCCTCGGGTGCAAACAATTTCCAAAATAATTGCAAAAAAGCTGCATCTAGTTCTTTAGATCCTTCTTTTGTTTGTTCATCTTGTAAGTTGGGAAAAATAGCAAAATTGCCCTTTGCATCAACTGAGCACTCAAGTTGTAAACTTTTTGAAATCATTCATTCTAATGTTTGGGGACCAGTTCCTATGCTTAGTAATTTAGGTTTTAGGTATTTTGTTTTATTTGTTGATGATTATTCTCATTTCACTTGGATTTTTCCCTTAAAGAATAAAAGTGAAGTTTTTAATAATTTCAAAAATTTTGAGTCTTATATAAAATTGCAATTCAATTCAAACATAAAGGATTTTCATTCAAATTGAGGTGGAGAGTTTCAAAAATTACACTCATATTTTAAGCAAAAAGGCGTTATTCATTGAATTGCATGTCCTTATACACATTAACAAAATGGATTATCTAAAAGAAAAATAAGGCATATCATTGATACATCCCTTGCACTTCTTTCTCATGCATAAGTTCCCTTCAAATTTTGGTATTATGCTTTTATCATTGCAGTTGCTAATATTAATAATATGCTAACTACCAATTTGAATAAAAAAAATATCATATGAGCTTTTGTATCAACAGAAACCAAATTATTTAAACAACAAGATTTTTGGTTGTGCTGCTTATCCTTACCTTAGGCCATAAAATGCCCATAAGTTCTCTTTTACTGCAAACAATCTATGTTTTTGGGCAAATCTCATAATCATTGTGGTAATTTCTGTTTAGATATTGATCAAGATAGAGTATATATTGTCAGACATGTTTTATTTAACGAAAATTTATTTCCTTTTAAACTGCAACACCCTTATTCTCCACCACAACAGGAATCAATCACTCCTTGGCTTACTATAAAAGTACCACATTCTTCCTCCTTGCATTCAAGTACGTTTCCCCCCTCCTCTTCATTGTCTTCAAGTGAAAATCATCAACGTATCACATCTCAATAGCAAACTCCCCCTTTAATCTCATAATCTATTCCTTACACTCATCCTATGACTACACGATCTCACCACAATATTCACAAACCAATCCAAAAGTTGAACCTTAACACTCAATCATCAAAATCCTCCTCTCATCCTGCATCCACCAAACGTCCTACCCTCTTTCCAATATACCAACTCACAAGCTTGATTTTCTTTTCCTTGAACCAAAAATCTTTCATCAAGCAAGTAAAATTAATGAGTGGCAAAAAGCCATGTCCGATAAGATTAATGCATTGTTGTCCAATAACACTTGGGATTTGGTTCCTGAACCTTTAAATTCTAATGTGCTTTCTAATAAGTGGGTGTACAAGATAAAACGAAAACAAGATGGTTCCATTGATCGTTACAAAGCAAGATTAGTGGCAAAAGGCTTTACACAGAAAGAGGGTATTAACTACAAAGAAACATTTAGTTTAGTGGTGAAGGCTACCACAATTCAGATTGTTCTTGTGCTTGCAACTACGCATAAGTGGCCAATAAAGCAACTTGATGTATCTAATGCCTTTCTTCATGGTCACCTGCAGGAAACCATCCATATGCATCAACCCATTGGTTTTGTTGATGACCAATGACTTAACTTTGTATGTAAATTAAATAGGTCTCTTTATGGATTAAAACAAGCCCACGTGCTTGGTTCCTAAGGCTTGCTGATTTCTTACATTATCAAGGGTTTTTCTCCTCTAAAGCTGACTCATCTCTTTTTATCTACAAAAATGATCATCTTATCATCTATGTCTTAGTCTATGTGGATGATATTTTTATAACAAGTTCCTCAACAAATGATCTCTCTAATGTCATTTTAGCTTTGCAACAAGAGTTCCCTATTAAGACCTTGGTCCTCTTCATTACTTCCTTGGTATCGAGGTTCTTCGGACATCAGACAAGCTTTTTCTATCTCAACCAAAATATATTCAGGATGTCCTCCAAAAAGCTGGCATGCAGGACTCTAATAGCTGTCTCACACCAATGGCCACGCCCACCACCCTCTCCAAGCATTCAGGTCATCTGAGTTATGATGATACTGAATATAGAAAGTTGGTAGGAGCATTACAATGTCTCACCATATTTCGGCCTGATATAGCTTTTACTGCCAATAAGTTATGCTAATTTATGCACTCTCCTACTAATCTGTATTGAAAAGCCTTAAAATGTCTTTTTCACTACATAAAAAGTTACAATGATTGGGCTTATGCTTTCCTTTACTCGTTCACTTGATATCACCTGTTATGCGGATAGTGATTGGGGTAGTGATCCGGATGATAGAAGATCTACTAGTGAATATGGTATTTTCCTTGGCTCATGTTTGATTTCTTGGCTTGTAAAGAAGCAACCTACAATTGCTCATTGTTGACACCCCATTTTTGCCCTCCTTTTAAAAATATAAAAAATGAAAAATTCAAAAAAAATCATAACAATTGTAAAAAAAAAAGGAAAAATAAAAAATGATTAAAAAAAGAAAAAATTAGTTATATTAAAAATCAACAAAAAAATACAAAATTAAAAATATAATAACTTTAGAAAACCCCTATCTTTTAATGAATAGGCTTAAATAAAAATATATATATAAATTAAAACCTTTTAAAAATTAAAAAGATAGAAAAAATTAGAACAAAATAAAATATAAAAATATTTTCATTTTTGAGCTTTTGGTAAATATATTGGTCCTTTTTATTAAGTCGGGCATATTTATAAATCGATTTAGATCTTGGAACCGCATTAATTCTGGCCTATTGTTATTGAATTATTTTTTGCCTGGTTTTGATAGCCTTAAATTTATTTTTAGTGGGCAAATTACTCAAAAATTAAATAGCTAAGTTAGATAAGGCTAAGGAGTGCAAAGGAGGGGATCGGAATTCGATCTATATGAGCAACACAATGGGAATTTTTTTTGGGCGTGTGTAATGCACGCGCCAATAGCCACTCACGCACTTGGAAGATGCGCGCATGAGCACTCGCATCGTCTTCCCCTTTGCTACGATCTGCCATTGACAACGAGCTGAGTTTGATTTCATCATATCGTCTCATTTTTCATCCCTATCTTTAAATTTTCATTTGTTATGTCATTAAAAGTGCAAATTATTCCAGAATTTAAATCATTTAAATATGGATTTAAGATCAACAATGAAAAGATTTGTAACTCCCCCAATCCTCCAAGTTTCGTAACCTTCAATCCTTTCACTTGCTTGTAACGGTCATCAATGACCGTGCACCCTTCCATCTTCCTTCGTGATCCTATAAAACGACGGCCAATTCCTCCTCTTCAATAGCTAGAGATCTGAACTTAGAAAAGAGATTAAAAAAAAAAAACCCAAATCTCTTTCTCAGCTTTCTTTCTCTAACCTCTCTCGACTTCTCTCTAAGTACCCTCGCACGTGCCTAGCCCGAAGCTTCATCAATCTTTAGACATGAACCTAACAAAATCCAATTTCCACTCCAGCCTTTCCTAAATCGCTACCATGCCGCCACCTTCCCATGACGGAAATCACCGTAACTCGAACACTAGTCGAAACCCAGAAACACGACAGCCAACACACATAATCCATTCTTTTCCCAATTTCATACAACTTCGAATAAACCTATAAACCACCTTCATCTACAACCCATCGATGCCATCACCACTTCAATCCAGACCTGCTACCATTAGAATAGAGAGGGAGAAAGCAAGTTTAATTCCTTTTTTTTTTTTTAAGCATGAAGACCACACCCAATCCGACTCGTAAAACTGCTCCTATACCCAACCGAAAGCATATCTAAGGTCTAGATTCAATGCTGTTATAGTCCATTTGATAATTATGCTTTAGCTTTCGTTTATTATAGTTAATTTTAATAGTTTCTCTTAGATATTTCATTTTGAGTTCGTATAAATTGTATACATGTAATTGTAATAAACTAGAAAATAGTAAAAAAAAAGAGAGAAAGAAGAAGAAAACCAAAAAATATAAATATATGTTTGTGCGTGTGTGATTGTATAGTCTGCTTGCTATTTTTGTACATATTAGTATATGATAATATAAGATTTAGGTAAATAAAAAAAGTAAATAAAATTTAGGATATAGTCTGGTTAATGAATAAGTTTTAAGTTAAATCATGAAAAATTAACAAAAATACGGATATAGCTTTTAGATTATAATTTTAGATCACCTTTTGATAAATGAGTGCTATACTTGATATATGTCATTTGAATGATGATTTGCGAATGTTGAATTAAAACAATATCAATAGGATTTTGCAAATTATTTGATGTGATCGGTTGTTTTTAGTTTTCTAAATATTGATTTTGTTTTAAAAACCAAAAAAATGAGAAAATTTACAAAATCAACATTTTTTTAATCTTTTCCTTTCATATATATATAATATAATATTATAAAGAAATGTTTTGTTATATATATATATATATATAATATGATGTTATAAAAAATGTTTTGACATATATATATATAATATTACTTAGTTATTTTCTAAAATACCAAAAGATAATAAATGGGGTTTTTTCAAAAATAGTTTCTTTTTGGGATTTTTCTAAAAAAAATAAAAATAAATAAATAAATTAGATGTCTTAGGAATTTCAAAAATAAAAATCAAACTGGTAAATTACTTAAACTTGGAAGATTTTCATAAATTAAAACAAACAAACAAATAAAAAATTTTACAAAAATCAAAACAAACTACGGAAACTTGATTCCAGTTAGCGGATACGTAGGCACCCGCAGGGGGCGATCATAATAATAAAAAACTCTTAGGAATTTTCCAAAAAAAATAATAAATTTTTGTAAATATATAAACCCTTTTTCAAAAAAGACTAAAAATTTGAAAAATCAAAAATCAATTTGGCCCATAAATTAAAGATTTTTAAAGCCCAAAAAGCCTAGATAATCGTTTAGGTTTTAAAATAGTACCCATCTGGTTTCTGGTTCACTCTTTTTTTGGCTTTAGCCGATGGCGACTCTAGTCAAAATATTTTTCAAAAAACCGAGCTTTTTACAAAAATCCTGTTGGTTCCTTGTCGAATGATCCATATCGAATAGGTCAGGTTCGATACGAACCAAGACCTTTAGGAGAATATGAGCAAAATTTGGGCTCAATACTCATTCCTCTACAGAAAGTGAATACAAAATTATAACTAATGCTACATCAGAATTTTTGTAGATTGAGTCCTTAATGCATGAACTAGGTCTTCCTATTTCATCAAGTACATTATGGTGTGATAATATTGGAGCTATTTATTTGTCATCCAATCCCGTATTTCATGCTCGAACGAAGCATATCGAGCTCGATTATCAATTTGTTCGAGAGCAAGTTGCATTAGGAAATTTACAAATTCGGTTCATCTCTACAATGAATCAGTTAGCTGATCTTTTCACCATGCCCTTGCCGTTGTCCATATTTCAGCATCTGTGTACCAAGCTTCCTCTACACAAGGTCAAGGGCTTGCCGATGGGTGTTATCCAAAACAGTTGATGATTATCTTATTATAACTTTCGATTATTTGAAATTACTATCATCTTTATCCTTATCATATAATCTTACTTATCTTTTGATAGAATTAATATTAATTAATTAATTAACCCAAGAACCGAATCCTGTCTAGAAATTATTTGATAACAAGAAAAGATGCGGAAACGTACCAGAATTCATGATTAATTGAAGAATTAGGAAGATGATCTTCTAATTGATTGTATCTCCTTAGGTTTTTCTTTTCACAGATGGGAATTTAGAAAGAAAGAATTGATATATCAATTAGGGACTACACCCTATTTATAATAAATCTTTATGTGTGAAATTACCAATGTGCCCATCATTAATTGATAATTTACACTTCAGGAATTCTACACATATATTAACACCACACTTTTATATTTTAGATGATATGGATCATTACATAAAATTATATCACTTTATTAGGTCCTTAAACTTTATAATAGTAATATGTATATAATTATTAGCCACAATACATGTACGTCTACATGTCCATATGTATTTATAAATATGTATGCACATAGTGTACAATCCAAATTCTAACAAATCTCCCACTTGGATTGCACAACCATGTGCTCATATTATAGAAACCTTTGATCATATACAAATCACTATTACTAAATGTGCACAAAAAATAAAGATAAATCATCTGAAACAATCTCATCCATTAGACTTATTAACGTAAGGACTAAAGAAGCAGTCGTTGTCATTTCGCAACTAAACTCACAATAATCTCATACATCAACTTGACTAAATGACATAGATTAAGTATGGATGTGTAGCATGGAAATTACATGTAATGTGATATATACACATGCCTATTTCCAACTGGTCCAACCTTAACCAAATGAGATCAGAATTCAGAGTAAATCAAATTGATACTTTATTATGAAACCAAATAATATCATGATATCAAATACATAACATATGACACAAAACTCCCACTAAATTAAACCGTATCAAATGTAACGACACCCATGTGAGTGACATGCTCATGAAAGGCCGAAGGTGTCAATGCCTTAGTGAATGGATCCACTAGCATGGAGTTTGTTCTTATTAGCTCAATGCTAATAAAACCACTCTGAACTCTTTCTTTCACAACAAGGAACTTAATATCTATATGTTTAGATGTAGAAGAGCTCCTGTTGTTATTTGAATACAAGACTGTTGCTTGATTGTCACAATATAGCTTGAGTGGCCTTTCACTGCCATCGACTACTCGCAGTTTTGTAATGAAGTTACGCAGCCATATAGCACGATTGGATGCTTCATAACAAGCAACAAATTCAGCTTCCATAGTGGACGATGCAACAAGTGTCTGCTTAGCACTCTTCCAAGAAATTGCACCTCCAGCTAATAGAAATACATAACCAGATGTTGATTTTCAACTATCTTGACATCCAGCAAAGTCGGAATCAGAAAACCCTATGATCTCAAGTTTATCCGACCTTCTATATGTGAGCATATAATCTTTAGTATTTTGTAAATATCTAAAGACTCTTTTGGCTGCAATCCAATGTTCTCTTCCCGGATTACTTTGATATCTGCCAAGCATTCCAACAATGTATGCAAGATCAGGTTGTGTACAGACCTGTGCATACATCAAACTCCCTACTGCTGAAGCGTAAGGAATATTCTGCATAAACTTGGATTCCAAATCATTTATTGGATACTGTTTCAAACTGAACTTATCTCCTTTAGACACAGGGGTGTCATGAGGTTTACAATTTTGCATGCCAAAGTGTTGTAATACCTTTTCAATATAACCCTTTTGTGATAATCCTAAAACTCCCCGTGAACGATCACGATGGATTTGGATCCCTAATACGAAGGATGCTTCACCAAGATCTTTCATTTCAAATTTATTTGATAAAAATTTATTGGTTTCCCGAAGCAATTCTACATCGCTACTAGCAAGCAAAATATCATCCACATATAAGACCAAAAATATGAATCTACTCCCACTGAATTTATGGTATACACAATCTTCAACAGTGTTCACTTCAAAATCAAATGAGAGAACAACTTGATGAAATTTCAAATACCATTGACAAGAAGCTTGCTTGAGCCCATAAATGGATTTCTTAAGTTTACAAACCAATTTGCTAGTTTCCTCGGAAGCCAACCCTTCTGGTTGTTTCATATAAATAGTTTCCTCAATGTCTCCATTGGGAAAAGCAGTTTTGACATCCATCTGATGTAGCTCAAGATCAAAATGCACCACAAGAGCCATAATAGTCCTAAAAGAGTCTTTCGATGAAACCGGAGAGAAGTCTTTTATAGTCAATGCCTTCCTTTTGAGTGAATCCTTTAGCGACAAGACGAGCCTTATATCTTTCTATATTGCCTTGTGAATCCCTTTTGGTCTTAAATACCCATTTACAACCAATTGGTTTCACACCTTCTGGCAATAAAACAAGATCCCAAACGTCATTGTCTTTCATGGATTGCATTTCTTCACTCATGGCATTTATCCACTTATGAGAATTAGAACTTTCAATTGCTTCATGAAAAGTGATTGGATCATCTCCCATTAAGTCAACATGTTCTTCATTCTCTATGAGATATACATAATCATCTGAAAATGTACTTCTCTTTACTCTAGTAGATCTTCTTAAAGGCTCTAACTCATTTTGAATTTGAGGTTGTTGAGTTTGATCTTGAGACTCCTCATAAATAATCTGTTGAGGAACTACTGGATGATCTACAGGTAATGCCTGTTGATCTTGATGAGTAGGAAGTTCAACATCATTATCTTGTAATGGATCTTGATGTTGTTGTTGAATAACGTTAGGTATGACAACCTGATCATTATCAACAGTACTTGTATAGAGAGGAAAATTTATTGAATCCTCTTCAAAAACAAAGTTATTATCCTTATCTTCCCCTCCAAACTCAACATCCTCAAAGAATCGGGCAATTCCCGTCTCAAAAAATGTTCTTGTTTTGGGATTGTAGAATTTACACCCTCGTGATCTTTCTGCATATCCCACAAAATAACTACTAATAGTTCTTGCATCTAGTTTCTTTTCATTTGGCCTATTAGGCCTTGCCTCAGCTGGACATCCCCAAACTCGTAAGTGCTTTGAGACTGGTTTCTTACCAGTCCATAACTCATAAAGGGTTTTATTTATAGCTTTTGTAGGAACTCTATTAAGGATATAGACTGCGGTCTTTAATGCATCACCCCATAGAGAGTTAGGTAAAGTTGTACGAGAAATCATACTTCTTACCATATCCTTAAAGGTTCTATTACGTCTCTCCGCTACACCATTCATGTTTGGAGAACCTGGCATAGTGTATTGAGGGACAATCCCACACTCTTCTAAGAAACGAGCAAAAGGACCTGGACGTTACTCACCTGATCCATCATATCTACCGTAGTATTCACCACCACGATCAAATCTAATGGACTTAATAGTCTTACCAAGTTGATTTTCAACTTCGGCCTTGAATGACTTGAAAACGTCCAATACTTGTGACTTCTCATGAATTAAATATAGGTAGCCATATCGAGAATAATCGTTAATGAACGTGATAAAGTATTGTTGACCATTCCATGAAGCTGTAGGAAATGGCCCACAAATATCCATATGTATCAGTTCTAAGACATCTTTAACTCTCTCAGCTCCTACTTTTCTCTTGTTTGTAATTTTACCCTTAATGCACTCAACACAAGTACCATAATCCAAATGATCAAACTTTTCAATAATCCCTTCCGACACAAGCCTATCTGTTAGTTTCTCTCAATAATGATTTTAATGATAACAAAAAGACCCAAATGTTTCTAACTATTTAACAAGTGTGCAGTGTTTAGATACAGTATATATTAGAGCTTATCAGAACGAATTTCAGAGAAGGATTTGAAATCAGAAAGAATTTCAGAAAGAGTTTTTGTAATACGCAAAGAATTAATTCAGAAGGAATTCAGAAGGCAATTCTTACTCAGAACGTAATTCAGAAGGAATTATGTTATGACTTGTAATGAACCAGAGTATTCAGAAGAATAATCAGAGGGCATTTATGGATAACTCTGAACAACAAGTATTTTTCGAATTTTTCATATATTTTGAAGACCTAGCACCAAAGTGGATGTATTTGGACAATGCATTCAATTATGTTCCACAAGTTGGTTCAACTATCCAAAGGGGATTTAAGTTAGTTGAGTTAAGTACCATTTCGAAGAAATTTGAAGTCTCACGAGAACATATACTTGGAAAGTCTACTTCACGTGATCTTACAATGGGGATAAAATTATCCAAAACATCTTTAATTCTTTTGTTACGAATACTTCAAATATCAGAGGATTATCTTAACTATTTTCATGGGATATTTTCAACGTAATTCAAATTGAAGTCAGGAGAAGATTAAGAACTTCCGAGATTTATGCCAGATTTTCAGTTTAACTAGATGAATAAAATTCATCTATATCCAAAGGAGATCAAAGCGAATAACCGTGGAAAAGAAGACCAGATTTTGTGCGAAAAAGATGCAAAGAATCAGGACTATTCAGTCACTAGCCGTTTGATATTTTGAAGAACATTATAAGCTCGAGAGAATGAAGAAAACGAAGATACGAGCAACTATTTTTTCTGAACAAGCGAATATTAGAAAGGCTTTACAAAGCTGAATAACCGTGCTTATTTTGTACAAAATACCTAAGAGGAAATTTTATTCTTATTCCTCAACTTGATTCGTGATTTCATTTTAAGTGAGTTTGAGTGTTACAAGTAGGCTCAGTAGTTGATTATAGCTTGAGGAAAGCTAGGGAGGTCAGCTGAGTGCATTTGTAGCCAAAGTGTGTTTGGCAAAAGACAACTTGTAACGTGATTCAATTATTGGATAGTGGAACATACCGGTGAGGAGTACCGGTCCCCGGCTTGGTGCTGGAAGAGTGGAGTACGCGCAAGGCGGAACCACTATATATAGCTTTGCATCTCTCTCTACCTTATTCTTTTAAATTTCGTATACATTTACTTGAGTAATTGTGCTGTAGCGTAAAATCAGAAACTGGTTCAGAAACTAATTGCAAGTATTTTCGATAATCAGAGACTATTTCAGAGACTAAAATCTGAGACTTTATTTTTTTAAACTTAACATTAGTGATATGAATTAAACTTGTTTGCTTCCGCATTTTCACTAAAGTTTTGTTTATCAAGTTTATTTGTTTTCAAGAAAGTTGAAAAGCCATTTTTGATTTGTTTAACCAAGGTTGTGATTTCAAAGTTTTAAAGGATAAAATTTTATCTTAAAAAACCAATTCACCCCCCTCTTGGTTATTATTGGGACCAACAATTGGTATCAGAGCAGTTCTCATTGAATTAAATTGAGTGATCTTATCTGAAAATGGCTGATAATAACATAGCAATCAACAAGGCACCTTATTTCGATGGATCTAACTTTGCCTATTGGAAAATGCGAATGGCTACTTATATCAAAGCTAATGACTTTGATTCTTGGCAGGTTATTTCCGATGGTGATCATGAAGTAACAACAACCAGTGGAGAGATTGTGACAACAACCGAGAAGAGACTCATAGAAAAGAACAACAAGGCTAAGAATCTCTTGCTCACTACAATAGCTCCTTCTGAATTTTATCTTATTTCTTCATGCAATACCGCAAAGGAGATATGGGATATTTTATCAGAAACCTATGAAGGAACTAACACTATTAAGGATACTAAAATAAATGCCTTGCTACAACGCTATGAACTTTTCAAAATTAAACCAGATGAGAAAATAAAAGATGCTTTTAATCGATTCACTTCTATTACAAATGAGCTAACATCACTTGGAAAGAAATTAGAAGATGCAGATCTTGTTAGGAAGATTCTTCGGATTTTGCCAAAATCATGGGATGCCAAGAAGACAGCAATTGAGGAAGCTCAAGACTTGAACAAGCTGTCGCTCAGTCAACTAAGGGAGAAATTAATGGCGTATGAATCTCATATCATCTCCACCGAGGAACCTGAGAACAGTACTAAAGCTGTGGCTTTCAAAGCTAAGAAAATAGCTGTGGAAGAGACTGATTCAGAAGAAGATAATGATGTTGAAAATATCAGTATGCTGGCTCGAAGACTCAACAACCTGATGAAAAAAGGTAAGAAATATAAGAGTTTTAGCAAATATAACAAGTTTGATGTAGGAAAAAGCTTTAAAGACAAAGAAGAAAAGAAAGAGAAGAAAGAGATCGTGTGTTACGAATGCAAGAAGCCAGGGCATATCAAATACGAGTGTCCAGTGCTAAAGAAGAAAATGAAGAAATTCAAAAAGAAGAGTCGTGCTATGATGGCAACATGGAGCGACTTAGATGAATCAGAAGCTGAATCAGAACCTACCAGTGAAGACGAGGAACAAGCCAACCTATGCTTAATGGCTACATCAGAGGTAAATTCCGAATCTGAAACTGATGAAATAGAAACAGAAATGTATTCTGAAATGAAGAAACTTCTAAGAGCACTTAAGAAAGCTGATTCGAAGGTGTTTAAATTAGATATAGAAAACAAAGCTTTAAGAAATGAGAAAGACGTGTTGAAACAAACAAATAAGTTACTTGTAGATGAAAATGATATTTTGAAAGATGAAAATGAGAATTTGTATGTGAAATCTGAAACCTTGAAGAAGGAAAATGTTACTTTGAGAAATGAAATCAAAAGTTTAAATGGTCGAGTAGATGTGCTATCACAAGAAATTAAAAATACTTTCAATAAGTTTAATGAAAGTGAAGAGAAATTAAGAATGCTTATTGGAAGTCAAAGACCGGCATTCATTAAACACGGATTAGGATATGGTGATGATAACTCAGCAAAATTAAAGAAAACAGTTTTTGTGAAAGCAAAAGAACCTGTGAATGATAAAACTCTTAAACAAGTTAAGACGCATATGAATAACGAAGGCAGAAAGTCACTCAGAGGGCATTATCAACAGAATTATCCACTCAGAAGGTATAGCAGAACCTCCAGGTATGGTTATAACAATCAATATCCGAGGAGAAATTATAATCATCAAAAATATCATACACATCCTTATGCATGTTTCTTTTGTAATAAAGTAGGACACATAGAAAAGTATTGCTTCTACAAAAGAAACAAGCTCAGTACTTATCAAGTTCAGAAACTAGATAAAATGAGCTTGACTTATCAAGGACCCAAGTATGTTTGGGTTCCTAAAAAGGTTTGATCACCTTTTCTGTTGTAATTGTAGGAACAAGGAACAAAAATCAAAGGAACATGGTACTTAGATAGTGGATGTTCAGGCCACATGACGGGTGATGCCTCCTTGTTCACTAGCATTATGTGGAAAGAAAAAGGATATGTAAGATTTGGTGATGACAATCGTGGAAAAATAATCGGTACAGGTACTATTGGTCATTTTCCATATTTGATTGAAAATGTTTCATTAGTAAAAGGACTAAAACATAATCTTTTGAGTATAAGTCAATTATGTGACAAAGGCTACAAAATGGTTTTTGAGAAAAACAAATGTTTTGCTTATAATATCGACGGTGTAAAATTGTTCGAAGGCTTTAGAAAAGGAAATATATATTTAATCACGCCATCTGAAATGAATGTTGAGTATTGTTTTCTGACTATGAATGATAACATTCACTTGTGGCATAAAAAGCTTGGACATGTAAATTTTAATCAACTAGAAAAACTTTCGAAAAATAATCTAGTTGTTGGTTTGCCTAAAATAAATATAAAGCAAGAGGTGAAGTGTACAACGTGTTTGAAAAACAAAATGGTTTCAACATCTCACAAAAGTAAAAATCATATTCTACAAAAAGACCTCTTGAACTTTTACATCTTGATTTGTTTGGACCTACAAGAACCTTAAGCTTAGGAAGAAACAAATACGGATTAGTAATTGTTGATGATTTTTCAAGGTACACATGGGTGTTCTTTTTAAAACAAAAATCTGATACGTTTGAAGCATTTCAAAAGTTTGCTAAACAAGTTCAGAATGAAAAAGGTTTTTCTATTGTTTCTTTAAGAACTGATCATGGAACAGAATTTGATAATTCCTTGTTTATATCATTTTGTGAAGAAAATGGTATAAATCATAATTTTTCAGCACCTTATACACCTCAACAAAATGGTGTAGTTGAAAGAAAGAATAGAACAATACAAGAAATGACACGTTCTATGTTAAATGAGAGTAAAATAGCTGAATATTTTTGGGCTGAAGCTGTTGCTACTGCATGTTATATAATGAATAGAGTATATATTCGACCAAATACTACAAAAACTTCTTATGAATTATTTCGTGGAAGAAAACCATCTGTCTCATATTTTCATGTGTTTGGTTGTACATGCTTTGTGAAAAAGAATGCAAGTAATCTTGGAAAATTTGATGAAAGATCTGATGAAGCAATCTTTTTAGGATATTCACAAAGTAGTAAAGCTTACCGTGTTTTTAATAAATCAACAAAGGTAGAAGAATCTATAAATGTGCGTTTTCTTGATAATATAAAAGATGATGATGATGATGATGTATTACCTTTAAGTAAACATGATGAACCTAATTCTGTTATATCAGAAACAAAATCAGAAGACAATAATGGTAAATTTCAGGTATCTGATAAAGCAGAAGGCAAATCAGAGAGTAATAAAAATAAAAATGTAGAATCTGATAAGGCAGAAACTAATACAGAAGGTAATCTGGAAAGAAAATTTGACTCTCCCGAAAGCTCAAAAGCATGGAAATATAAATCATCACATCCATCTAGTTTAATTATTGGAGATATAGAATGTGGAACTAGGACTAGATCTAAATTAAAAGATATTGAAAATCATTTTGCTATGATTTCTGAAATAGAACCAAATAACATCAATGAAGCTTTAAACGATAATAATTGGATTGATGCTATGCAGGAGGAATTAAATCAATTCCAAAGAAATAATGTTTGGAATTTAGTCCCTAGACCTAAAGATAAATCAATTATAGGAACTAAATGGGTATATAAAAATAAATTAGATGAAAATGGTAAAATTATAAGAAACAAAGCTAGGCTTGTAGCAAAAGGATACTCACAAGAAGAAGGTATAGATTATGATGAGACTTATGCACCAGTTGCTAGACTTGAAGCTATACGTCTTTTGCTTGCTTATGCTTGTTTTAAAGATTTTAAATTGTTTCAAATGGATGTAAAAAGTGCATTTTTAAATGGTTATCTTAAAGAAGAGGTATATGTTGAACAACCACCTGGATTTGAAGATCCAATTAAGCCTGACTATGTGTTTAAGTTAAGAAAAGCTTTGTATGGTTTGAAACAAGCACCAAGAGCCTGGTATGAGAGATTGAGTGAATATCTCATATCAAGTGGATTTCAAAGAGGTACGATTGATACAACTTTATTTATTAAGCACTATACAAATGATTTATTAGTTGTACAAATATATGTTGATGACATAATATTTGGATCAACTAACGAAATATACTGTCAAGAGTTTGCAAGATTCATGCAGGCTGAATTTGAGATGTCCATGATGGGAGAATGAATTTTTCTTGGGATTACAAGTCAAACAAACAAGAGAAGGAATATTTATTCACCAAGAGAAGTACACTAAACAAATATTGAAGAAGTTTGGATATGAAAATACAAAAGAAGTAGCTACTCCAATGAGTACTTCTACCAGGTTAGACCTTGACTCACAAGGAAAGAAAATTAATGAGAAATTATATAGAAGTCTAATTGGTTCACTTTTGTATTTGACTGCATCTAGACCAGATATTTTGTTT
Source organism: Combretum micranthum (assembly GCA_024138025.1). Taxonomy (NCBI): domain Eukaryota; kingdom Viridiplantae; phylum Streptophyta; class Magnoliopsida; order Myrtales; family Combretaceae; genus Combretum; species Combretum micranthum. The sequence continues at coordinate 127,220 of JAMXBD010000585.1, forward strand.
GCTGTATGTATTTGTGCAAGATTTCAAAGTAATCCAACTGAAACACATTTACAAGCTGTGAAAAGAATTTTCAAGTATATTGCATGTACTGCAAAATTAGGAATCTGGTATCCCAAAAATCAAAATTTTGAATTAATTGGATACTCAGATGCTGATTATGCAGGATGTAAAATTGATAGAAAAAGTACATCTGGTACTTGTCAATTCTTAGGAGATAAACTGATTTCTTGGTCATCAAAGAAACAGAATTCAGTTGCTCTATCTACAGCTGAAGCTGAATATGTCTCAATTGGAAACTGTTGTGCACAAGTTCTGTGGATAAAACAACAAATGCAAGATTATGGATTGGAAAATAAAAATGTATCTATTAAATGTGATAATACGAGTGCAATTAACTTAACTAAAAATCCTGTGCATCATTCTAGATCAAAACATATAGACATAAGACATCATTTTATAAGGGATCATGTGACAAATGGTGACATAAATATAGAATTTATATCAACAGAAAATCAATGTGCTGATATATTTACAAAACCTCTAGACAAAAATAGGTTTGAATTTTTAAGAAATGAAATTGGCATGTGTTTTCCTTATTAAAATTATAACATGAATTAATAATCGAATAATAAAAAAAATAAAATAAATATAAAATAAAAAGGAGAAAAAGTAGAAGAATCATGAAAAGGGGCGGACAGATTTTATTTTTGGCGCTTATTTCCTTGGGAATTAAATAAGCACAAATCCTCTTCATCGACTTTCTCGCGTCTCTTCATATTTCCAGTAAATCAAATCACTAACGTTCTTCTTCCAAAATACTCTTTTTTTCAAACACTAACCTATGGCTCCAAGAAAATCGAACCGTCTTACTGCAAAAGGATTCAAGACTAAGAAGTCTTCCGAACCCATACACATAGAAGACGACACACCAGTGACTGAGGAAATTCTCCAACCCACAATGTCAGATGAGATTGCAAGAGAAACAAGGACTAAATCAGTGCATGATGAAAAAGAAACGCTCGATGATGCTTCAAGAAACGAAAATGAACCTGAGAAGGATGAAAACCAAAGTGAGAATGCTAGTATGAAACATCCTTCAGAAGGTGTTTCAGAAGCAAACCCTGAGCCAGAGAACGACTCAGAGGATTCATGATAGGTTAAGATGTCATGAGGAAGTTGTCTAAGAGAAATGTCCTGAAGGAAGAATCTTTGAAGAAGAAAAAGAAATCAACAAAAAGGACATCAGCAAAAAGGAAAAGAACCAAAGAGATGGCTGATCCTTTTATCAAAAAGAGGAAGACAAACCAGAATAAGGTACTCGAATGTGCTTGCCTAGACTATAAATTCTTTACTGCAAATGGTTTTTTCTGGAATTCTTGGTTAGACATAGTAGGATGTAGGAAAATATGTAGAATAATGGATGTTGTAGACGGAAGTTTGATAAATGAGTTCTATGACAACCTAGAGCAGCTGGAAGATTTATCCTTAAAATCAAGAATTCTTGGTCAAAAAATCATTTTGAATAGGACAGACCTGGTTAACTGTTTTGATATGAAAGATATTAATGATGATGAGTGGCTGATCAATTTGCCACGAAATATGCTGTATAGAGAATTGAATGATGGAGTGGGTGACTTTGAAGAAAAGGATATTTTTGCGACAAATTTTGAGTTGCTAATAAGACTGTTACATAAGGCTGTCGTTGATTGTATTTTACCTAAAAATGGTAGTACAACCTCTATAAGCAAGGAAGAAGCTTTAGTTGTTCTAGCCATGAGAAGAAATAAGACTTTGGATATACCACGGATGATTCTTCGTCATATTTGGAGAACTCGTCGAAACAGACCCTATGGAAATTTGTTAATGAAATTTTCAAATACAAAAAGATCAATTTACCCAACACTTTTAAATTTCCAATAACTGTTAAAAAGATTGGGGAAATCAATCTAAAGTACATGGGGATTAATGTTTCAGACAAGTTCTGGTTTTCATTGGATGGCACATGGTATAGGAATCCAAAGTTTAGTAAATTTTCATTTGATTGGCAAAGGATTAAAGCTATCGCTGAGGGGGAGGTTGTGTTGCCGGAAGAAAATGCAGAGGATGATGAGGAGGTGGAGAAAACAACAAAGAAAAAAGTAAAGGTAAAATGGAAGGGAAAAAGAAGAAGAAATATACAATCAGACTGGTGGTAAATTTGAAATAAAAGAAGGCAGAGAAGGAGTGATTCAGAGAGTGAATCAGAAAGTGACTCAACCCATATAAAGCCACCAGGAGAAACTTCAAGGACAAGTCTGGAGTCTGATTTGAATAATGTGGTTGATCAGGCAGTTATGAACTTTAAAAAGGAATTTGTGGAATCTATTTTAACTGTCTTTCACAACATGTTCCTACAACTCAAGACTCTCAAGCTTCTCCAAGAGTTTCTTCACCAGTTCGTGACATTCCTGTTCCATCAACAGAATTCTCCTGATCTAACTCAGCACAAAGGCTGCTTCTAACAAGGAAGATCAATCTGACAAAGCTGCTGAAGCAGACTTTGTTGAAGAAGAAGTAGGTGATGTCCATGCTGTTGCCCAAGACCTCATCATTGGCCAACCATCAGAAAACCTTCCTTCTTCTAATCCACCTGGACCAACAGTGTCTCAACCAGACCTATTGAATGAGGATGTTCACACAGTGGCTACTGTGATGAATACTCTTCAAGCTCAACCAATACCCACTGAATCAACATTACCCAAAACAACTTTTCCGCAACGAAGGAAAGTACCAGCAAGAAAATCTGTCAGAATAGCAACTTCTAAAAAGAACTGAGACTTTTCAATTTCTGTTTTTCAGACTCTTAATTTGATGTTTTGTTAATTTTTTTTTTTGCAACTTTATTTCTAAGACAATATGTTTGTTATTAAGTCTTTATGCATATTTTGTTTCTCTCAATATCTTGACTGATGCTAACAAAAAGGGGGAGAAAAGTAAACAAAATATATACAATGACTAAATATATATTAGTGGATAAAATGACTGAATATTGCATTGCATACTGTTGCTGTTGCATATTATGATGACCGAATGTTATAAAATTTATATTTTGTCATATGGGTTTTGTTATCATCAAAAAGGGGGAGAATGTTAGTTTCTCTCAATAATGATTTTAATGATAACAAAAAGACCCAAATGTGTCTAACTATTTAACAAGTGTGCAGTGTTTAGATACAGTATATATTAGAGCTTATCAGAACGAATTTCAGAGAAGGATTTGAAATCAGAAAGAATTTCAGAAAGAGTTTTTGTAATACGCAAAGAATTAAAGAAGGCAATTCAGAAGGCAATTCTTACTCAGAACGTAATTCAGAAGGAAGATTATGTTATGACTTGTGAATGAACCAGAGTATTCAGAAGAATAATCAGAGGGCATTTATGGATAACTCTGAACAACAAGTATTTTTCAAATTTTTCATATATTTTGAAGACCTAGCACCAAAGTGGATGTATTTGGACAATGCATTCAATTATGTTCCACAAGTTGGTTCAACTATCCAAAGGGGATTTAAGTTAGTTGAGTTAAGTACCATTTCGAAGAAATTTGAAGTCTCACGAGAACATATACTTGGAAAGTCTACTTCACGTGATCTTACAATGGGGATAAAATTATCCAAAACATCTTTAATTCTTTTGTTACGAATACTTCAAATATCAGAGGATTATCTTAACTATTTTCATGGGATATTTTCAACGTAATTCAAATTGAAGTCAGGAGAAGATTAAGAACTTCCGAGATTTATGCCAGATTTTCAGTTTAACTAGATGAATAAAATTCATCTATATCCAAAGGAGATCAAAGAGAAATAACCGTGGAAAAGAAGACCAGATTTTGTGCGAAAAAGATGCAAAGAATCAGGACTATTCAGTCACTAGCCGTTTGATATTTTGAAGAACATTATAAGCTCGAGAGAATGAAGAAAACGATAGATACGAGCAACTATTCTTTTCTGAACAAGCGAATATTAGAAAGGCTATTTACAAAGCTGAATAACCGTGCTTATTTTGTACAAAATACCTAAGAGGAAATTTTATTCTTATTCCTCAACTTGATTCGTGATTTCATTTTAAGTGAGTTTGAGTGTTACAAGTAGGCTCAGTAGTTGATTATAGCTTGAGGAAAGCTAGGGAGGACTGAGTGCATTTGTAGCCAAAGTGTGTTTGGCAAAAGACAACTTGTAACGTGATTCAATTATTGGATAGTGGAACATACCGGTGAGGAGTACCGAGTCTCCGGCTTGGTGCTGGAAGAGTGGAGTACGCGCAAGGCGGAACCACTATATATAGCTTTGCATTTCTCTCTATCTTATTCTTTTAAATTTCGTATGCATTTACTTGAGTAATTGTGCTGTAGCGTAAAATCAGAAACTGGTTCAGAAACTAATTGCAAGTATTTTCGATAATCAGAGACTATTTCAGAGACTAAAATCTGAGACTTTATTTTTAATTAAACTTAACATTAAGTGATATGAATTAAACTTGTTTGCTTCCGCATTTTCACTAAAGTTTTGTTTATCAAGTTTATTTGTTTTCAAGAAAATTGAAAAGCCATTTTTAATTTGTTTAACCAAGGTTGTGATTTTATCAATTTTTAAAGGATAAAATTTTATCTTAAATAACCAATTCACCCCCCTCTTGGTTATTATTGGGACCAACACTATCAATTCTCTGTTTAGAGATATGACCCAAACGTTTGTGCCATAAAGAGAAAGAATTTTCATTTGAAAATTTGTGTTTAGTGCCTTTGGTTTCAACATTGTGGGACTCACCATAGGAAGATATTGTATCAAGTAAATAAAGATTATCATAATCAGATAAAGTACTAGTTCCAGTAAGCATAGAATTAAAATAAACATTACATTTTCTATGTCCAAATGAACAAATAAATCCTTCTTTGTCCAATACAGAAACTGAAACTAAATTCCATCTAAAAGAAAGTATATTAAATGTGTTGTTTAATTCTAAATAAAAACCAGTAGATAACAACAACTTAAAAGTTCCTATGCCTTGAACTTCCACTGGATTTCCAGCCCCCATGTATATGAATTTCTCATCATTATTGGGTTTTCGGTAGTTCAGGTAACCCTGCATAGATATACTTATGTGAGTTGTTGCACCAGAATCCAACCACCAAGTATACCTTGGAACTGAAACCATATTAACTTCAGTACAAACAAGAGCAAAAGACATACCTTTCTTCACACACCAAGTGTGATACTTAGTGCAATCTTTCTTCATATGAGAAGTGTCCTTACAAAAGAAGCATTTCTTTTCTGTACGTCCCTTGGACATGTCCTTATGCGTCTTTTGTGCTTGTGACACCACAATCTCCTCACCTTTCCTCTTTTTACCATGGCCTGAAGAGGTTGATGCCAAATGAGCACTCTCAATCTTATATTGTTTCATCCTATCTTCCTCTTCCACTAAGTGAGAGATGAGTTCATTAAATGTCCATTTGTCCTTTTGACAATTATAGCTTACCTCAAACTGTCTAAATTGTGGAGGAAGTGAAATCAACACTAAATGAACGAGCAAATCTTTTGAAAGCTCTATCTTTAGTGATTTCAATTTTCCAGCAAGATGAGACATTTCTAAGATGTACTCCCTTTATGTTCCCATTACTCTTGTAACTCATAGAGATAAGTTTTCTTAAAAATGCACTTGTCTCTGCCTTATCACTTTTGGCAAAGCGCTCTTCAGGGGTATTAAGGGAGCTTTTGGCATTAGTTTCCTCAGACATAGTGTCCAGAAATGTCTCTGGGATAGCATTTTTCATTATCATCAGACTCATGCGATTAGAGCGGTCCCACCTCTCAAAACTCTTCCTATCCTCGGAAGAGCTTTGATCTGTAAGAGGTGCAGGAGGTTGCTCTCTCAATGCAAGGTCTAAATCCATGCATCCCAAGACCATAGTCACCTTATTTTTCCAAGTTTTAAAATTACTACCATTAAGCATCGGAATACTATTGGTTGTGGTAGTAACAGAAGTAGCATTAACAGTATCAGCTGTACAAAGAACAATATATAGAAAACAAATAATTAGCTCACACATACATCTATAACCAAAATAGTGATTAATTATGCAAAAAAAAAAAATAATAACCCATCTCAAGATAACCAATGTGACATCAAATCTAATCTTTGGATAGAGAATTTGACTCATAGTAGGCTTTCTTGGTGTAGTAATCAAGTAGAAATGATAAAATCCTATCAAACATTTAGCCTTTCTTTGGGCTAACTAAATGCTCACAATGGACACCTTATAATCATCTCACTCATTACCACATGCATGTATAAATTTCTGCCAAATAATAGTTTTTCTTTGGGTCGACATATTATTCGCATGAATAAAAACACATACTACCATCTTAGTGATTCACAAACAAAAAAATGTCCACAACAGAGGTCGCTTTGGTGACTATATCATTTCAATTAATTGAAGTAAAAAACTAAGTATAATTAATTTAAATTATATAATTAATCACTAATTATAAGCAGAAAAAATATATACAATCCTAATGCATATATAAACCAAAATTTTTGTATTTATTTCAACTAAAATATTATTCAAAATGAATAAAATAAATGAATGAATGTAACCTCTTCATGAAACAATGTATTCCATCAAGACACCTATTAGGAAGAGTTACAACTCTTCATGAAATAATGTCTCCCATCAAGACACCTATTAGGAAGAGTTACAACTCTTCATGAAACATCATTTCATATTTGGGCCACAATTTGTTTTCATTCTTTTTACTGTAAACTGTATGATGATATCCGACATGTAGAATAACATATGTCATCACCACCATCATCAGTGCAATAATATAGTGCATGCAATGTTTTCCCTTTCTTTTTCATTAATAAAACAAATCAACAATATAAATATACATTTAATAGAATCCGCATGATGATCGTAGAAGAAAACAATGAAAGTGATAAATATCAGAAATATCATGCATGCATGGTGGACAACAAAATTCATGCATGCCTTTTGATTCGATGTGCTTTTGTTAATATACAAGTATAACATGAGTACACAGCAATCAAATTATATGAATGAACCACAAAACCAAAATCTACCAAGATACTGAAATTAAAAATTCTTCCTCAGATCATGTCATAATCAATTCATTTTATCAAATAAAAATTATGTACGATAAGTAATCATCAAAACAGAATTCAAACAATTCGAGAACAAGATGAGGCTCTGATACCACTTGATAGAATTAATATTAATTAATTAATTAACCCAAGAACCGAATCCTGTCTAGAAATTATTTGATAACAAGAAAAGATGCGGAAATGTACCAGAATTCATGATTAATTAAAGAATTAGGAAGATGATCTTCTAATTGATTGTATCTCCTTAGGTTTTTCTTTTGACAGATGGGAACTTAGAAAGAAAGAATTGATACATCAATTAGGGACCATACCCTATTTATAATAAATCTTTATGTGTGAAATTACCAATGTGTCCATCATTAATTGATAATTTACACTTCAGGAATTCTATACATATATTAACACCACACTTTACATTTTAGATGATATGGACCATTACATAAAATTATATCACTTTATTAGGTCCTTAAATTTTATAATAGTAATATGTATATAATTATTAGCCACAATACATGTACGTCTACATGTCCATATGTATTTATAAATATGTATGCACATAGTGTACAATCCAAATTCTAATATCTTTATCCTATAATCTTAATCTCTATAACAAACTGAACCTGATATATTATATATATGTTGTATATCATTATTGAAAAATGTGAAAATCATTTCACACCTTACATCAATAAGGTAACTATTGTATAACCTTTAGATCATTATTTGTAGTTTTTCATCACCAATGAGCCGTTTTCATTCAATAAATACAAGAGGTGTACAATTATTGAATATCCAATAAGTATATTAGCGTTTTCTTCAACATTTAGAATTTTTATAAGAATTAGTGTTATAATGAATTATCTTACTCATACAATATTCATTCATTCATTCGCATTAATTTATTTTATTTTTAAGAAAGGAATTGAAGCTGACCGAAATAAGGGCGAGATTAGTACTCGGTTTACCAAAAGCCAGCAAAGCCATTCGGACCGGTTCGTCGTTTTAGATTGGACTGGGCGGGACTGGCTAAACCACCGCCAGCTGGACGGCTAAGGAGCATTGGCCGAATAGTGCATAACTGTACTAGAGCTGGTTGTTAGTTTCCTTCTTCCCAAGTTCTTGTCCTTCATTCGTATTTCCATCTCCGATTTCTGTTTTTGACGCGACAAGTTTGTAATTCCTCGATAGCACACTATCAGTACAATTCAGATCACGACAAAATCCTTCAACATTCTTGTTCGTACAGTCATAGGGATGGGAAATACTTGCAGAGTCTAGTCTTAAATTGGAGGAGACGTCGTCATGATCTCATTGAAGCAAAATTAAAAATGATCAAAGTACATGAAAGGTTTTTTTTTTTTTTTTTTTTTTGGCAAGTTGGTGCGAGTTTTCAAACCTACAGTAAAGTTTTATGAGATGATTCTTGACATAGTGTGAAAGTGTTAGAGCTAGACAAATGGGCTATGGCCCGCGGGCCAGCCCGTTTAACCCACTTTAAAAACGGGTTAGGATCAACTTTTTTTGACCCGTTTAAAAGTGGGTTAATTTTACCCAACCCACTTAACCCGCAGGCCAAAGTGGGTTAGCCCGCGGGTTAAGTGGGTTGACCCACCAATCCACTTTTATAAAAATAAAATAAATAATTATAGGATAAATATGTATTAATGAAGGTTATTCTTGAGATTTTTTAATACTTGAGATTAAATTTATGTGTTAATTATAACAAAGAATGACAAATTAATGCACATACACCATAAAATTTTATAAAATATATTATTATTGTTTTAAACGAAATATATTATCTAATAAGTTATTTTAGAAAACTTAATTTTATATAAAAATTAATTAAAATAATAATGAAATTAATCATTAATATATAACCTTATAAAACTCTCTTTTTTATTATATATATCTTATTTAATTAATATAAATAAGTTAAATGGGTCAACTTGGCCCATTTAACTCACAAAATATATAAGTTGGTTAAAATGGTCAAAAAGTGGGCTGGCCCGTTTAACCCACAGGCTAAAGTGGGTTGGGTTAGGGTCAGACAATTTTGGCCCGTTTTTAAAGTGGGCCAAAATTTTTTGGCCCGTTTAACCCACGGGCCAAAGTGGGTCGGGCCGGGTTGGCCCGTTTAACCCACTTGCCCACCTCTAGAAAGTGTAAATGACAAAAATCAACTCACTGGATGATTTTTAAAACACACTCAATTGCAAAAACATGTAATTTCCAAGAAGAAACTCTCTTCACTTAAAGTTTAAAAGTATATGATATGTTTTGATTACAACAAACATCTATAAAAGCCTATTTAAACTATTATATGAGAAAACCTAAAGACAGATAATAAATATAATAAATACAAACAAATCATGTAACCAATGAATAACATAGAAAATAAAAGCTGGTAACCTATAATTAATGTTAGTGGTTTCAAAACTCAAGTTGAAACCATCAGCAATAAAGGTCGGCTCCAATGCTGGCGGCTTACTCTTCAACACCGACGACGTAAATGTGTGGGCCGGCGACTTTCTTCTCTTCTTCTTAGACTACTCCCCCTTGCTCAAATAGGTATCTACTATAGCGTCTGCATCATTCTCTCCCACCTAAGAAGAACTCCACCCCAAGTTCTCTTTTGGATATAGAGTTTTTTCAACCTTGGGATAATGAAGATATACCTTCAATCATAAGTAAGTATCCTCAAGTATCAAAGATGAATCTACAAAAGTGAATCTTAACAAGTATAAAGTAAAATATCCCAATTATCTTAGGATTTAGAATTGTGTCTGTCCTTAGTCTCTTTATACCATCTGCAAGTCCCCTTCGAATTAATAATTTCCAAAGTATCTTAACATCAATCCTATGAGTTACCAACTCTCCAATATTATTTATATCAATGACCAAATTACTTCCATGTGGCCTATACCTATCATCAAAACTACAATTAATCAAAATCTCCATGAACGTCATGACAAACAATTAATTCTTTCAATGATATATCATTATCAACACCTTGCTCTAATCCTTCAAACTCAAAGCTATGAGTTTCTTCAAAAAGACATATAGGTATAACATTAACTTCACGTATTGATTTTTGCACTTCTCTCTCCTTGTCCTTTTATCTATAATTTTAATATCACATTTTTTATCCATAGCTATAGAAACTCTCGCGTTTTCATTCACATCCATAGTGGTGTGTTATTGACTAACCTTAGAAGTTTTCCACTGTTCTGCTGATTTTTCAATTACATCAGCCACCTTCCTCAAGCCATTCTTTTGCACCGTCATCATAAATTTTGCAATATATTCATGTATCAGTTGCTTTTCTTGATGACATCTTTGTTCCTGTCGAAACATGATTCCTCATAATTAAGAAGAAGAAATTCATCTTCCAATAATATCTTCATTCTAAACCACGTTCTAATAGGTGCTTTTCTTTTACGACTTCTCTTTTTCTGCGAGCTCTCCTACTATGAAAATTCATGGCCTTTCGATCTATAAGCTATCAATTTCACTTTTTTCTCTTCATGAATCTCAATTTATTCAAAGATCTGCTCAATCTCAACAATCCAATCAACAAAATTCCAATCCCTAAATTTCCACTAAAATATGGTATACTTGCCTCTTGCTTGAAATCGATCCTTCCATATTCATTCTTACCTTCATAATAGTCATCTTTGTAAGCATGTTATTTACGATTTATAGCAACAAGTCTAACAACAGGATTGTCGTGCATATATTCTGCCCTTATTCATCTCCCATAACCGTTCCTATTCCTATTAGTGTCGAATCAATTGATCAGGTCATTAAAGCGTTGTTCAATACATCGAAATTTCTAACCCATTTTTTCCAGCACCACCCTTCAGGCCTATAATTCGATTCGCAGGACTTCCATATCCCGAATATTATCGAAGATGTGACCGCTTCCTAAACCGTTGTTAGTTGCCATCTTCACAGGAGTTTACCTTGCTCTGATACTAATCTGATGCAATGTGAAAGCATAAAGAATAGTAATCAACTCGTTGAGTGATTTCTAAAACACATTCAATTACAAAAACATGTAATTTTCCAAGAGAAAACTCTCTTCAATTAAGGTTTAAAAGTGTATGACATGTTCTCATTACAAAAGACAAGCCTAAAGGCCTATTTATACTATTATGAGGAAATGTTAAAGACAAATAATAAATACAATAAATACAAATAAACCGTATAACTAACAATCAATGCTGAAAATAAAAGCTGGCGACCTAAACGTAATGTTGGCAGTTTCAAAACTCAAGTTGAAATTGTCAGCAATAAAGGCCTGTTGCAACACTAGCAACTTACTCTTCAATACCAGTGATGTAAATGTTTAGGCCATCGGCTTTTTTCTCTTCTTCTTGGAGTACTCCCCCTTACTCAAATAGCTGTTTGCTATGTCGTCCACATCAATTCTAGAAATCCTAGACTGAGCAAGAGAAGGAAACATGGTGACAAGCATGTGGTAGATAGATAGATAGATATATATATATATATATATATATATCTATATATATATTTATTTATTTAACCATGAAGGATTCATAAAATAGTAGAATTGATAAATTCTATTTTTTTTCCTATCCGATGCATACGATAACGAGCTTTCATAAGACATGTTTTAGTATATTTGTGATGAAAACTTACATACCTATTATTATTAGATATTCAGAACAATATCATATATTTAAAATCTTTATTTTAAGTCTTTTAGTTTTTTTTTTCATTATGGTTCAGTATAATTTAGTCATTAAAAGGGTTAAAATGTTAGGAATTTGGTATTTTAAGGCTTAATTAATTATTAAATAAACTTTCCTTTGACTAAGCCTATTTTCTATTGTCAGGAAATCATACGATTTCTAGTTTTTAGTAAAAAGTCAAGAACAAAAACAACAATCGTAGCAATAGATCCTACTTGATTTTATGGAACCATCAACTCACGGTTCGGTTCCCATATTGGAGAACCAATATATTTGTTAAGTAAAAACTAAAAAAATCCAAATAAATGAATTTTAATTATAAATAAAAGAAATTCTAAATTTCAACTAATAATTGGACTAAAGAGAATTAAAGGCTTTAACCCATTTCATTAAAGAATATTGTCCATTTATTTGTATAGAAACTATTTAACTTAGATTGTAGTCTTAGCAATATGGGAATGCAAAATATTCTAAAGGCTAAAAGGAATATTACAAGGTAATAATAGTCTCATATTGTTGAGAAAATAGATTTTGCTTTTGATTGAAGTCTACATAAACCAAAACAGACAAGTTAAGATCTTATTCTAGGTTATAATAATTAATTGTGTTGTCAAATGCAATAGATAGATAATAAATTTTACTATTCACATCAAATAGTTACATTGAAAGTTATAAATTTAATAGTATTTTTTATTTTTCCCTCTAGTTTTCTTTTTATTTTTTCCTTAAAAACAGCTGAAGTGGAATCTTTTACCCAATCCTAGGTTGAAAACCAAGAAATTGAAAATTTTTTAGTCGATTCTAAAATCACCGCACTGATTAGATTTTTTATTCAATCCTTCCCATGCCTATGTGCATTGTTAAGCTTGAACTTCATTAAATTTTGATTTATAACTCAAAATTACTTTGAAGCAATACTTAAGTAACCTCAATATATGTCAATATGAAAATTTATTTTAACTTAAATGTAACTTTAAACTGCTTTGAATTTCACCGTAGCCTTGCAATTCATTAAAGAAAAATTTTGTTCGAGTTGGATGATTAGATCCAAAAAAAATTTACTAGATAAGCAGTTTGAGCTTCATGGGTACACATAAGATAAACTCAGTAGTTCCAAGATGTCTCGTATCATGCATGTCGTTAATCGAGGGACCTCTTTAGTCTCTAAAAATTTCCTTCCAAATGAAAAAAGGGATATGCTAGGGCTGTTTAAATGGTTTATTTTTTATCTGTATCTGTATTGGTATTTGTATCATATTTATATCATATTCGTTTTATATTAGTTTTTTACCTATTTGATCGGATTATAAGTAAAAATGTTTGTTTTTCATCGATGTTTGTTTTTAATAAATAATATGTTTGGAAGAGATGTGATGCAATCACGATTGAGTATAATGTAAGTTGTTAATAATAACAGAACCGATTTCTTTAAAATTAATAACAGAACCATAAAATTTTACTGAAAAAAATAATAGGTAACACAAAAGAAAAATGAGGAAACAAGCAGAGCCAGGCCTGCAACGGTTCCTGTGTCTGAGTTTGACGAATTATGTAGGAAATCCATCCGGCATGCAGGCTGAAAGGCCAGCTTTTAGCTTCAAGTAATAGACCAACTTGCAAAATGTATATATAAGCGATTCCAATTTCCAAGTCGCTCCCCAGAAGAAAAAAAATGGAAAATTGAGTAAAGATTGGACAGCCAGAAGCAGTGTGCAAATGCAAATTGAAATTGCAGTGGGGGTTTGAGAAATTTTGCATTTTAATATTTTGACGAATCTAAAATGGGTAATTGTAGATATACTCTCAAAACTCATAGTATGATATGCAGATAAATCTTGTAAACTCTCATTATATAATTTTATCTTTCCTTTAATTTTGAAGATTCGCATATACCTCTTAATGGATTGTTAAAGCTCCATAATCATAGCCAAAACGTTTATATATGATATCATTTTAGAGATTTTAGTAATAATGTAAACGGTTATATGTATGTTTTTAAAAATTATAAAGACGTAAAAGTAATTTTGAAGATTTATGGAGTTTATATGTTGGTGCAAAGATTTGAATGAAAGGTTACATGTGTATTGTCTAGGGACGCAGTCGGGTTGGGTTTCGGGTGAGCCATATGAACCCAAATCAGAACCTGTTATACTATAGGGCATACAAAATTCGACCGTTTAACCTTGTAGGGTTTTCCTTTTTATTTCCAAACACGCCCTTTAGGGTTTACTCTAAAACCCACCATCCGCCCGATTACCCGCCTCACTATCAATCCGATTATCCGCTTGATTAACCACCCAATTATCAACTCGAACCCGCCCTACTTATTGGTTTTTTTTTCAATAGATTTAGCAGGCTTTAGCCAATAAAATAATAATCTAATAATGTATCAATTCACCTTCTCTTTACCAACTTATTTTTAAATTTATCCTGTTATTATATTTACATTGCAATTTTTTTTTACTAGGACTGATGAGTTGGGTGGGTATCTATAGGGTTTTAGTAGTATTGAAAGACCCTAATACCCTATAGGGGTTTTTTTACCTATATCCAAACCCGGCCTTATTACCCTATAAAGTTTTTATCGGGTTGGACGGGTCAGAAACCGTTAATGGTCCACCCGGTTGCATGTCAAGTACTGCCTGAATATTGTACTATGCAGGTTTGAATTCACTCATGAGGATGAAGAAGTTGCACAAAAGCAAACCTCATAAATAATAAAAAAAAAAAAAAAGTGGAATGTATTCCTGATTTAAGACAAGTGTTTAGTCTTTTGAGTCAAAATTTCAGCAACACGATGATGCTTTTACTGAGTTCCCAATCATTTAAATGAAGAGAGGGGAATACTCATAGAGATTTGCCATCAATATATCGCCTGTTAGATGGTTAGAATTAGTTCATTTTATTAATGAATAATTCTATGAAAAACATTTCTTTAGTAGATAAGGTAAATTATATCAAAAGAAAAATGTACTAATATTTAGGGATAAATTCATTTAAGGTATCAATATTTTAAGTGACTAGAAAGAGGTATTAACGTTTAGAGGGTAAGTTCATTTAAAGTATCAACATTTTGAGTGGTTAAAAAGATATATCAATGCTTGATAAAGTGAGTTAAATAAGTTATTAATTATTTATTATTGATGGAAAATTAAACAGTTTAATTGAAAATTAATTCAAACATTGATACATCAAATGAACTTTACAAAATGTTAATATCTCATTTGACACACTTTGTCAAAATAACTTTAATAAACTTAATCATAAAATTAATACATTCCAATGTAATTTTTCCTTAATAAATAGGTCATATTAAGAAAAGTTGAAACTAGACAAACAAATTCCTACAAAACCTTAGGGGTGGGCACAAATCAATTTGGTTTGGTTTTTCCTAAAGTCAAACCAAACCATAATTTATGATTTTTTTTTATCCTAAACCAAACATTAAGTAACTGTTTTGTTCGGATTAGAAATTTTTTAAACCATTAAATAACGATTTGGTTCAGTTTGGATTATGGATTAAATCAAAATTCTTACTAAAGTTTTTCTTTGTTCTTATTTCTTTACATTTGTATAGAAACTTAAATATTTATATCATTTGACAAAATTTATATTATAAACCATTACAAAATGCTTTATGAATTCATCATACTTTTAATCTATAGTTCTCTATAAAATCAATTATCCACCAACTAAATATATTCACCAACCAATACATAGTAAGTCATAATTTTTAATTTTTAATAGAACAATCATGTCAATTATCTATCAATAAATTTAGCTAAAATAAAAAATCATCTATCAACAAAATTTATCAATGAATAAAATGATCCGCCGATAAAATATATTAAATTATTAATACATAATAAGAGTTTATAACTAAATAAATAAATTTCATACTTTATAAAGTTAAAAGCTATTAGAAAACAATAGTTCATCATAAAAAAAAAATTGCATATCATGAGCTTAAAAAAGATTAAAAAATAAACAAGTTGATTTTAATCAATATTCACCAAATAATTAATATGAAATGAAATCATATAAACACATAAAATATTATTATATTTTTTTAAAAATGGTTTGGTTTGGTATAACGAATTAGTTTGATTTACCTTCCAAACTAAACCATAAATTTACTGATTAGTTTGGATTAAAAAAATTTTAAACCAAACCATTAAGAAAATCCATATTTTTTTTTGTTTGGATTTGTTTGGTTACGGCTTGGTTCGGTTGGTTTTTTTACCTATCCCTACAAAACCTTACTCAAAACCAATATATTAAACCTCTTCCGATCATCTCAAATAATATAAATTTGACTGGTTGAACCATATTACCTTAACATAAAAATCAATTCCATTTAATCAATTGGGCTAAAAGTATAAGATGAGATTTTAGCCCTCTCTACTAATCATACCTGATCAATATTTTTAGGGTTGCATTTGCAATTTAAGGGGGAGAAAATTTGCAAGGAGGATTACGATTCTTTATAGAATGTGCAAAGACCTAAGCCTGGTGAAAACGATCGAATCAAAAATTTTATATTCATCGTCGTCGATACACAATTATAAACATTCGTTTGACATTTTCTCTCAAATTTTCCTTTCAATATAAAAACTCCAATTGTCCGGTTCACGGGGACCATTAATCAATGAAAATTTGTCACTATAAATATTTATTTATTTGATTACTACTTCTACATGGGATTTAATTTAAAGGGTAAATCCTCCATTGCTTGCACGTTTAGATATTATAGCTTCCCTTCTAAATAATTGTTTGCATTTGATCATGGGCCATGCCTATTGAGTATGTAATACTCTAACTTAAAGGTATTACAACTTGTCACGTGTCCTTTTCTTATTAATAACATGCTAAGGTTATTAAAACTCTAAACCACCAATTAGAAACATACATCTCCTAATCTCTCAAAATAAGGATACTTTGAAAAACATCATAAAATCTGAAACTTGTTTATAACTATCTAGTTGGCATAAACTAAAGGCAACCTATTATAACTAAATTCATACAAAACGTCTTTACAAAAATCTCATATCCTCAAAATAACTCTTAAAAACAACTTCCCATGGTTTTCAAACTATTAATTGCTATCCAAAAACAATCTAGATATCTTCAGGATAGTCAAGTCTGCTAACGTCCTCCCTGTGGTCCATATATATATTGAATCTAGATAAATCATAATTATATCATCTTTACCTGTACCTGAAAAATAAAAGAATGAGCCAAAATGTCCAGTATGTCATACCACAAACACATGCACATGAACATGCAATAAACATTATCACATACAACTTAAAACTAATGCAACAACCATAATTTATTATCTTTAATTTAGCCAAGAAACCAACACAGTTTAGAACCATTTGCAGCTAGTCCTAAATCTGGAGTAACTCATGACTTCAATACAAGCCCTTATAAAAATAGTTTATATACATATATATTGATATTGAGTACTCCCCACACATCGTTGCATTCCACCATACGGACCGGAACGACTCCTAATCTACCAGAATCATCTCTATGTATGAGTCCACTTGGGACACCTTCACACATAGATTATCAGGACGCCTTGTTAGTATCACACTCTGCGTGGTCTTTACTAATTAAAGCCAAACACAAGCAACACACTTTTTCAATTATAATTCAGATAGAATTTAGTCAATTTATTTTTCTAATCCTACACGCATAAATAGCAAACAAGGTAAGGTCGTACCTGTTTCGCTTCCAAAACTCCAAAATCTACAAATCCTTTAAAAAGATTATAAACATTAATTTCACTAGAAACCTGATCAACGTATATCAAATCAAAATCCAATTTCACATTTATAATTAAACCCTAACCTTAAATCCACAATTTCAAAACATAGGATTTATAACATTAGATCTACACACCCGTCTTCTAAAATCACCAAACAACAAAACCCTAAAACGCAGATTTCTCCAAAACTCCTCAAAACCCTAAAATTCTCAATAAATAGTAATTCAACTATAAAAAAAGATCTCATCTTTAAAAACATAAATATTGAATGGATTCATACTTACTCAAAGCTTTGGATCTCACACCTTCTAAGTCATAGAACCAAATCATCAATCATAACTTAAGGTTTTCTCCACAGTTCATCAAATCTCTAGAATATAAGCAACAAATCGGAAAAAAGACTATTTCTTTAATACCAAAAGAACAAGATAGATTTATACCTTACCGAGGATTTGACTCTTAAGCCTTCTTGATCTCCAAAACTCAAATCTTCAAAGAACTTAGGGTTTCATCAAAGAATTCTCCACCAACAATTCCTTTCAAAGGGATAGACAACAATTAGAAAGATAATCTACTTGAATCACGAAAAGATTGGAAGGAAAAACACTTACCAAGAGATTGTCTCCTTGATCCTCTTAGGGTTTCTAAAGGCTAAGAAAAAGTAGGACAAGGCTAAGCTAAGGGGATATATATATAGACAAGGGAAAAACCCTAGGAAACACATCAACTTCGTATTTCCTACATTCCATCAAAGTCTGGTGGCTTAATTATACAAAGTTGGTGACTTATCTCCCAAAGCCGGTCTAAGGCCGGCGGCTTATTAGTCAAGGCCGACGACTTATAATCCAAGGCCAGCAGCCTATCTCGGCAGCTTTCAAACAACTTTCATCCATGCATCGTGTTTACATTCCCAAGCCCATCATATAAAACAATATACTTATAAACATTATGGTCTTATTTTACAACAAATAACACCATTGTTCTTCATTATAAATTAATTATTTGTACATTACAGAGTACATCTCCCAAGTGGTTTAATGCCTAAAATTTTAAAATTATCTAATTGAAGGTGGTGAAGTTCGGAATCTTGCTCCCACAGTGTTTTTGTTTTACTTTATTTTGTTCCTACAATGTATATTCTTCTTACACGATGAAATTATTTATGTATGGGAAATAAAAAATTGTTGAGAATTCTAAAATGTTTTAAATTAGTGCACATCTGTTACTAAATGCATCCGATAGAAGGTCATACTCCCACAATATAATAGAGTTTGGAGATTATAAAACCAAAAATGAAAAATCATATTTCTTGAGATATAAAGGAGACAAGCAAAGATAAAGAGTTAGACAATCAACCATTTTTAAGCTTATAATTAAATCAATTTTTGTGGAATCTGTTCGTCAACAATCTAATGGTTCAGATTTACGCCCAACATAATCATACTACTAAAATAATTAATATTTCAATTATTATATTTATTTTAAAAATTGACTACAATCCTATTGATGAGATTCTGTTAATTCACATGTAACTATATTCTTTCTACTAAACTTTGTTGTGTTTAAATTTGTTCTAAAGAGAATTATAATCATTTAGTTTTAGTGAATTTTATGGTTTCTTTTTTATTTTTCTTTTATTATTATTTTTTTTTACAAAGAAATAGCTGTAATATTCATGTACTAACATTTATGCAAACTTTTTTTTTTCTTTTGGCCATTATTTATGCAATCTAATCAAGTAATTAAAAACATGATAAGTAATTGATGACACATAGTAATTGGTCCTAGGATTGCTAAAATAATTATGCATATAGATTATAGCGTAGATATTAATTTCTTGATAATCCATGCGCTTACGTTTAAGTATAGGATAAAATTAGGGCATTGTACCTGCCATACACTCACCCATTATGTAAATTGTCCCTAATTTAATTATCAACATAGGAATCAATGACCATGTGGTCTAATGATATCTCCACTGGTCTTTCATATAAGAGATCCAGGTTCGATTCCCTCTTCCGATTATAATGGCAAAAAATTATCAACATAGGAATAAAATGGTAGAAAGAAGAAAGAAGTTACCTATGAGTCTCCTCCATTAAACTTTTTCCCCCCATAATTTCTCCATTAACTTTAAACAAAAAAATAAAATTAATTTTAATAATATATTTGATTAACTTCATAATGATTAAAGGTATAAGACTGCAAAAATGGCTTCCAATAGTGCTCCTTCTAAAGTTTGCGAAGATGACTTCTGGTGATGGTCAAAGAAAAGAGCCTTAGATCCAGACAACGGTTTACAACAAGAAGATCATGTTATACATCAAAGTCCTTCTCTCGAGAATGTTAATCCTGTTAAGTTAAGTTACAAGGAGACTATGTCCCTAAATATTCTTGGAGACTATCAAGAAGCTTTCTTTAACAATACGCACTCCAAGTTTGAGAAGTTTGCAGAGGATTTAATGGTTCTGGAGTCGAACTCCTGCCCAACTGAATCAATTAAGAGCAAGGACATGGAGACAGTGGTTATCGGTGTTGGAAAAATCATTTTCTCGATGATAAGGTCCCAATCAAAGCCAACTAAATGCGAAAAACTAATAAGCATAAAAATATAAACCACAGATATCTCAAGATCATTTACAAAATACTAAAGGGCATTTCCCCGTAAAATAATAATCAATCCAGGTATTAATTTTTTACAACAACCCGAGCATTTAAGGTTTCCTATGGAAGTCTATACAAAAGCTAAACATAAACTTCTAGGGGAAACTCCTAATTTCGCTTTTACCTGAGTTGGCCAAGTCTTGAGACACAACCATAGGTACGAAAACTGCAACAAAAAGAAGCTGTTGGGGTATAAGCTAAGCTAGCTTAGTTAGTAAATACTTTCAGAATACATATATCCCATAATTACATACATACAAACAAGTTGATTTAATCATCCATATGAAATGTAACAACCACATAGGCAAACAAGACATATGATTTACTGGAAATCATATGTTAAATGGATTTATGCCCTCCATTTTGGGTTAGCAGATTAACGAATCCTGCTATACTATCTTGAATTACTGCTTCGTTTTATAGCTCACGGGCAACCCATCAACTATACCGTTTTGTGGCTCACGAGTAACCCATCTCATTCATATCATTTATGGATCATGGAGAACCAACCATGATTAAATGCACCATCCCCATCGTGAAGTAATTATGTCCGTATTACTTATTAATCCAAATAATCATTAATGCAATTTCATAGGTGACCAATCAATTTTGCAAACACTCATAATCATGGCATATGGACATACATCAATAATCACCTGGTCTCAATATACTTAGTACATTTTTCTCAACACATCAAAATAGCATACATAATCCCATAATTACCCATCATGCATTTCCAAGTTTTATCTTTGCCTATCATTCTAGTGCAACTATTAGTTACAAGCACAATAAGGAATTGTAATAGGAAGTATGACTCACTCGGCCATAAACATCGGTCTCCATTTGTAGTAATCTAGGGGCAAAAATTCCTCTGGTTCAAAGTCACCTAAACGAAAAAAAAAATACCTAAATGAGTATTTCCAACCTTAACTAATTCCAACTTATTAAACAAAAACTTTTAAGTTCGTAATTTTTGTGGTAAATGGAAATTCTAACTTAAAATGGTCATAACTTGATCATTTTAACTCAAAATTTCATAAATAAGCAACTGATTTCTATCTACTTCAAAAAATCTATCTATTTATGATGCTATTCCTAAGTTTTGAAAACTTTTAGGTCTTAGAAAACTCGGATCAAATCTGATCAGTAGCTAAAAACCATATTTTCAAAATTGTTTCGTGAAATTTGCATTGTTTCTACCAAGTATATTATATTTGCATGCAATATCAACAAGTTATCATCATGAATGACATGATATGAGCTATCTATATGTATATTCTTGATGATATTTGATTAAAAAGAACTTTTAGAAAACTTTTACTTTGCAAAAAATTCAAGAATACTTGACTTAGAAAAACTAGTTTTATTTCTTGAAAAATCATCATTGTTTTTACTAAAATAAAGCTTTGATGACCTATATGTCTAATACCTTCATTATTCTAATAAAAATTTTCATTTAGGAGTTGGAAAATAGATGTTTAAATAGGAGTTTTGCCTAGTTACGAATTTTACAAAATTTTAAGGAATGAAAATAGTGTTTGATTTATGTTTTAAAACTCTTTTTTTTATTTTAGGATTATACTTTGATAAAATCCATTTATTCTTATCAAAATTGAGTCTTTAATACATCTATTCTCTAAGGCTTCTATTTTTCTAGTAAAATTCTCATTTTGGAATTTGGAAGTAGATGTTTAAGTGGAGGTCATTTCTAAATCCGAATTTTGTAATTTGTGTTTGAGATTACTTCTTGTGTAAAACTCATTTAATCTTTCTAAAATAAAGTCAAAATCAAACCTACTCCCTAAGGCTTCTATTTTTTCAATAAAACTCTTGTTTTAGGGTTGGAAAATAGGTGTTTATTTAGCATCTCATCCTAGTTATGAATTTTAAGTTTTTGTTGGGGTTGAAATAAAGTTCTAACTTAACTTTTGCAACTTTTCTTGTTTTGAAAATATCTCTTAGTAAAACTAAGCTTAACTCATCAAAATCATTCCTTTATGATATCTATTCCCTAAGCCCTTCATATTTAATGTAAAATCTTCATTTCAGAGTTGAAAAGGGGGTTTTCAAAATAGGTGTCTTTTTCCATCCGAATTTCCAAAAATTATTTTTGTTGAAAGTAAAATAGATCTTAAACTTTTTGGCATATTCTCATTATTATCATACTACTACAAGCCTTTATTCACATAAAACAAAGTTTTCATGGTATTCATGTACTCAAAACAAATAGATCTATGTTACATTTCATGTTATGTATGTAAATGCAAGATAGATATTATGAAGATAAGGTTAGTAAAAGAATATATGCATAAAATATCAATATGAAAAATATATAGCAATAATATAGCAAAATATAGTAAAACAACTTAAATGTAAAGATCCACAACATTGCGATGGCAAGAATATCATGCTTAAGTATTTCCACATCCCTAACATAAAGCTTATGGGGATTTTGGTGGAACCACACATGTATGATCTTATCATTACGTGTTTTATTTATGGTAGAGTCAAGATCTATTACCTATTTAGTGTATGGAGCAAGAAAACTTAAAGAAAAAAAATGTGTATGTGTGTAAAAAGGAGGGGGCTCATGGCATAGAAAGGGGGGAGAGGGAGAGAAAATATTTTGTAAGAGTTTTGTTTTAGTGAAAAGAGAGAAAGTGCAAAGTGAAAGACATAAAGGGATATTTACAGAAATGAAATTAGGGTTTTTTTATTAAATAAATGAAGAAAAATGAAACAAAATGAGAGTGTGTGTGTGTAAGAGAGAGAAGGGGGGGAGGGAGGTGCAGTTTTTGGGTTAAGGGGAGAGAGAGAGAGATGTTTTGTTTTGTTTGTATAAATTTCAAATGGAAAAGTAAATTGTAAGGGATATGATGTAAAGTTGTAGAAATAGGTTATAAGGATGTAAGAATAGGGTATGAGTTGGTTGTACTTGGTGAATAGTGTGATTAGAAAGTAAAAAGTAGATTAGACAATTAAATTACCGGTAGTAATGAAAATACGATAAAAATGTTGTAACTGAAAATTTTTATATACTGAAAAATTCTCATAATTATATTTTTTAATTTCGTATTAACTTTCAGTTCTAAAGAGTCCTATATAATATTTTTCTATTTTCAAGTCCCAAGGACCGATTTTCTAGAACAGATCCCAATTGGGTTCGAAACAAATGAATTTCTCTAAAATCTGATCTTTTCATGTTTTGATATATTATTTAGGACTATATTCTAGAGCTAACTCATATTTATTGTTCTTGGGTTTCATTCTCGGTATTATCGGACTTAGGGTTCCTAGGTTCCAAACTAGCCCTAGGGTATTCCTGTAGGGTTTCGGTTTCCGGTTTCCGGTTTCGATTCCTAAAACCAAGTTCGGTTTGCTAAGAAAACGAGGGCTTATAATATCGGATGTACGTAGGACTCTGAAGAAAGCTTAAGTTTATAAGCCACCTTCCCAATTCTTTCTTATATCTGATATGGGCCATAGAATCGACTCGCAAGCTTTTGACAAGCTCTCTTAAATACAGATTGTTGTCGATAAGGATGAAGTTTGAGATATACGTAATCTCCTACTTGATATTCAATGTCCCACCTCTTTGAATCAGCATGTTGCTTCATTCTATTGCTGGCCATATGCATATTATTTTTCAATTGTTGTAGTAAAATATCTCGAAAACTAAACTATGGACCACTTCATGTACTAGACATCTTCCTTAATCACCAAAGGTGGTCTCCCATACAAAGCTTAGAAAGGAGTCATTCTTGTGGAAGCATGAAATGTCGTATTATGCCAGTATTCTACCCATGGAATGTAAGACAACCATTTTTGTGGTTGTTGATGAACAGAGCATCGAAGATATTATTCAATGCAGTGGTTCACCACCTCCGACTGTCCATCTTTTTGAAGATGATAGGAAGAGCTCATGTGCAATTTTGTGCCAGACATTTTGAAAAACTCACACCAAAAGTTACTGATGAATACCGGCTGTCGATCACTTATAATGGAACATGGCATGTCATGCAATTTAACTACTCCATCAGCAAATTTTTCAGCCACACTTTTGCCGTGTAAGGATGTGATAAAGCCAAAAAATGAGCAGACTTTCTCAAACGATCTACTACGACGAGAATAGAATTCTTTCCATTTGAAAGTTGAAGGCCTTCTATGAAATCCATGGTGATGTCGTCCCATACTTGACATGGTATCAATAACAGCTGAAGAAGCTCAGATGGTGACAATGTTTCAAACTTTGTTCTTTGACAAACCTCGTAGGAAGCAACATAATTTTTCACTACCCTATGCATTGAGGGCCAATAGAATTGTTGAACTAACCTTTTATATGTTTGTAATACACCTGAATGTCCACCGATTGGTGAGTCACGAAACTTTCATAGGAGTTGGTGGATGATTTTGGAGTTAGGAGGTACCACCACTCGATTCTTATAGCAAACCATCCCATTCTGCCATGAGTGAGCCTGACCTGGTTTCTCTGATGCTAGCACAATAATCTTTTTCATATAGGGATCATCTCTAGCTTTGGTTTTGATCGTATCCCAAAGTGATGTTTGAGATACAAATAAAGCATGAATATTAGGACTACCTACTACTCTTGATAAATCATCTGCTGCACTATTTTCTTGACCTGGTTTGTACATAATTTTATAGTCATAACCAAGCAATTTAGATACCCATTTTTATTGTTTTGGTGTCACAATTCTTTGCTCCAACAAATGCTTTAAGCTGCGTTGATCTGTCTGAATATAAAACTTATGGCTAATCGAATAAGGTCTCCATCTCGACTCATAAAAGTAATTGGTCGTCCTTGCTAAGTTAACACGGCTCCTATTCCATCTTCACAAGCATTTGATTCGATGATGAAAGGTTCATTGAAATTGGGTATAGCTAATGTAGGCATTGAGGTCATGGCTTGCTTAAGATGTTGGAAGGCAGCTTCAGCTTCATTTATCTAGATGGATTGGCCTTGCTGAGTTAACACGGCTCCTATTCCATCTTCACAAGCATTTGATTCGATGATGAAAGGTTCATTGAAATTGGGTATAGCTAATGTAGGCATTGAGGTCATGGCTTGCTTAAGATGTTGGAAGGCAACTTCAGCTTCATCTATCTAGATGAATTGTCCTTTCTTCAAGAGATTGATGAGAGGACGAGCTATGATACCATAATTGTGCATAAACTTGCGATAGTACCTTGCGAAGCCTAAAAATCCACCCACTTAAAAAACATTAGTATGTTTAGGCTAATCTAGCATAGCTTTAATCTTTCCTTGATCCACTTTAACCCCTTAGGGCGTTATAATATGCCTTAAATACACGACCGCTTGTTGACCAAATGCACACTTGCTTAGCTTGACAAAAAATTGATGGTGTCATAATATTTCAAAAGCCTTTTTAACATGTTCAAGATGCATGTTCCAATTGGGGCAATAGATTAATATATCATCGAAAAAAACTAACACAAATTTGCGTAAGTAAAGACGAAATATGAAGTTCATGATAGCTTGAAATGTGGACGAGGCATTACAAAGACCAAAGGGCATAACTAAATATTCATAATGGCCATTGTGTGTTCTAAATGCAGTTTTATGAACATCTGATGGATGGACTTGTACTTAATGATAACCTGCTCGTAAATCAAGCTTAGTAAAACATGAGGCTCCATGGAGCTCATAAAGCATATTATCAACTATTGGGATTGAAAAACGATCTTTTATGGTGACTGAATTAAGTGTCGGGTATTCCATATAAAAATGCCAAGCACCATCATTTTTCTTTACCAATAAAACTGGAGATGAAATAGGACTTGTACTATATCTTATTAGCCCCAATTTCAACATGTCATGAACTTGTTTTTCAATTTCAGCTTTTTGAAAATAAGCATACCTGTATGGTCGCACATTGATAGGTTCTGCTCCTTCCTTCAAATTGATGTGGTGATCAATTTCTCTAGTTGGTGGCAGTTGTTTTGGCTCCTGGAATAATTCTTCAAACTCGTCCAAAATCTGTTGTATTTCAGGCTGGACATTAGGTATTTTAGATTCAGCTGTACCCTGTAGGCAAATAGCAATTATTGAGCTCCCTGTCGCACCTCCTTAGAGATGGTCTTTACTGATCCAGCACCAATTGAATGTGAATCAATACCCTATAGCTTACGAATTTGGGTGCTCCATTGAAATTCCATCGTCAATTTTTTCCAATTGCACACCACTACTCCTAACTGCTCTAACCAGTGGACACCTAACACCAAGTCCTTCCCGATCAATGGCAATGCATAAAGTGTGAGGATGAAAGGAATACCTTGGAGAAAAATTGGATAATTTCAAATCTTCCCTGACACTTCAACAATTTGCCATCAACCACTTTCACCTTAAAAGGTTCAATAGGAAATACAGGTAATTTCAACAAATTAGCCATCCTTTCATTAATGAAATTGTGGGTAGATCCACTATTAGTTAGGACTACCATCTCAATCTACCCAATTTTTGCTATTACCCGCATAGTATGATAGGCTGACCATCCTGAGAGTGCATGCAAAGAAATTTCAGGCTGTGTTTCCACTTGATTCTCAAGCACCTCTTCATCATCGTCTAAATTTTTCCTGTTAACGTTACCTTCTAATAGAAGAAGTTGCGGGCTTCTGTACTTATGCCCAAGTGCAAACTTCTCGTTACAATTAAAGCAAAGCCCTTGAGCTCTTCGTTTCTACATTTCATCCCATGTAAGTCGTTTCATTGGCGACGCAACTTTAACCTCGTTTGGACTTTCGCTGAAGCACTTGCGGTTTGACGAAATGGTCGAGCAATTTTATGTTGCCTATTCACCTGTTCATCCCTCATCCCAGCAAGGCTAATAACTTCTTTTAAGGTCTTTGGTTTAAACATTTGAATATCATCTGCTATTTCAGCCTTCAGTCCTCCCATGAATGTTCCCACTAAAGCATTTTAAGTCCAGCCATGTACTTGATTTTCCAATCTTCAAATTCCTTCTGATAATCATGCAAAGAACCAGTTTGCTAAATCGTTGACAAGGCTTCGTCAAAGTTCTCACATTCTGTAGGCCGAAGCGAGCCCAGAGCTCTTCCTCAAATTTTGCCTACGTTACTTCTTGTCCCTCTTCCTGATAAGATCGACGTAACCAATGCCATCATTGATTAGCTTCACCTTTAAGGTGGAAACGATGCCAATGACACCTTTTGTACTGTCGGTGTACCTTGAAATTCAAAAAATTGATTCACTATATTGAACCATTCCGTTGGATCATCAGCCACGAATCGTGGAAATTCAAGCTTTGCTAATCTGGAAGAGAAAGCTTGGTGTCCTCCTTCTGTATTGTTGTAAGACTCTTCTTTGTTATAGTGTGGACGATCATTGCCATTGCTGCCAGACCCTTCTCGATTAGAGAGTAAGGCATTGGACAACCTGTTTATGGTTTCTTCCATGTGACAAAGTTTGTTCGTAAGATTGAGTTCCATTCGACTCATTCCCTATTGAAGCTCTCCAAGCATAGCCTCTAAATTTTCAATTCTTTCCCTATTAGTTCTCATGGAAATGATGGCTTTGATACCACTGATAAGGTCCCAATCAAAGCTAAACCAAATGCGGAAAAATAATTGCAGGAAATGGAATTCTACTTTGGGTGAGAATAAACCACAGTAATACTTTTGGAATAAAACTAGCTTGCTTTATTCATTACTGGATGGAGTTTAAATACATAAGGAAATCAACAAATTCTCCTAATTCTTAGATAATATCTCTCAAAAATAAAACACTAATAACAAATACAAAAAGTAGGAAAAACTAACAACGGAAAGTAAGACATTAACGTCTACTTTTATTCAAATGAAAATAACAACTTCTTGACCTATGCCTAAGCAAGCTTTTGATAGTCCACATAAGTCAATCACAAATATTTAGGATTTTTCACGGGCACTCTTGCGGACTTCCTTAGCTCATCACTCGACCGAGGACAAGAAAAAGCTTTATAAACCTTGGACGAATGCTCTAATTCTATAAAAAAAAAAAATGGGTCTAAACACTAGATATGTCAAAACCTTAGATAAACTAAAGATTATTTGGAAAGGTAATGATCCTTGCAAATTGATTAGTGCCAGTGCTGGCTATTATATAGTGGCTTTAGAGAATGGTACACACAAAGAAGAAGTTATCCGTGATGGACTTTGGTTCTTAAATGGTAAGTTTTTAATTGTTAGAAATTGGACTCCTAAATTCAACCCTGTTGAGAAATCAGTGGATTCTATTGCCATCTGAGTGCGTATAAATAGTCTCCCCATGGACTGCTATAACTCATGGGCACTAAAAAAGATTGACAGTATTTTGGGTAAAATGTTATAATTTGATGCTTACACTGCTAGAAGTAAAAGAGGTAAATTTGCAACAATCTACATCCAAGTAGATTTTTTTTTTTTTTTTACTATCAATCAGGGTTTGGTGACTAGATCAAGGTGGACAAAAGGAAATCCAAAAGGCCCCAATCTTTTTTTTGCTTTGGGGGACATGAAAAGACATGGGAGTAGTGCAAATGGCTCTTTAAAGGCTAACACTACCAAGTCGTTAATAACAAAACGGACCTACTCAAGTAAAAGACTTATTATTTTCAAACAACATACAATACGTTGCAGTTTTCTATTGCTGATACTGAGGGTGGCTATAAAGTCACCCCTTTGACATTAGGTTCTAGCGACTCTTCACTTCCTCTCAATCCTAGTTTGGTTACTCAGAAGATTTCTGCTTCAAAACACGAATCAATATATAAAAATGATAGACTTACTAAGGTTAAAAATGTTGTGAAATGAAATGGTGGTGTGTAACAAATTCCTAATAATGATGAGGATCCTTCACAAGGATTCATCTTCACCACCAACAACAGAGAGATCAATAGTATGGCAACCATACGTGATGGAGGGGTTCACCAGGTAAATCCTTTTCAGGATTGTATGAATACTTGTGGTATGATGGATATAGGCTTTGTTGGACTCACCTAGACTTGGAGTAACATGAGAAAAGATATTTGATAGCTTATTCGTTCTTGGATCGATCAAGTTTGGGCTACTAAAGAATGGATCGATATGTTTCCTAAGACAAAATGTTTTCACCTGTCCCATTCACATTCTGATCGTGGACCAATTCTCCTGAATATACCCCTTTCAATAAGAAACGAAAGGGTATTCAGCCTTCTAGGTTCCAGAATTTCTAGCTTGGCCACCCTTCTTTTCCAGATCTAGTTAAAACCAATTGGAGAAGAGGCGTGTATCCTTTGCTAAATCTGGCTTTGCTTACCCATGAACTTAGAAAATGGAATAAAGAGGTGTTTGGGATTATTCACAATAAAAAGCAAGAGATTTCGGATGGTATTAAATTTTTTGAAGAGAACCCCATGTGTTCTTGGAAGCAAGAAGATCTAAATGTTCTTAATTTTCTGAAGGAGTTAAATGATGTGTTACATAAGTAGCAACTTCTTTGGGTAGGCAAATCTAGGTGTAAATGGATAGTGGAAGGTGAACGAATTACGAGATTTTTCCATTCTGCTACTCTTGCTAGAAGATCTAAACATAGAATTTAGGGCCTGGTTGGTAATAATGACTATTGGACAAATGATTGACAAGAAATCACAAATATCATATAGATTATTATTGCAATCATTTCAGATCGTGTAATGAAAGTATTCCAGTAAGTGACTTACCTAATGTAGGAGGCATATCCTCACGGATAGCATCAAAACAGATTTGGACTTAAGAGTATTGGTAGAAATAAATCTCTTGGTTGGGATGGGTATAATTTTGCTTTCTATCAAAAAAGTTGGCCTTGGATTAAGGATGACATCTTCTTACTCAAACGAAAATTTTAGGATCAGGGGTGGCTAGACCTTGAAGTTAATAAAACTTCGTTAATTCTTATTCCCAAGAAAGTCAAAGCCAATAAGATACAATATTTAGACCTATGAGCCTGTGTAATACGATTTATAAAATTGTTACCAAAATTCTGGTTGGGAAAGCTAGATTTTCATGGATAATTTGATTTGTCCACTGCAAACTAGTTTTGTTCCAGGAAGAATGGTAGTGGACAATGTAATCATTCTTCAAGAATTGATGAATAGGATAAGGAATAAAAAAGGGAGGACGGAATGGATGTTTTGGACACTTGATTTGGAGAAAGCCTATGATAAGGTGGAATGGGATTTCATAATTAGAGTTCTGAAATTCCTAAATTTTCATTGTGGTTGGATAAAACCGATCTCATTTTGTCTTAGTTCGACTTCTTTTGCACCTATTATTAACGAAGAGGTGTCAAATTTCTTTGAAAGATTCAGAGTATTAAGACGAGGCGATCCTATTTTTCCTTACCTTTTCATTTTATGCTTGAAATGGCTGAGTAGATGTATATAAAGATAGATTAATCTTGGGTGGTGGAAGCTTATTAAGTTCAAACACTCAACTTTACTACTTCCAAACATTCTTTTTGATAATGATACTATTCTAATGGGGGACGCATAAGAGGAGATACCTATTGTCATGTGGGAAACGCTTTAGGGTTTTGGGGAATTATCTAGATAGAAAATTAACATGGATAAGTCTAACATAATTTTCTCAAATAATGTGGATTCAAATATAAGGCAAAGTATTCTAGATCCGATTGGGTTTAAAGAGGGGAATGACATTGGAAAATATTTGGGATTTTCATTTAATGATAAAGGAAGTATGGTACAAAGGATTTTTCTTTTCTTGTGGATAAAACTAATAGTAAGTTGACTAGATGGAAGGTTAGATCTCTTAGTTTGGCTGGTCGGAAAGTTTTACTAGACTCAGTGGTTAATGGTATTGACACAAATTAGGATTAATTTTATTGTATATTTTTGTTTTAATAAAAAATGAAATTACACTAATATATATACATTTCGGAGTATCTAAATTAGGAAATTGACTAATCCTAAAAAGAATATTGACCCAAAAATTAATTCCCTGGAATCAGGGATTATATTGATTAAAGTATTACAAAATCTCCTAGCTAATTTACAGCTATACACATATGGTTTTCCTTCTTTAGAAAATTAGATTTTCCCACATTCCCCCACAAGCTGGTGAATAGATATCATCCATTCCAAGCTTGCTTACTAGTTTTTGAAAAAACTTCGCAGACAACGCTTTGGCATGTATATCTGCAAGTTGATCACCAGTGGACACAAATGGAGTACAAATCAAGCCACTATCAAGCTTCATCTTTATAAAATGCCTTTCAACTTCAATGTGTGTTGTACGGTCATGTTGAACTGGATTATGTATAATATTAATAGCTGATTTATTGTCACAATAAAGCCCCATTGGTCCTTTCCACTTACTCTCAAATCTTCTAAGATAATTTTTAGCCATAATAACTCGCAAATCCCAAGTGCCATTGCTCTAAACTCAGCTTCTACATCGGACCTTGCCAGAACATTTTGTTTTTCACTCCTCCAAGTCACAAGGTTGCCTCTTAGGAAAGTGCAATAACCCGAGATTGATCTTCTATCAACTATAGACCCTGCATAATTTGCATCAGTATAGACTTCAAGAGTTAGTTTCTCTCCTTTCTTAAATAGAATTCCTTTGCTTGGCATACCTTTCAAGTATTGTAGAATTTGATACACATCCCTAAGATGCGATTCTTTTGGATTGTGCATGAACTGACTTACAACATTGACTGCATAGGCTATGTTTGGTCTAGTGTGCGACAAATAGATAAGCTTTCCCACAAGTCTTTGATAGGAACCTTTATCTACTGTTGCGTCTTCTAGAGCATCTCCAAGCTTGTGGTTGAGTTCTATAGGTGTCTCTGCTGGTTTGCATCCTAACTTGCATGTCTCCATTAACAAGTTTGTTATGTATTTTTGCTGAGATATGAAGATCCCTTCCTGAAATCTGCTACCTCAATACCGAGAAAATACTTTAACTTACCTAGCTCTTTGATTTCAAATTCTTTCACTAAGCACTTCTTTAAATTCTCTATTCCTTCCAAATCATCACTTGTCACTATAATGTCATCTATGTAGACTAATAATGCAGTCACTTCCCCTAAAGCTGAGTGCTTAACAAATAAAGTGTGATCACCTTGGCTCTATTTATATCCTAAATTGAGCATTACATTGGCAAATCTTCCAAACTAAGCTCTTGGAGACTGTTTTAGTCCATATAATGTCTTCTTTAGCTTGCATACTACCTGTCCTGTATTTAAACCGAACCCCGGTGGAACATCCATATAAACCTCCTCCTCGAGATCACCATGTAAAAAGGAACTCTTAACGTCAAATTGTTGTAATTTCCAGCCCCAATTAGCAGCCAATGACAACAACACTCTCACGGTGTTCATCTTTGCAATAGGAGCAAATGTCTTAAGGTAATCGATTCTATACGTTTGAGTGTATCATTTAGCAACAAGTCTTGCTTTGTACCTCTCTAATGAACCATCTGACTTGCACTTTACCGTGAATGCCCATCTACATCCCACCGGCTTCTTCCCTTTTGGTAATTTCACCAAGTCCCATGTCTTGTTCTTCTCAATGCTTCCATTTTGACCTTCATGGCATTCTTCCAATTCTCATCACCTAATGCCTCATATATAGTTTTGGGAATGGAGATTGTGTTTAGGCTGGTGAGAAAGGCTTTGTGATTATGGACAGATTCTTGTATGACATCAATAAGTACATAGGGTGTTTTGTGCATGCTCTAGTTCCTTTTCTAATAGCAATAGGAATATCATATTTACTTTGATCAAGATTTTCAGTGGCACCATCTTTATTAGCAATAGGTTTAGTAATTACCTCGTTAAGTCCAAGAACAGGGGTTGATTTAGGTGATTGAACCAGAACAGGTGTCCTCCTCCTTGAGAAAACTAGCAATGGACAAGTAATGTCTTGAATCACCTCTTGTGACTTGGGTATATGAGACTCGATCTCAGGTTGTATTGATTCCAACTCACTGTTTGGCTCAAGCTGGACTAGCTCACATTGATTAACATCAAGTTGGACTGGCTCAGGCTGGTTAATAGGAATGGACTGGGTATTTGGCTGGGCAACAGTGATAGGATTAGGAGGAGATGATGGAAAATCAAGGAGAAAAAGATCCTTATCCTTATCTTCCATGAAGGAGATCTCCCCCTCGAGATAAGGATGAGTAAAGTAATTATCTTCTTCTGCAAAAGTGACATCAACTGACATGTAGAGTTTTCTTATGGGAGGATAATAACATTTATACCCTTTTTGAGTGGAAGAATAGCTAAGAAAGACACATTTCACAACTCGTGGATCAAGTTTTCCCCTGTTTTGGGAATGCACATGGACAAAAGCAACACAACCAAATATTTTGTGAACAAGATTATTTGAAGCATTGAAACAAGAAAAGAATTTCTTTAAAACTTGCATAGGACTTTGAAAATCAAGAGCCTTTGTAGGCAATCTATTTATCATATGGGCAGTAGTTAAAACAACTTCCCCCTAATATTGTTTAGGAACATTTTTTTGAAACAAGAATGCTTTTGTGATAGCTAAAATGTGACCATTTTTTTATTCGGCTACACCATTTTGTTGGGGTATGTTAACACAAGAAGATTCATGTATTAAGCCTCTTTCCTGGAAATATGGTGAGGGGAACTAATTAAAATAGTCCTTAGCATTGTCAAACCGAAATCTTTTTATTTCAATATCAAATTGCGCTTTGATCATGTTGTAAAAAATGGGAAAGACGGAACTTATATCAGACTTATTTTTCATAAGAAAAATCCAAAACACACAAGTACAATCATCAATGAAGGAAACAAATCATCGAGCCCCAGAAATATTTAAAAAGGCAGATGGTCCCCAAATGTCACTATGAATAAGAGTAAATGGAATAGATGTTCTTTTATTACTTATTGGAAAAGAAGCACGTTTATGTTTTGCAAGTTCATAAACATCACAATGAAATTTTTCAACATTTAATCCTTTGAACAATAAAGGAGACATAATTTTAAGGACTCTAAATGACGAGTGACCAAGATGGAAGTGTTGAAGCCAAATCTTATCTTTATTGGATTTAAAGGACTCTAAAAGAAATGATAATGGTGACGAATTTGGAACACTAACTCGACTAGTGGGTTCTTCAAGATGGTACAGGCCATCCCTTTCTCTAGCATGTCCAATCATCCTCCTTGTGCCCTGTTCCTGAAATACATATAGAGAGGGATAAAACACCACATTGCAATTAGAATCTTTAGTGACCTTTTGGATTGACAAAAGGTTGGTAAACAGTTTTTGGTACATGGAGGACATTTCTAAGTGTGAGGGTTTCACTTATAAAAATATCTCCCTAACCAGTCACTGTCGTCAAAGAACCATATGCTATTGTTATGTTCTTATTGCAAGGACAAGGTATATATGAGATACATTTTTGTGAGGAGTGGGTCATGTGATTTGTAGCTCCTGTGTCAATGACTCAGGAGCTTGTGGTGAATATATCTCAAACTTTAGAAGCATGAAGAGAGGAAGATATACCTGAGAATGCCAAAGTGCAAGTACCTCTTGAAGATGATTTCTCTAATGATCCCAGCAATTTTTTTAGTTTCTTCATTTCTTTTCTTTTGAACTCAATAGGAGATTCTTGAGAATTACCTTCTCCAACTTGTTGCTTGCTTGCTATACATGCCTGCCTTTGTCCTTTTAGCAGTCCACCTTTATTATAAAATTTTTGTTTGTTGTCTATGGCTTTCCATGGAGTTTCCAGCACTTTTCCTTAGTGTGACGAAACTGTTTGTAGTATGTACACCACATGGAATCTTTAATTATTGGCCTTGT
This sequence comes from Combretum micranthum, assembly GCA_024138025.1. Classification (NCBI taxonomy): domain Eukaryota; kingdom Viridiplantae; phylum Streptophyta; class Magnoliopsida; order Myrtales; family Combretaceae; genus Combretum; species Combretum micranthum. The sequence goes on from JAMXBD010000585.1 coordinate 162,376, forward strand.
AAAATCTATCTGCTTGTTGTCTTCATTAGTTGGTTGCTCCAAGCTAAATTTCCTCTCATTTATAGCTTTTGTGACCAAGGCTGAACTGTTCACCAGATTATTTTTAACCACGACTCCTCTCCTTCCTTCCTTAGCATGAACAATCGCAATTGTTTCATTTAGTGATGGCAGATCTTCTTTTCCAAGTATTTGGACTCTTACTGCATCAAATTCAATATTCAGTCCCGCAAGAAGATCATAAATTTGGTCTTTTTCAACAAACCTCTTAAGGAGTGTTGCTTCTTCGCTGCACTTCATTTGAATGCACTAGTAATGATCCATCTCTTACCATAAGCTCTACAACATATTGGAATACTCTGTGATTGACCGACTTCCTTGCTTGGTAGATGAAATATTGGTCTTGATTTAATAGATTTATGTAGCATCTCAGACTTTAGAATAAGTCTGCTTCACAACTTCCTATATTTCATTAGCTATTTTAAGAAACATACATGTATCATTGATTTTTGGAAGCATAGAGTCTTGTTCATCCCAAGCATGAAATTTAGAATCCCCTTCTTTCGGCCCAGTACCGAGTAAGTGACTCAGTCTGCCTCTTCCCTTTAAGAAAGTGCGAACCAATTGAGACCACTTCAAATAATTCTTCCTATTCAACCTGTACGTTGCCTAAATGTTCTGCAATTCCCCTGTTGAAGTTGAGTTGCTGCCTTCAATCAAAGAGATCTCTGAGGAAGTCACATTGTTGTTAGTTTCGGCTATTTCAGACATGATCTTTTGATAAAAGCTTATGGACTTGAGGGGTGATAGTGTTTGATTAGAGATTGATAATAAGCCTTCTAGCGATATCAAAATTCGCAAGACTGGAAATATAATTACCAAAATGGAGCCTAAAGCTCTGATACCATGACACAAATTAAGATTAATTTTATTTTATATTTCTATTTTAATAAAAAATAAAATTACATTGATATATATACATTTCAAAGTATCTAAATTAGGAAATTGACTAATCCTAAAAAGAATATTGACCCAAAAATTAATTCCCTAGATTCAGGGATTATATTTACTAAATTGTTACAAAATCTCCTAGCTAATTTACGGCTATACACATACAGTTTTCCTTATTTAGAGAATCAAATTTTCTCATAGGTATACTTAATTATTTCATGCAAGTTGTCTCTATTCTTGCATCAACTATTGACCAAATAGAGCAATTGGTGAGAAAGTTCCTATAGGGTTTTAAAGAAGATAAGAATGGATACATTGCGACTAACTAGAGAAAGATGAAACTACCTAAACATAAGGGTAGACTTAGTATTTGGGATTTGAGAAAGAGGAACAAAGCTACTATTATGAAAGCTTCTTGGAGAATGAGGACAGAGCAAAGGCTCTAGAGATATATGTTTCATAAGAAAACTTGATTATTTAAAACAAAGTGACTTAATAGTAATGGTGCAAAAATTACTTGACAGATGCGACAATATACTAAGGATGTTGATCGAATAAGTCGGTAGAGACCAAGGAATGAGCATCCTATTATATTCTAGACTGATTATTGGTGTGGAGATAATAATCTTCTCTCTACTTTATATGGACCACATTCTTGTAAGGCGCTTCAAGTTTCCCGGCTGATGCTTGGTCTACACATGGGTCTTAGAATCAGGATTTAATTGGATATCCACTTGATGACTCTATCAAACAAATCCTAAGCTCTATTTCTTTAATTGAAGGGGATGAAAAGGATGTTTTGGGATAGAACTTAGAAACGAATGGAATTTTTTCAGTCAAGTTTGCTTATGCAAAACGTTTAAGGAGGAGGAAGCCTCAATTCATACAAATGATCTTAAATGGATCTGCAAGCTAAAAGCTTATCTAAAAATTCAATTTTTCATTTAGCAATGTGCTTAGAATGGTTTTCCTACAAGAGATAATTTAACCAAACATGGCTTGAAATTTCAATTGGATTATGTTTTCTATGGACAACAAGAGACTTTGGAACATCTTTTTTTTTAATTGCACAAAAATCAAAAGAGTTTAGCAAGCTTTAAATCCAGCTAACTATGTTGATTCTAATCAACACAAGATCAGGATTGGATGAATTTAAAATTAAAGTGGGATAGGAAGCTTATGAGACATAATCACTGTCTTAACCAAGTCATGTGTCCGTTCACTCTTTGGAATTTTTAGTATGAACACAATAATAGAATTTTCGAAGCCAAGGTTGATTCTAATTGGTTTCTTAAAGCAAGGGCTGCCGCACGTGAATTTTGAAGCAACGTGAAGAGGCACTATGCTAGTCTATCACAAAAACATATAAGTATTGGGCATGCCCCTCCCTAGCAACTGATCAAAATTAATTGTGATGCATCCATCAAAGTCTGCAACAATAAGCAACTATTGGTGGTATATGTTGTGATAGCAATGGGAACAGTAATGGGGGTTTCAAAAAACAAATTGTTGTTGAATCTCCCTTTTTAGCTGAACTATAGGCTATATTTTAGAGTCTAAAATGGGTAGAATTGAAAGAGTTTACAATTGTGATAATTGAAACGACTCCATAATGGCAGTAGATTGGGTTAATAATGAGAATTTGGATGTAACTTAGGCGTTTAACATCATTTTTTTTCTTGTAGGCATATAATGAGAAAGCTTTGGTAGATCAATAGGAAAGTAGCTCTGATGTGGAGTGATCAAGATAGCATTTGGGTAGCACATGATTTGGTGGTTGCTGGGAATACTATGGCAGCAATTTTGATTTCATGAAAGAACCACCTAGTGCAATTGTCTCGGTTGTGTCATTGAAGCTAGTGGGCTTTTTGTTGAAGCCTCCTAGTGTTGGTGATGTTTTTGTTAACCTTTTCACTTCAGAGTCTTACATCCCTATGGGTTAGTTGGTGTATGACCTTTTTTTTTCCTTCTTTGGGTTAGGATATTGGGTAATTTTTTTTTTCTTTTTTTTTTCTATTCTAATTGATTTGGAGATCCTATTTATTTTTTGTTCTTCTGTTATGTTGTGAATAATTTTTTTTTTACCCTTAGAAAGAAAGGCATAATAGACTAGTTATTAAATATTTACCTATAAACTAATATTGTTTGGCCTAACTCAGGAATTTAATCCAAATATGCTAGAGAGTCGATGGGTAAAGTTAGGTTGAAAAGAAGGCTAAACCACAATTAAACTAGACCATTTTCAAGACTAGGTCAAGTTCAATCGAGTTGAATCAAATGCGTGAATCTAGTTTTGACAACATTGCAATAAGCATGTTCCTACATATAGTTAGCAGAATAATTATTTCAAAAAATTGATGATGTTGCAAAATAAGAAGTTGCAACTTGTAAATTCCTTTATAGGAATAATTGAATTATTATTTTTTATTATTTTTAGCATATTTCATATATTTACCCTTGCAAACTCAATGGAATTACATACAAGGGTATGCAAAAAAACTGATGAAACTGAAAATCTAACTGAAATTGGAAAAACAATCCAAAAATATATGGTTGGTCGATTCATTGATTTTGGTTTAGGTTATACGGTTTTATTTTTTTCGATTTTTGGTTTCGGTTTTAGTTTTAGTTTGTAACCACTAGAATCGACGGTTAATGGTTAATCAGCTAGATATTTATAAGCATATTATATAATATATATATATATGCATATAATTAATTTGAATATATAATATATATATATATAGACAATGATAAAAACCCTAAAATATATTGTAACTTGAGGCATGTTGTAATTGGAACTTTTATGTTTTAATTATTATTCTGTTGTTGTGTTATGATTTGAATCAAGAAGAAGACATCAAGTTTTAATTTGTCTAATGTTGTATTAGATTGATATTCTTTATATTTAGGTCTTGTAGTTATTTGACATGCTTATTTGCAATTTTTAATGTAATTATGAAACAAAATGATTTAATTTGTCATGGTTATAACTAAAAGTATGGTTAACAAACATCTTTTGGTTAACCATTATGTAGAATAGTTAAAAATTGAAAATCGAAAATATTAACAAAAGAAAACAATTAACCATTAAAGCAATTAATCATTGATAATGGATCAGTTTAGATTTATGATATTAAAAAACCTATCATTTTGATTCAGTTCAAAAAATGGGGTCATGAACGATAAATCAAACCATGCACACCTTTAATTATATGAAATACTTATTATTTCACTATTCTATTTTATAGAGTTACGATGCTATTTTTGCCCTATTAATATTAATAGGCATTATTTATTCTTATTCTTAATGATTAATGAAGTCCAATTTATAATTTAATGACATAAATTGTAGTAGAATTGGTACTTAGTTAGGATATACATTCATTTCAGGCCAAATTGGAGCATATTAGAGATATTATAAGGAAGTAGAAGAGAATTTTATTAAGGAGAGATCAAGAAAGCAAAAGCAAGCATAAGGATGGCAGATCACAATCGTGATTCCTAGAGCAAAGAGGAATTTCAAGTGCATCACCTACCAAAGACTAGATCAAAAGAGTGGTAATTGATTTAGGAAGAATTCAGAGCATTTGGCCTCAAAATCATGCTCGTGATCCATGAAGAAATGGGAGAAAATTCAAGACCAGTGTCTAACAAGTACTGGATCAAGGGAGTGATTCATGGAAAGCTGTAATATGAACAATTTGTAGAACTAAAAATCACGGGTGTGAAATTGAAATCTAAAAAAGATTTTGACAAGCACAGTACCTATTAAGGGATTAGCCACGGCTGTGACTGGTTGTAGTAGGCCAAATAGAATTGATGAAATGTAAGTCACGGGGGTGATCTTTGGAAAGATGTGATTACAACTTATATATATATATGTTGATAAATGATTATGACTTTTATATTTCTTTCACCAAACAGTGTATTTCCTAGTTAAGGTCGCATATTTTCACCAACATCTCTTCCAGAAACGTTGTGAGTATAAAATACACCACACCCATTCCTCCAAACATCATCTAGAAATTTTCTTTGCAATTGACATCGGTTCATAATATTATTCCTATAGAGTTTCTTTCTTTTTTGTGAGATTTTTGTGAGTGTTAGGTTGTAATCACCTTCGAAACTTAAGAGAGTGATGAAGGACTATTGTTCATCTTTTGTGTACAGACTTCATCAACGAAATAAAAAAAGGGGTTTTCTTATTCTCCTTATTCTTATGTTGTATTTTGTTTTATTTATGCAATTTTATTTGTTTTTGTTTATATTCTGCCATGAGTGAGTAATACTATGGGGTTTACGAAATCATGTTATCATGAATAAGCATGAATATGTAATTCAATTTGCTGATTATTGATTTCTGTTGATTAGAACATCATTAAAGTTAAGATAGTATAGTACACAACACATCTTGCAGTAGATATCAATGGAATATGTTGAGAAACAATTCCATTAAGTAGATCTGAATCTCTAGAACAAACTTCTCCTATTAATAGAGATATTATTAGGAAGTTTGCTACATGTTTTGTGAAATTCAAGAACATCAACAAAGTTTAAGGTGAATCAGGATTAGGATTAAGTAGTTCTGAGAAGAATATTCATGATTTAAGAATTTTTGTGGACAATTATTAATGGGAAGAACATTTAATGAATCATGTTGACATGATGGAGTAAACCTACTGTGAAGAAATATCGTTATTGTTATCCTATTGATTATTGTATCAATCCAGTGTAATTGTAATTAGTGTAGTTTAGTTGTCTAAATTAGACTTAACATACTTAATTTAATTATGTGATTCGCTAGTTAATAGGAGAATTAATCGATATAAGTGTTTGAATCTACTTCTTGTGGAGATGACCCTATACTCATCCATATTAACAAATGATAGTTACACTTGCTTGTTGAACTGAGTGAGAGATAGAATATAGGTTTATGATTTTAAGACTTAGTAACTTTAATTAAGGCGATAAAATATGTTATGAAAATCCCAATTTTCTTAGGGGAAATCCTATGGTCCCATTATTAATTTTGACTGAACTAGTCTCGTCGACTATCTGACCGCTCATACTATATCTAATTACGATCGAATCACTAAAATAGTTAATATTCTAATTACTATATTTATTTTAACAGTTATATGCTTGACTGGAAGATTCCATCGATGGAACTGTAGAAGCTCCCTTTTCCTAAATGTTGCATTTTTTTTTTATATATTTCACCTATATATTGATATTTTACAAAATATTCAAATTAACGATTCTTCTTTCCTTCTTTGTTGCGCATGTAGACATATGCACAATTTTTGAAACTGCCGATTTTGTATATTGAAATTGAGGAGCTGGAAGCAAAATTGTTTCTCACAGTTTCGATTTGATTCCAGGGATCCGACGGTTCCCGGTTTTAGTTTTGAAATCATGGAACTGCCTTTTTTTTTTCAAGTGACAATAAAAAATAAAAATATAAAATTTATTTTTTAATAAAATAGATTTTAAACTTAATCTAATTATTGTGTCTAAAAAAATTAAATTATTTAATTATATTTAAAAAAAATTGTTTAGAATATAGATTTATTTATATACAAATGCATTTAATATAAATTGTAGTTAATGATATGATATTACAAAATACTTCAGAAGCTAAAAAGAAAATTATTATGAAAGAGCCACCGGTCCATGCTCAAGAGTCAAGTCAACAAGTATATCAAGTGGCGAAGGTTAAAGTTTCAAGTCCAATTAGCTTGCCTCAAGGACCAATCACGAGATCTCGAGCTAAGAAGCTTCAACAAGCTTTAAATCAACATTTTCCATGGCTTGATGATGTATGCTAGTGATGGATTACAAGGGTATCAAGGCTTTGAAACAAGTGGGATTCAAGCACAGTTTAATATAATTCAAGTTCAAGTGAGTTTACAAGGAGATTTAACGAAATTAGGCGAATCCACATAAAGGCCACCGGCTTGGATCTAGGCCATCGGCGTTGGCACCGGCCTTTATTTAGACTTAGTTTATTGCTTAGTTTGAATTTTTTTTATGTCTTCCATGTATTTATTATTTAGTTGCTTAGTTTTTAAGCTAACTAAGCCTATAAAAAACCATCATATATAATCTTTTCAGATAGACTAGAATGAATGAAAATTTGAGAGCTTTTTTCTCTTTGTGTTCTTGAATGAATGCATGCTACTTAGAAACATTCAAGGAAGTTTGATCGTCTTCTTTGTGAAGTGTTTCGAAGTTAGGGCATCTGTGTTTTAACTCTCTAGATCAAACCTAAGGTAAACCTAAATCTAATTCATCTTAGGGCTTGATTCCAATAGTATTCGTAGGTTTTTGTATTACTATGTTGAGGGTTCATAATACTCAAAAGGGTTCTCAAGCGTGATTGTAAAGGTTCTCGTATAAAAAATTATCGTATAAAAAATTATCATATAAAAAATAGTCTCCGTTATTAAGGAAATAAATTTTGCTTTTAAGAGAAGTTTAAATAAACAAAATTATATATTATTTCAAATTATGTTTATTTGTGTTGTAGATAATAACACATTAAATATTGTGAATAATTACTATTCATTTGAAATAGTTGAAATATTAATAATTATATATTTGATATTATTTTTAAAAATATTTTTCTCTACTTTTCCCTTTTTTTTTTCTATTGGAAATGGCTGAAACCTTCGATTTCTCTCGTTTCTAGGTCGAATGTTTGATTCCCAATTTGGAATTGAACTATGCCTAAGTTTAGCATCGCTTAGGTGAAAAAATAAGACGTGCAACCTTAATATAATTTCATAAAGTCAAAATCTGACCAAAATAGAAATGGCAATGCAAAATTGTTAGATGGCAACAAATAATAAGTTTATTTGGATTGTCTAATTTTATCTATACATTATATATATATGGTCTGCATCTGTATTTAATTTATATTTGGTCTATTTGATTTGTTTATTAGTAAAAATATTTATTTTTCATTTGATTTATTTCTTCACAAAAAATCTATTTAAAAATGATAAAAATAACATATCAAAATGATTAGCATACAATGAACCTAATATACCTTAAGTCAAGTTAGAAATTCGTTTCATTATCAGTTTAGGCTCAAATGTTTGATGGTTTTTACACGTGCTAAATTGACTTTTAGAATAACATCCTTAGCTTAAGATCAACATGCCATTATAAATAGGGTAGCTTACAAAGATACTCCTTGTGAATTTTGTATATTATGAAGACGCCTGGAATGTAAAAAGTTCAATACTTACATCCTTTTGTAAATTACGGAGATACCTCTGCAAACTTTAAATATTACAAAGACACTCTAAATTTGAAAAATTCAACACTTGTAATCCTTGATAGAAATGTAAGGGTTACAGTTTTACATATGATTAGATTAAAATATAATATACTTTTATCTTCTTCTCTTTTGAATTTGTTCCTTAACAAACCCTTAGTATCTAAATTTTATCTTTTTTTTAATTAACTGACTAAAGTTTAATAATGTCGATTTACTATCTATAAACATTTTCAGGATCTATTTGATTGTCTTTTTTTATTTGTATCTTATGGGTATCCGATCTACATCTGAATCTTATATATATATCTGATTTGTTTGATCTATTTATAAGTAAAAATGTCTGTTTTTTATTTTTATCTATTTCTTAACAAATTTCTATTTCAAATTGACAAAAACAAGTATCAAAATGACTAGAAACAGATCAAATAGACCCTTAAATTTATGGCCAAAAGAAAAACAGGCCCTTAAATTATATATAGTAGCCAATGAAGGTAGTTAGTTATACCTATATGCTAAAATCGAATAATTAATTCTAAAGATTTACTAAATTTAGATAATTAATTATCAAAAAAATGAAGGAAACTTATGTATTAAATTAAAATATTTAAAGTTTAAATAATTAATTGAATAAATATGTGAAATTTTATGCCAAACATAATAATATCAGTTAAAATTATTGGTAGAGTTTTAAATTGTAGCAATCTTCTCCAATTGTATTTAGAGCCTTTCAGAAATATTTTGAATGATTTCTAAATTGGGCTTAACATTGGGATATTGTTTTTTGTCTATAGTATAGTCGACAATGGGCTTTAACCCATATTTATATCACGTTAGTTCTCTCTTTTACAATTCAAAAAGACCCAGCCCTATAGCTGTACAATCAAAAGGGCAAAAAAAAAAAAAAATTGATATTTATGAGATGATATTTGATTTCTTCGTACATGTAAAAGTGTCTTAGAAACTTCATTCAAAATAGTATAGAGAATAACTCTTGAAAAAAATTTGTACCATCGCGTTTTTTATAGAATTGGTCTTATCGATTATTTGATGACTTGGATTTATATCCAATCATGAATCCAACATTGAAATACTCAATAGATTACTTATCATATTTATTTTAATAATCATATTATTAATTGATCAATTATTTCTTTTTCTTTTAGCTTCCAAGTTTTTCACAATTAATGATTAAAATTATTAAAATTGAATTATTGTAATAGTATCATCAAATAACTTTAAAAATTAGATTATTTCAATTTTTCATTGAGAAATTAATAAATATCATGAAAATGGAAATAAAGTGATTTCGAGAGAAAATAAAAAATAACTACAGTAGAAAATCTAGGGGAGATGGGTCAAGGCGACTCAGCATTAAGGGGGCCCAAGGTTTTATGTTTTCAAGCAGTAGCCAGCTCAGTTGTCGGCCCATATCTAGTCTAGTCCTTAAGGCGGACTAAGGTTCCCGGAGCCTTAACTTTTCTATTCCCCATATGGCTGTGTGAAAATTTATGTCCAGGGTGATAAATATGGAAAAGAATAAGGGTAAAGCTACAAAGGACTACCAATCGGGTGTTATTTTGGTTTTTGGAATAAAAAATATGTTTTTATAAGGAAGAGCAACTGTTTATGAAGAAAATAATAGATTTTCTTATTTATTCTACATTGCATCTAATAAATATTACTTATGAATAGAGTTGCAAATGAGCCGAACTACTCAAGATCGACTTGCCTAGAGCTCGTATAGTAAATGAGCCTAGCTCGAGTTTTGATTTAGGCTTCTGAACAGGCTCATGAACATACTCATTTTAAGATCTTAGATAGGCTCAAGAGTAGGTTCGCTAACAAACTCGGTAGTAAATTTATAAGTTCTATATTTATGATATATTAATATATAATTAAAAAAAACTAACTTCCACTTAATATATGTGTATATATATTTAGTAACTTTTATATAATATTTTAGGTTTGAAAAAATGGAAAAATGAGCTATTTAAATTGGTTGAACTCCACCTTTAATTTCAGGCTTGATAAAAAGCTTGCCTCAGTCTCAGCTCGATTTGTAAACGAACTCGAACCTAAATTTCAAACTCAATAAAAAAGCTCGACTCGAGCTCGATAATTTTTAAACGAGCTGAGCCTAAGCCTCAAAAGGCTCGACTTAACTCGTATACAACCTTATTTATGAATAAGATAGTCATCTAATCTTTTAAGTTCGTACACTCCATTTTCTAGAATTTTTTCTTTCTTGATGCATACTAGGTTTCCCAACAAGGTTAAGCTTGCCTTGACCTTATGGCACCAAACTCTTGGCTAATAAAGTAGTTAAGATTGAATACTTTATATTTGACTTTGTTGTCATAATATCTTGCATCATTAGGTTGGTGGTATATAGCTTGATTTGGGTGAGTTTTCAGACCTTGTATGGGATGTATAAGTTTACTTACAAATCAACTTGATTGATTATAAGGTCAAACGTTTGCATGCAAATGTTCAGAAGTTCAAACTTGATGGGTTGCATCAATTTTTACCATAAGGAAAGACGATAAAAGTGTTTCGCTTATAGTAGTTCGGTGGGTGGTGTGATAATCTCATTAGATCTTTGGGAAATCATATACCTAGTTACCTTGATTTTGTCGATTCCCTTTTCCAAGCTATTTACTATGATTCTATTTATAACTTCAATTGAGGCATTAGAATATCAATGAACAATCACGACATGTTTGGTTCTATTTATTGGAATGAAATGAAGCTTGAAAAAATTTGTAATTCTTTAATTTAGAATAAGTTATACTTTTTTATCAGGAATAGTCATTTCTTCAATAAAGAAAAGAAATAGAGATTCCTCGTGCATTTCGTATTATATGAAATTAATATTTTTTTGATAAAATTTTTTTATAAATCAATGGAATGTTAATTCCATTCCAACCAAATGTACCGTAAAAGAATACCTTAATTATTCCGTGGGCTTCCCACTAAGTTATTCGGTTATGCCCATAGTGATACGAAGACAAACAAACGTATATATGGGCCGAATAACCTTCGGGATTAAAATTATCCTATAATAAAAGGCCTTCGGTCCCCCTCCTTTGTTCCCCCTCTCTTTTCATCACAACAGCCTCCTCTCCATCCGCTCTCTCGTCGCCGGGCACAATCAGGTTCTCTCTCTCTCTCTCTTTCCTCGTAGTTAATCAAACAAAGAAGATAAAATTTAGGTATTTTTTTTAAGCACTGAACCGAAAAGTGCTCTAATTTGACACTGCAATCGTCTTTATATAGAATTAGTGAATGATTGTGCTACCAGTTGATAATATCATTGTGTTAATTAGGGTTTGATCTTGTTATTTCGTATACAAGGATAGTTTCTTTGAGTTAATTAGGGTTTGGTTTGATGTTTTCGTGTAATTTTATGGTTTCATTGAGATGATTAAGGTTTGTTGGTACTTTAGTTTATTTGGTGAAGTAATGTGGGTTTTTTTTTTTTTTTTTTTATTTAATTTGGAGTTAGGTTTTTGATGGCTGATCGTAACAATAGCGTTGGAAAACCTATATGGATGAAGCAAGCTGAAGAGGCTAAGCTGAAGAGTGAAGCCGACAAGGCAGCAGCAGCTAAAGCTGCATTTGAAGCAACATTTAAGGATGTGGACAAGACCCGTCCGAAGGAGGATTCGGATAGTGAGTCTGAGGAAACTGAGGATTTCGTGAATAAGCCGGCTGGGCCGGTTGATCCTGCCAAGTGTACGGCTGCTGGTGTTGGAATAGCTGGTGGAACAGCATGTGCCCCGTCTTCTTTTGTGATTGTCACGAAGGATGCAGATGGAAGAAAGGTTACCACTGGGGATGCTCAGATTAAGGTGAAGGTTGTGCCTGGTGTGGGAGTTGGAGGGTCGGATCAGGAAGGAATTGTGAAGGACATGGGGGATGGGACTTATACGGTTACTTATGTGGTACCGAAGAGAGGGAACTATATGGTGCACATTGATTGTAATGGGAAGCAGATTATGGGCAGTCCTTTCCCTGTGTTCTTTAGTGGAGGTATAGATCTCTGTAATCTTTGAATCTGACACGTACTAAATGTATGGTTGTCTTGGCAATTACATATCTTTGTTGTTATGTCCTTTCACACTGGGCTGTGCTGCAATCCCATAAGTTCCATTGCAATGTTCGAGTCTACCATAATGTGATAAGACTTTCTTTGTATTGGACTTTCATCATGTCAATGCATAGTCCATGTAGTCCTTTACCTTTTATGGTTTGCATTTAACCACTAAGGAATTGCCAACCACAATGTGAAAGCATGTTTGGAATAGCATTACACAACCATACATCCTTCGCTCATAGTTGCTTAAATTGGGCATTTGAAATGCTACCAGCACTTGGATTGCGAAAAGTTTACTTCTCATCTGCTTAGGTTTGGTAGGCTTAATAATAATTGGGTTGTGGCTTTACTGGGTTTTTTTGGGCATAAAAATTTTCCGGGTGTCGTTATTGGTTTGATGTATTAATACACGAAATATACCACAAAAAGCAATGCATGGGAAATGTTTTTGATGGGTGATGCATTGATCTTTGAAGGTTGACCTTAGTACCATATGCAATTCTTTGTTCTTTTCTCAGAAAGGTTGCTCTATTGGTTGCTGTGAGAATTTCAATGTATATTTGAAGCTAATCTATACTTCTCATGCAGGTACTTCAACTGGGGGATTGCTTGGTGTGGCTCCTGCGTCTGCATATCCTAATCTAGTGAACCAAACAATGCCCAACATGCCTAATTACACTGGTTCAGTTTCAGGGGCATTTCCTGGTCTGATGGGAATGATCCCTGGCATCATATCTGGCGCTTCAGGAGGTGCTATCCTGCCTGGAGTTGGAGCATCTCTTGGGGAGATTTGTCGAGAGTACATCAGTGGTAGATGTTCTAAGACTGATTGCAAGTTGAATCACCCACCCCATAATTTGCTCATGACTGCATTAGCTGCAACAACGAGTATGGGATCCCTCAGTCAAGCACCTATGGCTCCTTCAGCTGCTGCAATGGCTGCTGCTCAGGCCATTGTTGCAGCCCAAGCACTTCAAGCGCATGCAGCCCAGGTCCACGCACAAAACCAGTCAGGCAAAGAATCATCTGGTGTGGCCCTTTCTTTTCAGTTTCTTTGTTCTGCAGCATATGCTTTTGTTTTTTTATATATTAGGTTTCTTGATAGTTTTGCTATATGCATGTATCAGGTGGGTTTAATTATGTATGTTATCTTTAACTTTTAGGTTCATCGAACAAAGAAGTCAAGGGTGACGCATTGAAGCGGACACTACAAGTTAGCAACCTGAGTCCTCTTTTGACAGTGGAGCAATTGAAACAACTTTTTGGCTTTTGTGGTACTGTTGTTGAATGTACCATATCCGATTCAAAACATTTTGCTTACATAGAGTATTCAAAACCTGAGGAAGCAACTGCTGCTCTGGCATTAAACAACATGGATGTTGGGGGACGTCCACTTAATGTTGAGATGGCAAAAACACTACCTGCGAAACCAGCTACACTGAATCCATCTCTGGGTTCTTCCTCTCTACCCATGATGATGCAGCAAGCTGTTGCCATGCAACAGATGCAATTTCAACAGGCGTTGTTGATGCAACAAACCCTGACTGCACAGCAGGCAGCTAGTAGAGCTGCATCAATGAAGTCAGCGGCTGAGTTAGCTGCAGCGCGAGCAGCTGAAATAAGTAAAACACTGAAAGCTGATGGAGTTGTGATAGAAGAGACAGAAGCTCCCTCAAAATCTAGGTATGACCCTTGTGACTTATCAAACATTGAAGAGAACATTGTGCCCTGAAATAAGAATCGCATTCTGTTCAAAAACCATTTTGTGGTGATATAAGAATTCTCAGAACATATAGAAAATGCTATCTGTTTTTTTTATAAAAAGTGGATCGTTTCATTTGTTTACCCAAAAAAAAAAAATTTATAATTTTACTCTAGAAAGGGAAGAAATAAAAAGGAAAAAAATCTTTAATGTGGTAAAATTTGAGTGATTCAAATGCCAGAGTTTTTGGGGAAAAGGTCTGGTAGCTGAATTATTGAAATAAAAGTTTTGATAACTAAGATGGACTTTTATCAAATTGGAGGGGGTATCTCACATGACTTTTTGAGTTTAATGAGGAAACGAGGTGTAATGATGTGTTGTTCTGGGATATCTTCCTTCGATTATGTGGTGAGTTTCACTTGAACCATTACATGTCTTTTTTGGGATAGAGAGCATGCAGTCATTCTTCATTCAGAAAGTTCCTATATTGTGTGGTTTTACTATTGTAATTGCTCCTTATAATTCAAAATGTGGTCTAAATGACTAAACAAAGAAATTTTCAATCCGGTAACCCTTCTGTGTCAAACGACATATGTGGGTTTTACGCCATATTGGGAGAGTGGATCCCAAATTAGGAAAATGAGCAATAACGCTAAATCATGATTATGAGATATGGGGAAAAAGTTTTAGTATGGTCGTTGGAATGGTCTAAAATACCCATTTTTGTGTTTTGATGCTTCTTTGGGTAAATGACTTGGTTAATAATTTGATTTTTCCTGCTGCTATCCGTGTAAAAAAGCAATCAGACAACCATTACTATTTGTATGTAGATATCCTACTGCATATGCTTTCTTGTATTAGGTAAATTCAACCAAAAGAACTCCAAGGGGATGTCCAAAGGCCTAGGAGTTATCATGAATGCTATTTTATTTGCTCTAGTGCTAGCAAATGATTAACTGATGTGTTTTTATGCGCACATCTTGTAGGGTGGATCATGTGCATGGAATTAGCCATTAGTGTTGCATTCATTCATCAAGCAGAAAAGAAAAAATGCAACTGAAGATCAGTGTTATCTACTGTCCTTTCTTCTAATATCGGCACTTTTAGGCTAGACCTCTTGAATACCAGAGAGATATATGTTTTATTGTGAATATGGAACTCATTCTCATCTAATTTGGCTCATTCCACTGCCATGTATAGTTTTTGAAACGATTTCCTTGCACCAGACTTGTCAAATTGTGCCCCCTTGTCAACCTCACTGTTTTTAAAAAGACTGGGTTAGCATTGTGGTTTGTTATTATAGTTATGTCCATGTATGAGGGCGACGCTTTTCATAGATCAGCAAGCTATGCCCACTCTAGAGTGGCAAAGCCCCTGTTCAATAACAAATGGAGCGAGTCTTTAGCATCAAATTTGAATTTTGAGTGTTCCTTTTATTCTTGAGTAATTGCCATGCCTCAGTTCCTTGTGGAAGTTTTTATATTCCTGGAAAGAGCAATCTTTGGTATATATTTTTTTGAACTCCACTAATGTGCATGTTACCGTAACTTTTGTCTGGTATATCATGTTGTCATTATCTTTCAAAAATTGTTTTCTTCTCATGTATGCGACCTATCTGCAGGTTTTTGTGTGTAAGAATTTACAACATATACTTCAATTAAAAGTAGGGAAGAGTTACTTGTACTTCGATGGAACATACTTGATATAAGACCTTATGAGAGGCAGCTTAGGTCCAATTTCTTCTATGGTTAAGAAACAACTAGCTGATATGGTGCAAGAGAATAGTGGTTTTTACTATGCCGCTTGGGTGGCAGTGCATGTTAACTTTTAACCTTTGATAGTTTTTCTTTGGGACCAGGGGCATATAAATTACCTCATTAGTCTTTTTTCCTTGCCACAAAGATAAATAAATTATTGCCTCATATTTTCTGACAGTTGGTTTGATTTGGGGTACCAGACTGCCAGTTGGATATTGCTGTTGATGTTGTTCACTCTCTAATTCACATGAAAATAAATAAGCAGCACTTGTGAAGGATGTCGGTTGTAGGTCTTGTTGAAATAGGTACTCGAAAAGTTGCTTGTCTGCATGAAAACAAGCCTGCTTAAATGTGCTAAATCTGCTGTGTTTGGTATCGACAGCTAGTGTCATATCATTCTTGGCCATATGCCATGTATGGTTGATGATTGTATTCTGCTTGATTTTTTTGGTCTGAAACATGGATTAGGCATTCTCTTTTACGTTGTTTTGCTAGTGTGTTGATTGATTTATCTTTGGCCTTGAACTTGAGATGTCTTAGTTGGGGCAATCTCCACTTCAACTCGGCCTTCCCCTGTCTTGTGGATAAGAGTATGGATTGTGTTGGATTTATTCAAAAGAAGGTGGGTTGGTGCTGCAAGAGAGAGTGACCTATTATGCTTTTGGTTGCTGATAGAAGGCACATTTTTTGGGATGGGTTCTTCCATTACAATTGGAGGTGCTAGCGTTTTGTTTGCATATTTTTCCCATTATGCTTTTGGGATTTACATGTTGTTTGTTGGGTGGGGGAAGGTAGAAAATGAAGAGAATGAATGTGAGTAATTATGGAAAGAAATAAAGCTGTCTAGTTTTTTTCTAGCCCAAATTGCGGTTTTGTGGGCCTTCTGGAACATCTGATTCCAAATCCCTTCATTTCCCGCTTCTCTTCTTCCAGCAAGGATTAGTACATTGCCAATCAAGTGCTTTATTTTTAATCAATCAATTAATTTTTTTTTTCCCACTCTATCAGAGGTAACTCTTTGGATTTCTGTTTGAGTTTGAAAATAAAAACCTGTTTATCTTTTATCAAATATTTTAGCATATTATATATCCTTGCCGTATCCTCATATCTAATTCAGACCTAAAAGGACTCATATTCCGAATCCTTGTTTCCTTTACTTTTTTGAATGGCATACTTTATTACTTGCATCGATTCCTGGATCGAGTTCATGTACATGACTTTGAGTATAGACTGGTGGAATACAAATTTCTGAATGAGTAATGGCTGCCTTGGGATACGATCTTGGTTCTTGCCACTTAGAGAAGAATTTGACCTGGGAAAGCTGATAGAAGATTATATTGTTAGTTTTTATGCATGGTTGTATTCATGATGTGCTCTCTTTTTGCTACCTAATTATAATTCTGGGTAATTAATTGTGTCTTCTGCAGATCACCATCACCACCCCGTGCAAGGTCAAAATCCAAATCTAGATCACCTGTTGGTTATAGAAGAAGACGGAGGTCTCCAACTTACTCTCCATCCCGACGCCGCAGGGAACGTAGATCTAGATCACCTATAAGATCTCACCATTACTCTAGATATGATGACGAACGCCGTTCTCGTAGAGATAGAGAAGTTAGTCATGGTAGTGACAGGAGTAGAAGGCATGATATGGATAGATCTTATGATTACTATTCATCTAAATCTCGAAGAAATAGGAGCCGGAGTATCAGTCCTCGGGTAAGGAAAACATATCGAGATGATTCCAGGTCACCAATGCGTCATTATGAAGGTTCTCATAAATCATCACGTGCCAACTCCAGGTCACCAGTACACCGTCGGGAAAGTAGATCTCACAGAAGGGATGGTGAAGAGGAATTAGAACATACAAAGAGCTCGGGGTCAAAATCTGCTGAAAGGAAACACCATTCTAATGAAAAGAAAGAGGAGATTGAAGTGGAAGACGAGGGAGTGCCAGGAGACGATCCAGATCATCGTCTGCAGAAGGTAGGCGTAACAATAGAAGGTCAACCCCTGAAAGTTCTGATGACAAGAAACCAGAGCGCAAAAGGCGGTCAAGGTCAAAATCTATTGAAGCCAGGTCAATATCTGATGAAAAAGGTGATGCAGCTAGAAAAGAAAAGTCAAGACATTACAGTAGATCAAGGTCCAGGTCGAGGTCTAGGTCTAGGTCTATCGGAGTTGAAGATAACTCTAGACAAAAGTTAAAGGAAAAGAGAGGTGATAGATCTCATGATCGACGACGGTCCAGGTCAAGATCTTTGGAAGGTAAGCATTACTCCAAGGATAAGTCAGAAAATGGCAAGAATAAGTCAAAACACAATGTCAGAAGACGCTCGCGGTCTAACTCCACTGAGAGAAGGCATCGAGAGGAAAGAGTTTCAAATAGATCAGAGGAAAGTAAATCAAAAAGAAGAAACCATTCAGGGTCAAAGTCTGAAGAAGGCAGGGACCACTCTGGTGACGAACTGGATGGAGCTAGAAATAAGAATAGAGGTTCATTCAGAAGGAGATCCAGATCAAGATCAACAGAAGGTGATTCTGACCATGAAACGGTGTACCACAAGAAAAATAAATCAGAAAAGCAAAAGCACTCAAAATCAAATTCCTTGGGGGATGAAGAACATGGGTGTAGTGAAAGGGAGCCTAAAAGAGATGAAAAGATGGGGCTTTCAAATGGTTATTTGGATGCAATTGAAAACCGTTTTGAGAGGCCAGATGATGGAGGTGATTTCAAGGAGGATAATCAAATGACAGTTGAAACAGAGGACAGCATGCTTAAAGGTGATGGTGATAAATCAATGGTTTTGGAAAAGCTGGATGATGACAGGTGGCAGAGTACAGGGCATTTGGAGCTTGATTCTGGTATGGTGGACAGAGTACACTTTATAATTCTTGTGTGGTAAAATTGATATAAAATATAGCTTGATACACATTTATTTGATTGGATGACCAGGTATCCAGGACAAGACGCCACATAATTAAATCAGATGCTTATATGCTCTGGCCTTCTTAGGAGGTCCCTGATGATACAAATTGTTTCTGTTTTTGCGTGTGTTCGTTATCCCTCGGGACTGTGTCATGATAGAGGAAACTGCAGAAACTCTCGGAAAGAAAATATAAACCAAGCATAGAAGACTTTGATTGAACACTGATTTTGGCTTTGATTTCAGGATCCCTGTGGAGAATTGTATCGATGAATGGGTCTTTGGCAGCTGAAACTGACTTGTGATAACTATGATTGCCAGCTTGTCCTGTGTCCTGAAAAGCTCAGCTGCATCCAACATCTTTTTAGAAGATAGCTGTGTTCTTTCCAGTTCTCAAAATTTTTCTTGCCAGTTATTGGCTATGCATAAATGTGGACATGTTTCTGTTCATCTTTGCAGGTCCCTGCAGAACCGATTGGAGATTGTATCTGAGATTTTGGTATAACTATTTCAGGATTCTTCCTTCTCCTGTGGACAGACATGCAATGCTTGTAACAACCTTCTTTTGCTGCTTGATGTATGTTGGATTATTACCTATTATTGCCACCTCCCTCATTATAAGTACTTACCTGCTTTTTGTTATTATTGTCAATCAACTTTTTGTTTTTTAATTGCTAATTGAAACTAAAGAAAGAAGATTCTTGGTGATCCCATTTCACTCGTCTTGCTATATCCTTATTACTTAAAGGAAATGGATTGTCTATTTGGAAATCTTCTTCTGAAGTTTGGTCCTTATTTTTGTTTGCTGCAAGCAGTCGCTTTGAGGTCTTAAACATGGATTAGATTTAGTATGTGTGGTGGGCTGTTTCAAGTCTGTTTGATGACAAATTTTTCATTGGTGGTGTTGGCATGTTAAATATTGCATACATGCAGGTGACTATGGTGATTCCCTTGAAGCTTCTTGATACCAATATGGGCAATTTAAGTTTCTATGATCTAGTACAGGTAAGTGACTGTGGATCTGTGGCCTAGGAGCTTATGTTCTATGGGGGATGTAGGTTTGAAATTCTTGAAGGTGTTTAAGACCCTCATGATGTGCAATTTAAGTTTCTGTGATCTAGTACAGGTCACTTAAGTTTACTAGGAAGCTATATATTGGTCATACTTGACTTCTCATGATGTGCTGTAAATTTGCATCCTCACTCCATGCGGTTTGTCTTTTTTCTTTTTTTCCCTTCCTTTTTTTTCCTTTTTCCTTTTTTCCTTTTTCTTTTGGCTTTCTTCCAAGGAACTTTGGTTGGGTAAGCAGCATATGGATCGAAGTGAAACAGTTGCAGGGATATGTGAAATTGTGGCAATTGCTTCATATCAAACACAGGCAGGTTGGGCATCTCCAATTTAACAAACACAGAAAATACAAAGTTGACTAAGGCAGGTGTTTTTAAGGAATATCCTGGAAATACTTTCATCTATGCCTGCTGGTTTTTTGAGATGTACATCCTCTTCTGGTAAAACTGTCCCTGATAAAGACTCCACAGCTGATTCTGGTTCTGGTTGACTGTTCTTTTCTGCTATTACTCTCTTTTGTTAAATTTAGATGACTGCAAGGCTCATCTTAATTCTTTTCAGTCTTTGTTCTCCCTGCCTTAGCCATGTTTTTTTCTTTTTCATTCTCCCCTTTCCTTCCTTTTCTCCATTTAATTTTGAGATGAGTTGGACCATGGCTGGTACTCGTGCCCTTCTTTGGGGAGGTGATTTGCAAGCTTTGGATCTACGACTGAATGGCTTTGAACCGCAGGTATCAGGCTGTTGCTGTGCATGCAGGTCCACAATAACGGGGATAACTAAGCTGTATAGTGATTTTATTAAACAAGGACAGTAGCTACTGTTATTACGCTATGTCCCGCTTGGGGATGGGGAGCAAAGATTTACTTAAAATATGTTGATGTCCATGTCCAAGGGAGGACTCTTTTTATCCATTGGAACGACGGTACTCCTATAAGGGGGTAGGTTTTGTTGGTCAAAGTTCTTTGTGCACGGTTGTGTCTTGAAGTTTACCTTGTTTCTTTACTACTACTTTTTTGATGTTTTTAATGAGGGACTTGAGGTTTAGAATCCAGCCGAATAGTTTATTTTAAGGAGATACAAGCTGTTTTTGACAGATCATCGCTCGACGGAGGGTGATATAGGCTCGAGCATTAGTTTATGGTATAAATCCTTCGGTTTATTTCATGATTGAATTAGAGACGGCGATCTTAAGGAATGGTTTATTACGACTTTGATAGCTTGATCCTTATGATATGGGTTTGGTTTTGCTTCGCTCCTGGTTTGATCATTTTGATGGTTTGATCTTTTTTCAACATTGATATAGTAATTGCAGCCTTATGAGGTGTGGAAACGTTTTTGATGAGACGAACGATCCCATGGGTTTTTGTGTCCTTAACGCTAGTATGCTAGTATGCATTCTATTTAAATCTTAAAAACATTCAAATTATATTTGAATTCCTACAATCCTTTAAAATAGGTAAATTACAAAGTTAATGTGTGCTTAAAATATGCTTTTAAACTCAATTAAATAGGCAAGAGTTTTATTTTTAATTTAAGCTTGGATCATATTTATAAACGAGCTCAAACAAAGTTGGCCTTATAACATCCTGAGTTCAAGTAGTTTTTGAGTAACTCAATGCTATTCCAGCTGAGCTAGTTGGTAATCCCACTCCCCTTTCCTTTTCTTCTTAGTATGTAAAGATTTTCTTTTAGATATTGCTACGACCTATTTATCGATAAAAATCCTAGAAAAGGAAGAAAGAAATTAAAAAAGAAAAATGTTGACCGTTGGGATAAAAGATGGAGCAAGAACCCTTCTCATCCTTCTCAATCCTAAAGATTTTATTTTTTTCAAAGAACAACTTCATTTATTTATCTATCCTATTTGGTAAAAATAAATTGACGATGACACTTTTTAAAACTCCTTCCAGAACTTAGAAGCTGGAGAGCTCTCAATTGTAGTCACTGAAAGTAGCAATATTTAGGCCAAGTTGCATAGCAAGAAACACCTTTTACACCAGCTTGAGACGTTTTGTTTTTCAAAAGATGCTGGTCCTGAGATGAGGGATGTGAGAGAAATGGATGAGTAGTGTTAGGGGGGTATATGTATTTTTTTACGAAAGGGGGTATATGTTATGTCATTATTAGCAGCGTAAAAGTGATGAAGTGAGATGATGTGGTACTGCTCAAGTCTAATTCGAGTTTGATATAACTCAATTTGCTTGTAATTTTGAGGTAAAGTTTGATTTGAAATAGTTTTTAAGTGTTCAAAATCGAATTTAAGTTTGATTATATGAAATAATATATATGATTTCTTCAAACTTGACTTGAATTTTACTAATATAAAACTCAAATCAAATTCAATTAAGCTTGTAAAATCGTTGAACTAAATATAGCTGAACCCACTTCAATATATTACTTATTAGTCTGAGTTGAAACTTGTTAGATCAAACTAGAGTAGTTTGCAAGAAAATATATTAACTTATCATCCTTAATCATTTTATAAGGACAAGTTCTCAAGAACTTAATAAGAATATTCAATGAAGCATGCATGATCTGTATCTTGTTACTTTCACTATAACCTAATAATAAAGATAAAATCATGAATTTGAATTACATGTGTATAAATATATAAAACATAAGCATGATACATTAACAGTTTTCCCTTAGCTAATGTTAGCTTCCAACCTAATTTAAGGAATCTTTGTAAGTAGAACTCTAAACATGTAAAAAATTTATGCATTATTTATGTAAGAAGCATAGCTACAAAATGCGATGCTTCATGTTATATGTGACTTCGAGATATTTATGTCTTTTTTCATGTTTGATATTTTTTAAGTTAGACGTGTTACATGTGAATTGGAGATATTTATGTGTTTCTTCATGTTTGATATTTTTAAGTCAATAGCCAACAGCTAGAATTAGTATCATGATTAGATAAGCTTTTTGTCGACCCTTTAAAAAGATGTAAAGATCTTTTTGATTGTGATTTGATTAATACCAACCTCTGACTTTCATGGCACACTAAATATCCCCGGATTCCTATGATATAGCTTCATCTTTATTACATTTTTTAACTAATATATGGTATTTGATTAACAACCGGTGGTTTTCTAGCAAAATCCGTCAAATTCCGTTTGCAATATCAATCCTCTAATGGGTTGTAATAAAGGAAAAAAATGTCATAATTGGTATTGGAACTGTACACAAAATTTCAATTTAATACATAAACTTCAAAGTAATTAATTTAATACCAATCAAACTTTTCATGACTATTTTTACTATATTACCTAACATCGTTTGCTTTATTATTTGATATGGGGGGAAAAAACAACTTATTAGTACTAAACAATGTTAGGAGAAGTAATAAAAATTTAATGATGCACCGCTTTTTTAAATTAACAAATAGAATAAATGGTGTAAGAAAGCAGTGAAAATAGCATAAAAATTTTGATTTGGTATTCAAAGTTTATCCTATAATGTAATTATGTTAAAGTAGGTTAAGTCCACTGAATAGAAAAAGAAAAAAATATTAAATCTAAGAATAATTTGGACTAATCGTTTAATTGAGACTAATATTAGATAATTATATTTTTAGATGGTTTAGCAAACTTTTGATTGATGTGCTTGGAATAGCATTAAAACTTATTTATTTACTCAAAACCTTTCTTAGCATGACAATTTAACAGCTATTTAAACTCATACATATATTCTCTTGATAAGAGCCCATGGAAGACACTAAGTTACCCTAATAATCTCATATGTATCAATATGATGCTATAGTGGTTATTGATCTCTAAATATTATAAATATCTCCTAAAGTCTTCACTGTTTGCAAAATGCAATAATATAGGATAGAAATGTTTTTTTTTTTTTTTTTTTTTAAGAATGGGATAAAGAAGTAATGATTATTTCTTATATGAAAATATAAGAATGGAATAAATATGAAAAAATGCTAGAAAAAAAAACAAAAAAATAGCTATTCTTTTAACTCCAAGTGAATTGCAATAATCCCTTATTTTACAACAATAAAATTTCCACATAATAGTTATTCTGCCAACAAATGATAGGAATAAGTCTATAGGGGAGGAATAGCTATTTCATTCTATAATTATAAAGCCAATAAAGATCTCATGTCACATCACTCGTGTCTCATTGCAGTCACATCTTACCCTTCTTATCTTATCCTATTTGAACTGTTATTCTAAGTTACATCACTTGTGTCTCATTGCATTCACATCTTACTCCCTTGACGAATCCTGAAATCCATAAATATTTAGGATAAATTGCAAATACTTTCCCTCATATTTGGTCCATGCACTTACGTCTTCAATCTTCTAGATGGAGCATTTAACCTCACATATCTTAACAAACAAAGTCCTCCAACCTTGTTATATTTTCTTTTATTTTCCTTTTATCTCCAATTTTTTATAGTTTTAATCAAAGATAAAATAGTTTTTATTTTTTTGTCGAAAAAGGATAAAATAGTTGTATAGAAAAAAAAAATACCCATAATTATGCACCTGAATACATAATTAAAAAAAAATGATTAAACGCATGTAGAAGAGCATAAATAAGAGTTGTGACGATCATCACCTTAATATTTAAATATAATGTCTCTTTCATGATCTAGAATGATTTGGGCAATGCCCTCTTAAAATCTTAGTTGGGTCACATATTAAGCCATATATGATGTTCCATATAGTATATGTATATATATATGTGTGTAGTATTCTACACTGAGGAGACGTGAGATTCTTGCCATCTCTACATCTTTTAATAGGCAAAACGATCAAATTAGGGCACAGGGTACAAGTTGGGACTTGAAAAATAGTCTCTTCCTCGTTGAGGACAACATGAATCATTCCTGCTTACGTAAACCAACTAACATGGACCTTCTTACTATCATCAATCCCATTGTCTAACCAACTAACCAAGACCTCCTCACAATTTTGTAAATTTGGCTTGAAATTTATTCGAAAGGAATCGAATTGTATCCAAACTTTACGATATTTAGCTTAATTAACTCGTAATTATTAGCAAGTCCAAATTGAGCTCAAATGCTTATTAATAGTGAGGGAAATGTTTTAAAACCAAGAACAAATTTAATTGACTTTCATTTGAGTTATTTGGGTGTCACTTTTTTATCACCTCAAGCTCAAAATTTAAGTTTGATTGAATTTCGATAGTATTCAAATTTTGAAATATTAATTTAAATTTAACATTATATTGTTTCAAGTGGACTAAGGTTTAGGTGTTGACGTTAGAAAATGACCGCATTAATACAATCAAGTTGAGCAAATAATGATGATCTTTATTGAATATGGAAAATATCAAATTTGGTAACTGAATTTTCCATAAAAATTTAATTTTGTACCTAAATTTAAAAATGATCAATTTAAAATTCAATCAATATTTTTATAGTTATTTTTAGTGTCTTACTAACACCGTCTATTCTATTTCCTACTATAAAAAATGGAACCTATATATATTAGACAATGTTAGGGATATTAGTAAAAATTCAATGATATATTATTTCTTCTACGTTTACAAATAGAGTAAACCGTGTTAATAATGTAATAAAAATAGTTGCAAAAGTTAGATCATATATTAAACTGACTACTTCAAAGTTTGGATACTAAATTAATTTTTTATGCAAAATTGAAGCTCCAAATTTCATATTTACCCTATTGAATGCCGACAATCCTCATCTAATTGGAACATCATCAGCATGAAGTTTAGTGAATGTTAAGGATGAGAAAACTTCAATATTTGTAACATTTGTTGTTTTAAGCAAGACAAAGGGTTTGTTACAAGGATTGGTTAGTAGCATATATACAAATGTCGTATTAGTGCCAAATCTTATTTCTTTGTTATGAGGGGAGATTTCACGCAAAATTTTCACGTATAAGCTTTGTGTATCCACCAAGCAGAAAGACAAGGAAACTTCCGGTAACAGCTTAGATGCTTCAAATAACTTTGTCCCACATAGCTACATCCGAACGCAGGTCATAATTGGCTCAAGCCCACCGGTTCATAAGTCTTAAACCATGAGATTCAAACCTGAAATTATAGAATCATGGGCCGGTGCTTGGTCTTAAACCACACTGACCAAATTTATTTTATTAAATAAAATTAAGAACTCAAATTAATAATTTTTAATTTCAATTTAAATAAATTATAAACTTAAAACAAAAAATATGAATAAAAATATTATAGTCTTTAGCCCTTTTTTTTCAATAATTTGTTTAAAGTATGTATTTATTTTTATATAAAAACATTCAACTTTAGTTGTAATGTTAGTAATTATATGACATTGTAAAATATTTTAGAGGTAAAAAAAAATTACAAGACAAAAAGTAAGTTCTACGTTGTTAAGAAAAGACATTTTACTTTATTAGCTATACAAATAAAATCAGATATACTTTTAATTTATAATTAATGTCACAAAGAGTACCTAAATTTTGGTAAAATATGCAATTAGATACCTAAATTTTAAAATTGATACCTAACCTTTAAAATTGATCAATTTAACACCTGAAAAAACTTGATGAAGGAACTGTAAAAGTTCTTTCAAGTACTAAATTAATTAATTTCAAAGTTCAGATATTAAATTAATCAATTTAAAAGTTTAGATACTTAATTGTATATTTTGTCAAAGTTTAGATAATATTTGTGACATTAACCCTTTAAATTATATTTATTTTTTGAGTTCTTAATAAATGTTGTAAATGCTTAATAAATTTCCACTATTTTGAAACATTAAATGTTTCCTATGTCAATTTTTAATTTTTATTCTATTTTTTTCCTCATTAGAACAAACACGTGAGGAACCTAGCCTATTCTTAGGGACCTAATAGATCCCTATACCAGTTTGGAGATGTAATCACTGGCAAGATCTCATTTTTGGTATTAAGAATGACTACTTTAGTCTCGGTATTACATGTAAGGCATCCAACACGATAATAGCATATGCTTTTGGGAAATGTGGTCTAAGCAAATAATATTGAACATACAAGAATATATAAATAAAGATAGTTCATAATAATAATAATAATAATAATTAAAAGTCTATTACATGAATCTTAGGGACATACCCCGGCTAAATCTCAATGATCAAATTAAACTAATAGTCTTTACAATAAGTTAAATACTACATCAAAAGATTTTAAAGGAATTCTAGTCTAATCCTTCAAGTAGATTTCCTTCAAAAGCTCTCAAAAGAAGACTTACGGGGATATGAGGAGACCTTGGGTATAAGAACAGGTATTCCTATGAATACAAATATCTATAGGGACATAAGCTTTACGGGCTTAGTGAGTTTAATCCCAATAATCATACTTAAAATAAAATAACCACTAAGTTTATTAGATAAGCAAATGAATACAATAAGCACGTGAGCATACAAGACATATGATTTTTCGAGAATCATATGTTGAATGAATTTACGCCCTTCATTGGGGGTTAGGTATTCTGACCCATTACAACTATCCTTTCTTTAAAAACTATTTTTATAGATCTTATCGTTTCCTATGCGCCATTAAAATTATGTAGTTATTACAGGCTTCTACTAGCCATCAATTTGTAGATCTTCCCAGCTCCTACTCGCCACACATAGATACTACCAGTTATGTCAACTATTACTATCATACTCATGTCCCACCATTTGTATAATAGTAAATGCAATATGACTCTACGAATGAAGTGAATGTCTCGATTTTATTTTAAGTCTAGCCATTTGTATTACAAATTCTTTTAGGTGATCAACCAATTTCAAACACTTTCAACATCCTGATATAACATACAACTCATTATAAGCAATTTATGGCTCGATATACTTAATATTCTTTCAACAAGTCATAAGCACATGCATCTTAAATTTTATCTTTCCTTAAGTCTAATGCAACTATATTATAAGCACAAACATAAGTATGAAAATAAGGAAAGTAGACTCACTCAGCCATGACGATACTCCTTTAGTCGAAATAGTCCTCGAGGTAATACACGTCCTCCTCCTTGGTTCCTAAACAAAGGAAATATCCAAAATAAGAATTCCATGGAATTCCTAGTAAAAACTTCCAATTCTATTTTCTAGTTGTTATAAAATTCGTATAGATAGAAATTTCAACTTAAAATGGCCATAACTTGCTCATTTTAACTGGGAATTTCGCACATTATATACCGTTTTCTATCTACTCGAAAAGATCTACCAATTTCTAATGTTATTTTTGTCATAAAAAGTCGTGTGGATCTTGAAACCGTAGGGTACAGATTTATCACGAAAATTCCAGTTTTCAAAACTTAAATTTGTGAACTTTTTCTTTATTAAAAAATACTTGTATCAAAATGTAGATATTATTATAATTGGAAAACCATTGGAATATATTTATACATATATATGGACTCATATCATATTCATGAATTTAATCAAGTTGTCTCGACAATAATTTTTTGTAAAAGCAATGTGTTCTAGAAATTGGAAAAGCAAAACTTTAAAAATTTCCACTTAGTTTGTTAGAAAAATTTCTTGAATCATTTAAGTGAGTATTTTCTCCTTTTAATTCTATCTCTAGTCTTTTAAAAGTAGTCAAATTTCTCTAAAAATGAATTTTTTCTTTATAAGTTTCTTATAACTTAATTTCTAGGGGTTGAGAGGGTACTTTTTAAATACGTTTTGATAGTAGTTAAAATTTATCAAACTTTACATTTTCTTAACTTTTCCTAAAGTTTATTTCATTTAATTAAAATGATTTCCTAAGTTGTTTACTAATTTTATTTGTTGAGAACATTTTATTTCTATAAAATAAACATTCTTGGCGATTTTTCAAACTAGTTTATTCCTTGATATTCTAGAGTATTGGTGAAACTTTCTTAATGAAGTTTAGTAAAACTTTTTTTAATCAAGAATTTAAAATTTTAATTTTAAAGAAAACTTTTTCACTTTATTGTTTTGTAAAGCGCATGAGTGATATATCTACTTCATATATCATCTAAAAATTCCTATGTTCTATTGTTACTAAAAACTTATGATAAGTTCCTCTAGATTTTTGGAAAAGATTTGCTATGATAAATTCCTAAGTCTTTATGGGAAAATCATTCTTACATGAAAATTTTACTTTGAAAAGAACCCCATCTTCTCTTTTTATTCAAGAAAATTTTATTGAGACAATATCAATATGCTCATGTATGATCATGAATATATAGTTATGAGAAATAAAGAAATATATCATAGTAAGACAAGATAAATATAAGAAATAGTAAGAGCAAAATATTAATATCAAGCATTGGGAACCGTAGCTTCATCAAAGTAACACGATCAAGTATTGGGAGTCTTAGCTTCATTAAGGCAACCCGAGACTAAGAATAGACTAGTTCCAAAAAAAAGAGAAAAGAAAAGAGAAGAAAAGGCAATAATAATAGCAAGTTAGGGGAAGTTAGTAAGCATTAGACTCTAAAAATATATAAATGTACATATAATTATCAATATATATGGAGTTAGAGTAGAGCATAATAACAACAATAATATCAAAATATATAGAAGCATAATAACAACATAATAAAATTGGGGTTTCATATGCAAGGACAAAACATGAACATGTTGTTACTTTTACTACTCATATGAGTTTCAAAATAACACTATGATCATGTTAAGTTACATGATATGGGTAAGTAAATAGGAAAGAAGTTTTACCTAAAGTGTTTGTGTGATATGAAGGCAGTAGATGAATGGGGTATTATGTGGGTAATAGGAAAATAGTAGATGGCTATGTGTAGAGGAGGATTTTTATGAGTGTTTGGTAAAAGAGAGTTTTGGTAGAGATAAATTTTTGTGGAGAGTGTTTGTGGAGTGAATTTGGGCGAGTTTTGTTATGTATAAATATGGTGTGAAAGAAGTAGAGGGAGATGGGGTATTTATAGTTGAAGATGGCGGGAAATTAGATGTGATAAAATAAATTAAAAAAGAAAAAATAAGATGGAAGAGAAAGGGGAATGCACCGGCTTTAGGAGAGAGAGGGAGAGAAAATTATTTTATGTTTTGTTTTGTAATAAAAAGTAATTAAGATGTGAAGTATGATTGATGTGAAGGTGTATTGGAAATGAAAAAAAAAAAAAATAGGTATGTAGGTAGTAAGAATAGGTTATAAGGTAAAGTAGAGATAGATGAAGAGTAATGAATAGTAGTATATGACAATGAATAGTAAACAAAACTAATAATATACTGCTAGTAAAGAAAATATGCGTATAAATGCGATATCTGTTATATTTAGTTACAAAAAAATTACGAAACTGATTTTTTGAGATTCTTGTATTATTTCGGATCTAATGGTGTTATTAGAATATTTTTACTATTCTGAGCCTTAAGACATGCTTTTCGAGAGCTAATCCTATTCGGGTCCAAAAGACACTAAAAATTCACGTATATGATATTTTTACGCTTCCTTATATTATTACGAACTTTTATCAATAATTATTTCAATTCTGTTATATAGGACTAAAGAATACGAGAATGCAGGATTTAACTTATAGGGTGTGTTCTAGTCTTTGTTGACTTTAGGGTTTCCAGTTGACCTTTTAATTATAAGATTAAGCTTAAAATTAACCAAAATTTTCAAGAGTTTACAGACATTCCCTACTTCTCTTTGCAATCCATAGTGTCTTGCCCCGATCTCCTCCTCCTCTTCTCCAGATCCAATTTCATCATTGGTAGAGCTAAACTTAAAGAGAAGGTACGCCCATTGTGATTTTATATTAATCTTCTATTCAATTCATATGTGAGCAATTATAAAGACATCCATCTATTCCTTGGTGGTAGTAGCTATCTATTTCATTTTTAATTCCAAAACGTTCTTTTCTTCAAATCATTTGAGAGAAGAGTAAGGAAAATAGCTATGGAATATTATGGTAATCTATGAGATATTTCTATGTATTAAAGTTTAAGATTGGGGGAAGCATCTATGTTACACAAGCTATAAGAGAAATATGCCACTATTGACAACAATGCTCACTTTGAGTAGCCACATTCTAAGCGTGATAAGTTTAGCTTTTTTTCTTTCCCCCTTTATTAATGGTTGATCAAAGTCATGCCATTTCAGCAAAATGATGGCTTGAGAAGTCATTTTGAGTAGGAAACAATGTTAGATGTGGATATGAATTAAAACTTGAAAAGTATTCTCAATTTATGAAAACTTGATTCATTTGTCATTAAAACTTGTGAAGATTGGTCCCGCATGAAATTTGGAGGATTATGATATCTAGCTATCTCTATTTGAATTTTCACAATTTTTGTGTGGTAAATGGAAAAGTAGACTTGCAAAAGTTGTCAATGGAAAATACTCTATAATTAAAATTGTCAGTTGGGATGTTGATTGTTGTTGTTAACCTGCAAGACTATCTGTTTTGTAATCAAATTTAGGTTAAAAAAAAAGGAAAAAAAGAAAAAACAAAGAAGATTCACGACGTGGCGAACCATTTTACTTTGGTATTTTTTTTTGTTAATTCAATATGGTAAAATTTTTAGTTCATAATTGTGTGAGGCCCCATGTGATGATGCCTCAAACCAAAATTTCCTTTGGGGAAAATTAAAATAACCCTTGAGAAAATCTACTTCACTTTTGAAATATGGAAAATAACTCTTGAAAGTAGAAAATAAAAATCCTCACGTACGCCACCCCCCCTACTTTACTGTTTTAATAAGGAAAAAACTAAAAAAGTCACAAGAAGTAATCTTAAATATTATATATAAACTTAATATAACATACTAAATATCATTTTTTAATGTTTGTATTGTGTTTGTAGTGATACTATGGTGTCGGTTAGTAGAAAGATTTAAGGGGAGAGAAAGACAGAAAGTGGAACATAGTTATTGTATTAATAATTATATTGTACAATGTTTTTGGTATAAGATCTTATTTTAATTTTCTTTTTATTGTTATGCTTCCAAGATGCACTTATTAAATTTAGTTTTACCTAATATATCTTTTTGTTTGATATTATTATAGATGTCTAGCACTAGGGATAATGAAAAAACTACATACTCTACTTCAAATGAGGTCCCTCAAGCTTTAATTAATGAGAATGTGAGCTCTCAACCTTTAAGTGGTGATGGGAATGCAACAAAACATCCTCCCCCTCAACTAGCTAATTCAAAGGTACATAAAAGAAAACCATCTCGAGTTTTGGAACATTTTAAGAAGAATAATGATGCCAATGATCCTAGAGCTACATGTAAACATTGCACCAAGTCTCTTATATATATGTCTACTAATGGCACAAGTTGTTTGGGTAATCATCTAAGTAGGTGCAAAAAGTATCCTTATAATATTGGCAAGAGCCAATCAACGTTATCTTTTAAACTAACACCTAAATCTGATGAGGGGACTTATGTAAGTCTGCTTAGTAATTGGAAGTTTGATCAAGAAGAATGTAAAAGATATCTAGTTAGGATGATTATTGTTCATGAATTATCTTTTAATTTTAGGGAACATGAGGGGTTTCGTGATTTTTGTCAAGTGGTGCAACCACATTTTCGAATCCCTTCATGTACAACTATAGGAAGAGATTGCTACAATATTTATAAGAAGGAAATGGGAAAATTGAAAAAATATTTTAAGAAAATGTCATCAATTATTTGTCTTACTACTGATACATGGACATCTATTCAGAATTTGTCTTATATGTGTCTTACTGCATACTTCACTGATGATGATTGAAAAATGCACAAAAGAATTATTGCTTTTTGTCCAATTTAAGGTCATTATAGGGAGGTAAATGGCATGGTTATTGAGAGGTGTTTACTTAATTGGGGAATTGATAGGGTGTTTACTGTAACTGTAGAGAGTGCATCCTCAAATGATTTAGGCTTACGGTATTTAAAAAGAAAGTTAAATAGTTAGAAGAGAAGTGTCTTGGGGGGTGAGTACTTGCATGTGAGATGCATTACACATTTTTTGAATTTAGTTCTAAAAGATGGTTTATGTGAAATAAATGATTCTATTGTGAGAATTAGGCATGCAATAAAGTATATGAAATCTTTTCTTTCTAGGAATCAAAAGTTTAAAAATTATGTAGAAAAAGAGTAGATTGATGGTAAGAGTCATTTTTGCTTAGATGTAGAGACTAGATGGAACTTAACATACCTAATGTTAGATGCAGCCTTGAAATTTTAAAAGCTTTTGATTTGTTAGAGGTCACTGAGAGTTGGTATTCTATGGATCGTATTATGAAGAAGGACACTCCAACGTTTGATGATTAGGAATATGCTAGATCATTATTGCGTTTTCTTAAGATTTTCTATGACACCACTTTGAGCTCGTCTGGTGCACTTCATGTCACGTGTAATGAATATATGAAGAAGATTTATGGTCTTGGTATGATGATTTTTTATATGATTGAAAAAGATAAAGATCCTAGTTTGAAAGAAATGGCTCTTAGGATGAAGAAGAAGTATAACAAGTATTGAGAAAATATTGATAATATCAATGTTTTTTTATTTGTTACATTAGTTCTTGATCCTAGATGCAAATTGAAATATGTTGACTATAGGGTTGGTGAATTTTATGATGTGGGTATTGCAAACAAACTAAAAGAAATGATGAGACTTGTTTTGAACTCTTTCTTTAAGTTTTATGGTGCTTCTAAACTTACATCTACTATCCAAATAAGAGACGAACAACAAGTTTTGGACACATTTATGGTGGTTGATGAATATCAAGATGTAGGCCAATACTTAGATGATAAGTTCATGAAACATGGTGAGGATGAAAGAAGTAAGGATTCTAAAAGCGAATTAGAAAATTGTTTGCATGATGATTGTGAGAGGAAGATACCTTCTTTTACTATATTAGGCTGGTGGAAAACAAATTCATCTAAATACCGAATAATGGCTTGATAGCAAGGGATGTGTTAGCTATTCCCGTATCTACAATTGCTAGTGAATCTGCTTTTAGCACTAGAGGCTGTGTGCTTGATTCATTTTGGAGTGCTTTTACATCTAGACGTGTGAAAGCTCTAATTTGTGGACAAAATTGGTTGATGAATTCAATTCGACCAATATATCTTGAGCTTATCTTGGAACAACTTGAGTCGTTATCCACAGGTACAAGTATTTCTACTTTCCATTTTTTTTTTTGTTTTATTGATCTTTTACTTCTATATTGAAATTATTGAAATTCTTTGTTTTTTTCTACTTTTTTCTGTAGAAACATCTTGCATTACGAAAGATCATCCTCTTTGAACAATTGATAATTGAGAAGAGAATGTAAGTTAATTTCTATAGTATATTTTTTCTTGCTTTGTTTTGCCATTATATATTCAAGTCCATATTTATAAATTTTTGCTTGATTCATAAATTACGAGTTCTTATTTCACTATTTTTGTTCTATAGAAAGGAAGAGAGACCTCAAGAAGGGAATAGTGACACAAGCAAATCAAATTGGTGTTACTGATTTGTCACCAATGCCATCACCATGTTTTGTTGAAAATAAACCTATTGGAACAATCATGTTGTTATTTGATAATAGTTGTACTCTTGAAGGCCTTTTTGTTATTGTATGTTTTTTGGTGTTATCAATATGAATCATGTTGAAATGAATGGTTAAGATGAGAAGAAACAAATGCATATATGTTTGAAAATTGGAATGGTGGTGTTTGATTAAGATTTTGTATTGAGCTCAGTTGATCAAGGTTGATAACAATGATAAGAACGCAGGAGCAAAAGGCTATTATGGTTGATGGTACTGATATATATTAACAACTATTTCACATGTCTTGCATTCTCAATTTATAGTTTTTAATATAAACAAATTTTAACCATTATGTTAAACGATTAAAAATCGAAAATCGAAAACTGAAAGATAGTTACCATTAAGAGGGTTAACCATTCACAATAAATCGGTTTAGGATTAAGATATTGAAAATTCGATTATTACGGTTAAGATAAAAAATAAGGCTACGAACTGGTTAATCGAACCGTGAACACCCCTCTATGCATACTTATGCTATCCACAATGCTAGAAGGCCCATTAAGCCAAGCTTAAGAGTCCTCTAATGAAAACATAACACCAACACTAAGATTATGACTTAAATAGGGGAAATTAAGAAAAATAAGAATTTAAGTTAATAAAAAAGTTGTTTAATACCTATTCATATTTGGGTAATTACACCAAAATGTATCAATATTTAAAAGTAGATTTATTTAAGATATCAATATTTGAAGTAATTGAAATAAGGAAATAACGTTTTATAAAGCAAATTAAATAATGTATCTATTAAGAAAATTTGATATATGTATCTATCCAAATATTGATAACTTAAACAAATTTTGCAAAACATTGATACTTTATTTGACTCACTCTATAAAACGTTGATTTTTTTTTATATGAAATATTGATACATTAAATAAATTTACCGTTAAATCGTAATACTTTCTGATATGATTTACCAATTCGTATTTATACTAATATTTAGGTGACTTTGACCTTTTTTAGGAGTTCCCAAACTACTTTTACAGCTAATTATGCAGCTAAGGTGATTAGGAAGCCTCTTTGATGCTTTTTGTGTGTTGTGTTTATGTGTTGATTTTATGATGTGATAATTATGATGAAGCTTGATATGAAAATGAATGAGATGAAGACTTATGTGGCATTGTAAAATATTCTAGAGTAAAAAAAAAAAAAATTACAAGACAAAAGAAAGTTCTATGCTGTTAAGAAAAGAGATTTAACTTTGTTAACTATACAAATCAAATCAAGCATACTTTCAATTTATGGTTAATGTCATAAATAGTACCTAAACTTTGACAAAATATGTAATTAGGTACCAAAACTTTAAAATTGATTAATTTGATACTTGAACTTTAAAATTGATCAATTTAGTACCTGAAAGAACTTGATAGAGGTATTATTAGCATGCTTGAAAAGTTCTTTTAGCTACTAAATTAATTGATTTCAAAGTTCAGGTTGTTTAGGTACCTAATTATATATTTTTGTTAAAATTTAGATAATATTTGTGACATTAAATCTTTAATTTATATTTATTTTTTGTGTTCTTAATAAATGTTGCAAATACGTATAAATTTCCACTATTTTGAAACATGAAATGTTTCTTGTGTTAATTTTTATTCTATTTTTCTTTTTTTTTCCCCTCATTAGAATGAACACGTGAGGGACTTAGCTTAGTCTTAGGGACCTAGCAGATCCCTATACGAGTTTGGAGATTTAATCACGAGCCAGATCGCATTTTGGGTGTTGTTAGTGCTAAATCAAACCAATTTTCGGTTCATATCCGATCCGTGATCAAGTCTACATACAACTGATATCGTGGATTTGTCAAATGTTATAAATTTTGATATTAAATTTACTAACCAATTCCCACGGTTACATAAGAATTTCTATCGTTTCTTTTCAATGACCATCTTTCTTGTATATTATATACTGCCATATTGTTTTGAGATGGTATTAAACCTGTTAGCCTGTTGCCTGAAATGAATAGCTATTCATTTATTTTTTGTTCGACACAAAGCTGCTATTATGGTGTTCACTTAAGGGTAAGGAGAGTAGTTATTCATAATAAATTATTGCTATATAAAATGATGATTAACAATTCATGTTTTGTCATAAATACCTTTATCTTGAAAATATTACTTATATAATTATTCTCTTTCTATAGTACACACATAGAACATTATAAATATTTTACCTTTTATCCTAATAATGACTTGTTTTATTTTTTATACCAAGTGAACATTATAATATCCATTATAATCCTATTACATTCCCTTTGAATTGGAATATCATAATTTCCCTTATTTCATAAGGCAAAGCGAACAAGCCCTATATTTCTCAACTCTTATAACAAGTGTTTTCAGAAAGGTTTTGTCCGGTATATAGTTACTAGTTCTGTTGGAGTTAGATGAATTCCATAGATTATCATCTCGAAATGTACAAAGTACTTGACCCTCACTATAGGGGAGTTTCAAATCTCTTATACCTTTCTACTATTTGCTATCAATTATGCCAATAACTAGGGAAAAGATGAAACCTATCTATGCATTATAATGCTTTCAAGTACCCTATAATATTACCGAAAGATTAACTTGGCTTTTGTAAATATTAAAAAATTATAGTATTAGCAATCATAAATTTTACTAGCCGTAAGTCATAGTATAAGTAATAAGACTTCCCACCGAACTAAAAACATAATAAATGGATAAAAATGAAAAATAACATAAGAACTATTATACACAAACATATAGATGTTTGTAATAAAAATAGATGTCAATGAAAAAAACTAATAGTTTTACTCATAAACTAATTAAATATATACAAAACATATATGAAACAGATATGGTATATATAAATTACAGATGCAAATCAAATACATATACAAGATACATGAACGTCCAAACAAACTCATACCAACACAAAAAAAAAAAATACCGACCTCAAACGATACTTTAAATTATAACATAGAATAATAAAATTATTTTTTTTTTTTTCAATGTATATACGTCTTTCATAATAAATTTTGAACCTATCCATATAATTTCATTAATAAATGTTACAAAAATGCATGTACAAAAAAACAATTACAATAAAACAGTGTAACAATGCCCCATAGCCAACCTTCTTCATTATCTTTTCTATTATTTAGCAGTCACCACTTCAATTTTTCGAGCTCAATTTTTCTCAATCCAAGCCTTCAAACCAAAAACCACATCACACTTACGTTATTTACTCAAGGTTTCCAGTAAGTCCATCACCACCACAAAACACTAAGCATCACTGCCTTGCCAAAAATCCCATTCAAATTCCCCACTGAGCTAACTACTACTTCATGAAATTCACAAACAATCTGGCTTTAACCCTGGCTTCTATGAAATGCAAAACACTCTAACGTGATTCTTTGATAAATCTATTATTAAAAACATTCAGCATCCTAAGGATTGACGGCATTTTCTTGACTGAATTTCTCATTTCACGAATGCCCATATGAAAACCCATTTACTAGAGGACAAAATAGGTTATTATGATAGGTGACACCATGTTAGTGGCTATTTTTCACTATTCTCCTTCCTATTCCACGTTCTCCCACTACCTTACATGAGCATAAAGAACCAAAGGAATGTGCTCCATGTAACATTAGTCCACCTCCCTCTATATGTATCCCATCATATATAGACAAGGGGCCCCTTACCCTCTAAACATGTATGATGCTCTTGTAGATCAATACTTGGTCTAGTAATTACAATAACTCTATTTTCTCATATTCTTTCTTCATTGTTGAAGATATATTTGCTACTTTATATAATCCTTTATTGACTTAAGGATTGGAGTGCTAGATGCCTCTTATCTTATGTTTTCTATTTATATAGATTTACGCTATCCATGATGCTAGAAAACCCATTAAGCCAAGTTTGAGAGACTTCCAATGAAAACATAACGCCAACACTAAGATAATGACTTAAATAAGGGAAATTAATAAAAATAAAAATTTAAGTTAATATAAAAGTTGTTTAATAACTATTCATGTTTGGGTAAATTATACCAATATGTATCAATATTTGAAAGTAGCTTTATTTAAGGTATCAATATTTAGAATAATTAAAATAAAAATTAACGTTTTATAAAGTAAGTCAAATAATATATCTATTGAGAAAAATTGGTAAAAAACCTATCCAAATATTGATAACTTAAACAAATTTTACAAAACATTGATACTTTATTTGACTTACTCTATAAAACGTTGATTTTTCTTTATATGAAATATTGATACATTAAATAAATTTACCATTAAATCGTAATACTTTCTGATATGATTTACCAATTCATATTTATACTAATATTTAGGTGACTTTGACCTTTTTTAGGAGTTCCCAAACTACTTTTACAGCTAATTATGCAGCCAAGGTGATAAGGAAGCCTCTTTGATGCTATTTGTGTGTTGTGTTTATGTGTTGATTTTATGATGTGATAATTATGACGAAGCTTGATATGAAAATGAATGAAATGAAGACTTATGAATGCTCATACATGAACATGGATGTTTTGGGAGTTGAAGGTCAAATCAAGTGAAAATGAGAAGACTTGTGCATCCTCTGTTTCGTGAGTTTGAACCAACTACGACTGTCTAATTAATACTGTCCTGATGCCTTCCTCAAGACGTCTAAATGGCATCTTGTGCCAAAGCTGCGTTTGACCAGATGCTATGCTCTCTGGGTGCCATAAGTAAGGCATCCGAATGATTCCTTGTTGCCATTGTTTATTGTCTAACGCAAGATGTCTGGATGTCTCCTTAATGGCATTTGAATGACTTGTTATAGTTCTGAACCGCACTGCTACCATTTAAATGAAGCAAGCTTCACTATTACTAATACGTTATGTGTTCTAATAATTAGCGTATAAGTATTAATAAAATTTTGGTATGTAAATAGCTTTTTAAAAGCTTATCCATTATCATCACCACTTATTTTAATTATATTGACACTTCTACATTACTCATTTGAACACGTGACATATTAGTACCAGTGAATTTCTTTTCATTTAAATGGCAATCCATGACAATTTAAATACGGACCACCTGATATAGAATAGGGATCTTTGTATTATGATTAATTATTAATAATAATAATTCCTTAAATTTATTAAACCTGTTTTGTTATGGCTGCAATCTGATATGTTGTGTGAACATTTTTGTTATTCCTTAGGTGTTATTTTTTGATATGTGCTTTATCCTTGAAGTGTGTAAAAATGGGTTACCTATAAAACCTAGCTTACAACCACTAGAATTTTAAATAAAATGAGATATTTATTGTAGACAAAAGTGCATTGTTGAAAGGCATTTTTGCTAAAAGGTAGTGCGTCACAAACTAAGTAATGAGGGATGTGTCATTTTTTGTGTGAAGGCATTTATCGTTATTTGATTGAGGATGTCACTCATTGAACAACACCCGCTAATAATAGGTACAAATTCCCAACTTGGGGTAGGGGAAAAGGTGTTTTACTCTAAACTTTATGGTGGTTATGGGAAGACAGCATGAAATATTTGCACTCATTTGGATATTCATGTATAATATATGCTTGATAATTTGCTTAACCTTACACATATATGCAGTGTTTGAGTGTGAGTATATGGACATAGACACGGTTTCAGGAGCCGAACTGAACCGGAATCGCCGATTCCGTGTCTTGAAATTGAGGAATCAAAACCAGTATTGTCTCCTACAATTTAGATCCAGTTTTATGAAAAAGATGGTTCTTGGTTCTGGTTTTGGAAATGCCGAACTGTTATTTTTAAGTAAAAATAAATTTGAAATTTAAAATAATTATTGGGTCTAAAAGTATTAAATTATTTAACCAAATTTTCTAAAAATTTATTTAGAATATGTATTTATTTATATACAAACACATCGAATATCAATTGTAATTAGTAATATGAGATTGTAAAATGCTCTAGAGGGTAAAAAAAAATTATAATACAAAAAATAATCTTATGCTATTGAGGAAATGAATTTTGCTTTTATGAGACGTTTATATAAACTAAAATATATATAACTTTAAGTTATGTTTATCTGTATTATTGATAATAACAGATCAAATATTGTGAACAAGTAATAAATTTTTTTATTTATATCAAATGGTTTAAATATTAATAATGATATATTTAATATTATTTTTAACTTTTTCTTTAATTTTCTTTTTTTTTTCCCAATGGAACCTGTAAGAACTAATAGTTCCATTCGATTTTAGATCGAAAAACCATCTTGGAACAGGAAAACTAGCGATTCTTTAGCCGGTTTTGGTATTGAGTAAATGGTCAATTTCTGGTTTTATTCCCGATTTGGAACTTAACTATGTCTATGTCCATGCATACCACTTTACTGGTCGTAGTCTTCCTCTTACCCCTAAAGAATTATCCAACTCTTTAGGTTCTTGGGATTATAACCTTGTAAGAAGGTTGCCAACAGTAAGTTAACTTTCTTTCTTAAGATGGGGTTCGATGTAGGAAGTGGGGAAAATGGAGACTTTATTTGATATAACCGAGCTAAAGAACCCCGTAATGCGTGGATGTGCGTCAAATCGAACCTAAGCTAAAAGATGACTATTTTTGATGTTTTTGTTTTTCAAATGTTGAGAAATATAGGATCTGGCATTGACAACAATAGATATGACTTACTAGTGTTGAAAACAAGCTGATTATAGTTATAATGATGACCAATAACATTCACGATTACTAATATTACTATAAGTTGTTAAGTAGAATCCAATTTTATTCATTAAAAATCAAATGATTGCTTTGTTCCAATCATAAAATACTTGATAAGAACTTGGATTGATTAAAGAGGATGGATGTTATTAAGAAAAATTATAAAATACTTAAGTCCTCCATGGTTAACACTCGTGAAACTAATGAAAAAGATTGTAAATAGATAAGGTTAATTACAAAAATTTATCTATGTTTTGGTTAATTTATAAACACATGATTACTATTAATTTTTTTGAAAAATAAGTGACCGAAGTTGCATATAAAAGTGCCATTATAATTAATTACTATTCGAAGGATACGTGTTAGAGTTTTATTAATCTAAAAAATTGATTTAATAAAAAATATTATTAAATTAAATTAAATAAAAAAAATGAGAAAATTGAAAAAAATGTAAAATTAATTTTTATGACCAATAAAATATTGGCATGTATTATTTTAAAATTATCAAATAATATTGATACTTTTGTATGAAACTCGAATCACATGTTTATAAAAAAAAAACGCACACATATTATATGTTTACAAATTGATTAAAACACAAGTCTTGTTTTTATAATTAACCCAAATACACATCATATAGGTCTTAAAATGCTACAGCAGCATTCCCATGTTAAATAGAATAAGAAAAGAAAAGATAGGCTTCAACAGTTCACGTGGAGATAGATGCCATAAGCCCCATTGTTCGGATGTTGAGTAACATGCCACTAAAATCAAGAAGTTAAAATAAAAATGTTAAAAAGGAGCTTTCAATAAATATAAAGATAGAAATTTTAAAATCTTAAAATATATTCTACTGACATGTTTGGTATGAAAGAATAGATCGGAATGAAATTGCAATTCTAGATTCTAGTCATTTTTCTCATATTTAAAAACTTTATTAGAAATCGGAATCATGATTCACTAGAATAAAAAATTCTGTTTTCAAGAGAGAATTCGATTTTGCTTCTAAAAAAGTGAAATCGTGATTATTATTATTATTATTAATGCGCTTAAATAAAACAATTAGTTATTATTATTATTATTATTATTTTGTTTTTTGTTCTTTGGAAGTGTACCTACGGAGATAGGTGGTGCATCAACTCAGGACGTGGATTTCAGCTGGATTCCACAAAAATCCTTTTCTTTTTTTATTCTTTTTTTTTAATTTTATTTTATTCCATTTTCCGCTGGAGGAACGGGTTATCCT
Source organism: Combretum micranthum (assembly GCA_024138025.1). NCBI lineage: Eukaryota > Viridiplantae > Streptophyta > Magnoliopsida > Myrtales > Combretaceae > Combretum > Combretum micranthum. The sequence continues at coordinate 204,588 of JAMXBD010000585.1, forward strand.
CAATTTATATCGACATAATTCTTATTTTTTCTTTTTGAATTTTCATATTGCTTTAATATTTTCTAATCATTGTGGTTTATCATATTTTTAAATTTGCTTGTGGCTTGCTACTTTTAATTATTTACTTATTATAATAATTTTAAGGCGAATTTGTAAATTAAGCCATAAATTGTTACCAATGTGTGAATTCACCTCTTCAACTTTTAAAAAGAGTTTTTTAATTTATTAAACTTTCAAAAATTGACACTGTTAAGGAGAGTTAACATTCTCTATTATTATTTTTTTTGAGGGGTGGCAAATTCGTGCATAGATAAAGTTTAAGAGATGAATCCACACATAGATAAAAATTCTAGGGGTATTTTACAATTTCTCTCATTTTGTTTTAATAGAAAATATTAAGCGTACTTAATTGTGACAATTTTTGAAAGTTTAAATGGTCAAAAATGTAAACCCCGAGAATTTTCACACTAGTATACGATAATAAAATAGAAAATATGAATTAAACAGTAAACTTGGAACTCGATAAAAATCTGAGAATAGATCTATGAGTTTTAATGAACTCATTCCTAGTTTAAAAACCCTAATAAAAATTTCTTTGACCTTAATAGATCCAAAAACAAGATTTTGTATCTTGAGCTGATAACGCAAGATATAGTTAGAAGTAGCCCTAAATTTCAAACCCGATAAAATCTAATATGGTAACAGAACCTATTGGTATAGAATGATGATTCAAAGATGAACTACTAGGTTTATAAATATACGGTAGATACTAATACAATCAATAACTACAAGTCTAGATCTCAAATAAAAATTTCGAAACCTACTGATATACTTGTTAGGGAATCTTGAATCCATTAAGACTTAGGCCCTAATTTGACCTATTGGACCTAAAAAATTTAATCGCATAAAGTTAAAATACTAAAAATAATGAATCTTGCAAACTTTAAACTAAAAACTTATATATGTAAACAATTTAGAAATTTTGTAGAAACTTAGATAATTTTTTTTAGGTAAAACTCTTACATAACTGTTATAAACATATATGGATAAATTAATATTTGTTAAGATAATTTAGTTAATTATATTAAGCAAATAATTAAACAAAAAAAATAGTAGAACTCGATGCAGAATTTAGAAGTCTTGGCAACTGCTACTTCAAAGGATTTACGTCCAACAATTAAGCAAATTGGACACCCAAATTCAACAAGAAAATGACCCTCCAACCAATCAACAAAGTCCACGTTTTATCATCCAGCCAAAAACAACTTGTGTAGCAGCTGCAAAATGGCTGCAAATTTCTGTGGAAGGCAAACACATACACGCAAATCCAAGCTCTAATTTGGAGAAAATTGTAAGCTGAGTTTGAGCTTATTTTTTTGACGAAATAAGCACCAATGGAGGCCTCTAAATGGACACTTCAAGCACCAAAAATTATTTAAAAATTAGACAAAGAAACCTGTCCAAAAACCATGAAAAAACTGCAATAAATTTTGGAATTTTCGACCTTAGTTTCCACACGATTTTGACCAGGTTTTTATGCAACTTGAGCCCTAAATTTACACCTATATATGACCTTAATTAACTAGAAAACAAACATAATTAATGCACTCCAAAAAGCCACGAAAAATCTGTCCAAAACACTTCAAAAATCATCCTCCAACACCGCTCATTCTCTACCTTATAATCACAACTGCAAACATACATTTTTTAAGCTCAAAACACCTTCCCTAGCATCTTAACTTTAGCTCAATCCTAATACATACATATATATATATATATATATATATGAGTAACTTAGTTGCCAAACCAGTTCAAAACTCTCACAAACTCAATCTGAAAATTGAGCTACAGTAGAAGTGCGAACAACCTCTATTATTCCTTCAATTGGATAGCCTTCAAGGGCTTCTAAAACAGAGCATAACCTCTATTTTTCTTCCTACATTTATCTAAATATTAAACACAACAAAAACCCCAATTCCCTCCTTCAAACAACATCAAAAGTCAAGCCAAATAGCCCTTGGTTTTGCCATAAACCAAGCTGAAAATTCAAGCTCAACAAGGTAAGAAATCTTGTTAAATTAGTTAACTCCTAATATATCTAAAACTCACTATCTAACCATTAATACAGGTTTGGTTCTTGTCAAGAAAGGGAGTTGGGCATCCTTTTCCACATCTAACTAAGGTAACTCCTATCCTAACATTGATTTCTTATTACATTAATGTATAGATATTAGGTTGGAATGAGTAGTTATAAAGAAGGTTATGTGTTTGAGAGAAGTAGTTATTTATTTGATGAATTCAACTAAATTAATTATTATTGTATTAAGTGATGCTTGGATGATGAGGGTTATGGAAACAACAACTTAGAAATTTTATAAACTTAAGTTTAGAAAATTCGAATCTAGGAATGAAGGAGCCAAAACCATGCTCAAATTGCAACTAACTAGCTTAAAATTATGTTTAATGCCCCTGGGACCTAATATGAGCATAAAACTTGATAAAACAAGCTTTAAAGGTGTGATTATGTCCTACATTATAAGAAAAATAATATGAAACAATTTTTAGAAGTTAACACTTGTTGATAATTTCATAAGTTGTGAATAGGATAGGGAAATGAATAAAAGATTAGATAGTGAAATAAGATCCTATAAATAATACAAATTTAATTTAAAGGGAACAATAAGGTTGATAGGCAAAGTAAAATAAATAAAAGACTACTACTAATAAGGACATTAAACCATGTAAGACCTGAATAGGAATTTAATAGGAAAATTTAATTAAATTCATGAATGAATGTTAAATTAAATCAAAAGAAATCCGAAGAAACTATATATTAAATGATAAATACTCTTTTTCTATAGAATCAATACCTTAGGAAACCAATATAAGCAATAGGAATTATACCAAATAACAACATAAGACACCTAGGTACTCATAGGAATTCAATATTCTATCTATAAATACTATTGATGAATATTTTCATCTCATTAGGCAATTTTGACGTTGTTGAGGACTTTCCAGTTGATTACTACGACTAAACAATATGAGCAGGTGAGTAACTCAGACTTATTACATTGTTTGTATTTGTAGTTTAGCTGCATTATAAAACAATAATAATAATAATAATAATAATAATAATATAATAATGAAATTGTGTTGTGTATGGGTTAAGGGTATTGCTTACTGATTGAATTACTTGGTTGCTAAACAATACTAAATAAAAGTGATAATGGAATGCTTATGAATTTGTTGTATGTATAGCATGTTGATTGTCTATATGAAGCTTGAGCACTTTTAATCTGACTAAAAACTATTAGTGTCATAAATAAGATAAACATGCATTGCATAAATTGCATGTACTGCACTATGATTATGTGATAGCCCACTACGTGATAGAATTTCAGTTCTCTGGTAATGCTTGGTTTTTCTAGGCAAGAAGCTATTAGTTCTACTCAAGATTACCTTTGTTCTATCGGTTCCATGAGAACTAACTGGTAATGAAAGACGCTACCCATGGTATCTGTAAAGACCCGACCCACCAATCCTTAAGATTTAACAAGTCAAGTCCCCAACCACATATAATATTTTCATATTATATGAAAGTTGTCCTAAATCTAACAATTTATGTGAATTGTTTGTTTAATCCCACTATAACTTGATATAAAGACTTTTTACACAAGGATTACTCACTTGAGTAATCTATTCATATAGAACTTTTCTTTACAATCTTGTGTCAAACATATGACACAACAAAACTTACATGAGTTTTACAAAATAAGAAAAATAGACTTTAAGTCTTTACATACAAACAAGGCTTAACTAACAAGCCTTTAATCAAAATACAAAATACAATATTTAAACCAACGACTTGATAAAAAATTTTCCTTCCTTGTCATCTTGCACTCAATCCTACTCGCCCCACTCATCCATAAACTTCTCCCAATCCGACCATAGCCCATATCGTCATAACAGTCGTCATCACCTGAAATATAGCATCAGTGAGTCAAAGGCCTAGTACACAGCAACAACACTCAAAAGCGTAGTGGCAATCATACCTAGACTAATGCAATACAACATAATGTTTTATTTAACTTTCATTAGAAATCAGTGATCAAATCATCATTGGAGTATTCAAACTCCGGAACAAGCCATGGGGTTCTGGGGATCCCGAGTAACGCTCACGACACTCAGGGGATTGATATAGATAGCCCAAATATCTATATCTCCTAGATAACGTTATACTAGAAAAGAATAATCTCATATAGGTTATATAGCCGTTGCTCAACTTACTTAACTCAATCCATAATATAAATTAATTCACATGCTCCCATAAACATTGAATTAAATTATACTATTTCTTTTCAAGAATAAGTAAATGTTGCTCAGTTACTACATTTCCTATCGATTATCCGCCGAGCCTAGTCATTGCATCATTACTATTGGCCTAAGTGCCTATACTAACATATCATTGCATCATGATAAGTTACCGCTCCTAGGACCGGATTCAACGATGAAAACACAAACAATTCAAGCAATACTTAAGTCATTTAAGACTTATATCAAATTTAAGTATGCATATCCTAACAAGCATACAAGCAAGTCACTGCGTACCTGTACTAGCTCGAGAATCAATGGAAATAACCGAAAGGGGATCACTCACTGTAAAAAAAGTAATTATAAACTCACACTTAGTTCAAACACTAATTAACTAATTGAAAATATAAATAAATCAAAGAAATCCAAATAAATTAATACAAAGTCATAATAAAGCATTTAAGCATCCTATTATATCCTAGATCGCTTAACAAATACGTAATTGATCATATATCAAACTTCGAAAAATTTTAAAGAAATTTTAAAAATTCAAAAGTGCAGGGGATACGTCGGCAGCCAAAGCCGGCGGCTTTGAGCCGGTATTCAATACTATGAAAATTAACACTGCCAACGTTGGCAGCGCTTAAGAGTACGCCGACTACCTTCATGCTACGCCGGCGGCTTTGAGCGGTGTAGGATCCAAAACCCAAATTTTTTCAAAACGTCCAGAGAGGTGCAAGTCGTCCACTTAAGCAGATACGCTGGCAGCCTCTCCATATACGCCGGCGGCTTTGATTCCCAATAGCCGGCGTACAATGTAAAAGGATGAACGCCGGCTGACTTTTCCAGCGAAAGCCGGTGGCGTTCGGTCAGCCTTAAGAAATTTGATTCTGTGGGCTTTCAACACCGCCTCTAGGCCGGCGGCGTAGAAACCCCAGATGCCGCGTACGTTCAAAATCTAACCTATATGAAAATGGTTTTTATTTTCCCTGTTTTATTACAACTTGTTATTTTTCCAAAAATTCTCAAACTTAATCCAAACTTTCTAAAGCTTGTTATATGATCATTACATTATTCAAACAACATAAACTCCAACTCACAACATCAAACTCTCCACCACAAATCATCATTCACAAATCACACTTCAACCCCCAACACTTAGTCATCAACCATATGCATTTTTCAACACTTCCAATCCCTTATATTATATATATCACTAACTCCTATAACAACATAACACTCCTCATACAACCAACAAGTTATATAAGTCATCAAACACAATTTAAACTTAAAGTCTATTGCTAAAAAAAAACAATAAACTTGCACATTTTGAAGACATGAGACACATACTTACCAATAGAACTTTAGACCTTGATTTTGTGATCCTCTAGCATGCTTTTGATGGTGAAAAATGTAGAAAATGAGAGGCTTATCTATATAGATCAATGAGGGAGCTTTAGAGAAGAAGAAAATAGGGTTTTGAAACTTTTGAAGGCTTGTTTTGGAGGTCTGAAATTTGTACACGAATTTTGCAATATTAAAGTTGATATTATCTTAAGGTTTGACTTTTGAGGCATAAGAGATTAAGAGAAATTAATGGCTTATCAATGGCTAATTAATGAACTTGTCTTTAGGTTAATTAATGAGGGGTTTAAGCTCCCTTTAAGGTAAAAGAATTAGGTTATGATGGGGCTTATGTGCATGGATCTATTTACTCATTTTAATGTATTCCAAAAATAATTATTACATGTTAATGAAATTTAAATTTTATGAACTAAACATTTAATAAATTCTAGAGTATTTGAATATTTAACACAATAATAAAACACATAATTCATCATGAACACAAATCATATTCAATACATATCAAAAGCATGTTTAAATTCTATAACATACATATAAAATATGATAGGGAAAATTTCATGGTTATTTCAGTATCGCTGTGAAATGTCTAACACTGTAGTTTCTAAGGCTTAAAACATGAAATGAGTCCTTAAAACTAAATTAACATAAAGAGATAACTACAGTAGGAATTGTGGCTTTCCTGTATATTTAATCTCTCTTAGGTAGGTAGATCATAGATTGGATTTCCTTCAACCCCGATGAGAGGGTAAATCTTCATCCTGTTTGGATTCTGGATTGTCCAAGCTTGTAATTAGTCATATGCTTGAATGTTGCATTAAACACGTTTGATATAACTTGCTTGTTGTGTGATATGTTCTAGTTATTCATTGAGCCTGTGGTTTATGCTCACACTCCTACAGTCCTTACAAGTTAACTCTTTGTCTTTGGTTTGTTGCTTCCAGGAATCTAGCATTGGCGAGGTTCTAAAGCTGGTAGAATTCTTGGGATAAGTTATATAATGTTGCCTATTTATATGTACCAGATGATATTAGAATGTTGTTTTTAAAATTTGGGAACTTCAGTTATATATCATGGTCTGTAACATTTTATTATTCAGACAATAGCTAGAAGGATCTATTTATGGTGATGTATTTTTATTTGTCTTCATCATTCTTATCAAGCAACTGAAAATGTCCTGTTTTGTTAAATCTATGTCATTTTCCAAGGTAAATCTAGTAATAACATGTGTGTGTGATACTGTCTGGGACATTAGACTGTATCATAGTATATGTGTTACTGTCAGGATACCTTGGGCCATGATAAAAAATCCCACTTCAAAAGTTTAAGGGGTGAATATACACTTAGGTAAAAGTTTAGAGGGGTAATTTGTAATTTTCTCTAATTTTATTGGTCAAATGATTATTTGAACGATCTTACCGATGGGACTGTAGAAATGGATTCATTTCTTATAGGAGGCCTACCTTGAATTTGATATGCAAGTCAAAATGACATTAAACATTCGCTTCAATATCCTAAAGATGTTTACCCCTTGCCCATCCATTTGAGCCTAAAATGAAGTATTTATAATTAAATAAATAAACCCTGTCGAGAATCACCTTACAATGGGACAATTGGAGGTTAGAGTTATTAATAAAGGAGAAATGGTTAACTGATTTAAGCTTACCCTAGTTGCATCAATTCAAGAGTAACCAATTATTATTGATAATTAATTTCCTTTGAAAGGAAGAAGAAGCTCTATTTCAAAACCATAGACAATCTATATACTTTGAGTTATAAACCATCCAATTAAAATTAATGAAATAAAAATCATCACCAAACAGGGGAGGAGGAAAAAGAGAGAGAGAGAAGGAGGAGGAAAGAAGATTAAAAAAGAAAAAAAGGGAAGAAAAAGAAAAAGAAATAAAGTGTGAAAAAAAAAGAGAAAAGAAAAAATAGAGAATACTCAAATAATGTGATTATGCCTAAACACAAAGGGCTAGACACACATGCTTAGAGCCGATAATAACTGAAATCTATCAAAACTCACTCAAGCAATATAACTCCATGTCTTACATGTGTTGCACTAAAACTTAGTATATTTTTTATTTTTTGTTTATATTTTTTTTTTCCAAAAGTCTTAGTTTAACTTAACTTATTACCTAATATAATTGAGTAATCTAAGTTGGGTATGGGACTCTTAATTACATATAAATTGGTTTACAAGCTAGTAGTGTAGATTAATAAACTTTTGATTCATGTTGCAACAATGTGCAACACATAATAGTCCTAAGTGTTTGAGTGTGCTTATAATTAGAGTTAAAGGGGACTCATACATAAACTTAGATAATGCAAGTGTATTTTGTTTGTCGTTTAGTTTTCCTAATCTGGAGAACGACACTCTTAGAATGAAGTTCTGTCTACAAGCATAACTATTGGGGTCATGTGGTAGTTAGACATTTAGATTGCTAATAATGGTGATTCAGTGGGTATTAAAGATGAGCGAATTGCATTAGATAATGGTTGTTGGAAGCAAAAATAAGTTATGCTAGATATCATTTGGAGGTATGGGACTTGGCAAATGATAAGACACAAATGGATTGGGACTATGGAATTTTAAGAATGTCGATCACCTCCTTATAAGATTTTTTTTCTTTTCCTTCTTCTTTTTAGTAGTCTAGTTGATTTTATCAACCCTTGATAACCTATTGTGATGGGATCAAACCTCAATGTTTACACTCAAAATAATATCTTAATGGACTCTATTTATTACAAAAATTAGAAATGGATACATGAGTGCTATTGTATTAAGTTCTCTAGACTTGCTCTTTTCTCATCCTTTTGAAGACGATCTTTATGTTGATTACATATATGGTTTGGTTAGTTATGAACTTAATGAGAGGTTTAGGTCTTGTGGAGAAGCTTCTATTATTGACATGCAGATGCATGATTGTTATCCTTCCTATTCTTAGCATTGTCGTTGATACCATGTGATTCCTTATCTTTTAGTTGTGTAATTTATTAAACTTATTTGATGTTTAGGACTGATTTTCCTATCATGTCTAAAACTATTACTTTTGTGCACTATATGGACTTTTACTAATTTCTCTCCCTCTCCTTCCCTCTCCCTCCCTCTCTTTGTTTTTTTTTTTTTAAGGATGACGACCTATTATTAAATAATATTTAAAACTCAACAAGTTTATAAAATAGGTCTAAATCAAAAGCAAGTGATTCTTGAATAATATAAGATTTTTTAAAATTAATAGTAGATTTTTTAGATACAAATTCAAACGGAAACCTGCTTAATTTTTTGTAGCATATTCTACTTAAATAGAGCTTGTGATGATCTTTTATTACCCTTTGGTTTAGGGAGTAATGGGTGCTCCTGCCTTGCGTTAACTTGCTAGCACCATTCAAATGCTAGGTGTTGCACCTTTCAAGTGTCGGCCTTCATTCTAGCAATCCCACATATTTAATCCTCCCTTAAACATCATAGGCTTTTCTATCTCAAATTTTCTCTCAAGTCTTCGCTATTGAAGTTACAAATTTGATGTTGAGTTTTACATTTCAATCATACCATTATCTTTTGTTATATTGTACTAAGTCATTGAGACTCGTGTCTTGTACAATCTTTTAAAGACCTATAAAATATTTATATGTAGAAATATATGCTATATGAGAGTGCAAGTATGTTTTTATATAAGTAATTCATATCATTAGTCCTCTTTTTGATGCTTTTAAGAATAGTTGATAGGAAATAGGGGTGGGCATGGATCGGTTTGGTTCGGTTTTTCCTAAAACCAAACCAAATCAAACCATAATTTATGGTTTGTTTTTTTTTTATCCCAATCCAAACTATTAAGTAACGGTTTGGTTCAGATTAGAAATTTTTTAAACCATTAAAAAACCGTTTGGTTCGGTTTGGATTACGGATGAATCAAAATTCTAACTAAAAATTTTCTTTGTTCTAGTTTCTTTTTAAATTTACATATATACTTAAATATTTATATAATTTTATAAGTTTATATTATAAACCACGATAAAATACTTTATGAATTCATCATACTTTTAATATATAGTTCTCAATAAAATCAGTTATCTACTAATAAAATATATTCACCGACCAATACATAGTAAGTTATAATTTATAGTTTTTAATATAACCATCAAACCAATTATCTACCAATAAATTTAGCTAAAATAAAAAACCATCTATTAACAAAATTTATTAACAAATAAAATAATCCACTAACAAAATATATTATACATATAATACATAATAAGAGTTTAAAACTGAGTAAATAAATTCATACTTTATAAAGTTAAAAACTATTAAAAAAAAACAATAGTTCATCATTAATAAAAAAGATACATATTATGAGTCTAAAAATAAAAAATAAAAATGAACAAGTTGATTTTAATCAATATTCACCAAATAATAAATATTAAATGAAATCATATGAACATGTAATAAAATATTATTATATTTTTCTAAAATGGTATGGTTCGATTTTACGGATTGGTTTGGTTTACCTTTCAAACCAAACCATAAATTTACGGATTGGTTCGGATTGGAAAATTTTTAAACCAAACCATTAAAAAAAAACCATATTTTCGGTTTGGATTTGTTCGGTTTAGTTGGTTTTTTTGCCTATCCCCAATAGGAAATAGACTATCTCCATCGAAATTCTATGATCTTGAGAGTATTCATGGAATGTTATGACTATTAGGATATTCTATGAGGTGTGATAATTTTGATTAGTAACAAAGCTTTGGTTACTAATATAGAGGATTCTAATAAGGTAAATTATATCAAAATATCACAATATTTTGGGGTAAGTTTATTTTATGTTATAATGTTTTGAAATATTTAAAAGATGTCATAACGTTTGGAAAAGTGTATTATGAGATTTTAGTAAATATTTTTCTTATTGATACATATCAATGGAGCCTTAAAAGAAATGTTTTTAGAGCTTTAATTATATATTTCTCATGTTCACACATGCTAATAGTGACATCAATTGACCCACTCCTCTAAATTATAACCTAAAATGAACTTACTCACTAAATGTTGCAACCTCTTTTAAACTTTTCGAAACGTTACAACTTAAAATGAACTTACACCTAAATGTTATGATTTTTTAGTATAATTTATCTAATTTGATAACACTACTTGTCTTCCATACCATAAAAAAACAAAAGAATGTTTTCTTGGCGGTTCTAACTTTTTTAATAAAGCCTCTTTTTTTTTTTTTAGGTGGGGGGAAGTGTACCTATGGAGGTAGGTGGTGCACCAACGCTAGACGTGGATTGCAGCTGCTATCCACCAAAGTCCTTTGTTTTTTAGTTCTTTTTCTTTTATTGTTTTCCATTTTCCGCTGGATGCGGAGCGTTATCCTCAACTTGTAGCTACATAATTTCTATTTTTTTTCTTAATTTTTCATATTGCTTAAAAATTTTCTACTTGTTATGTTTTATTATATTTATAAGTTTGCTTGTGACTTGCCACATTAGTGCTTTCATGGATGCATTGTTGACTTATGGACTCCATTACATGATATATTTTAAAGGGGAAAAATGCCCCATAATGGCCTTTATTTGTGTGCTTTTCATAAAATGTGGCTCAAACTAATAAAACATGCTTTTAAGAGCCTATATTCTTTAGTTTCATGTATTAATGGAATCTGACATGGCACTTGAAAATGCTAAAATAAATGACATTCCTTTATATTACTTAGCATACCACCTAATAATACGTCTCTCTCTCTCTTTTTCCTTCTTTTAAAATTTCACTACAAAAAATTTAAAAAAATATAAAAAAATTAAATTAATAAGATATTTTTTTATCTTTCTTAAATATCCATGAACACTCATTAATTAAAAAGAAGCCTCTTTACTAAAAAAAATTGTCACACAAGAAAGAGAGTGAATAGAAGAGAAAATTTACAACTAGGACCTGCAAATTTATTAGATCCAATTATTATTTTAAATTTTAAATTTTATTTTATTAAAAATAAAATTTATTATTCTTTTTTTTTGTTTGAAGAAAAAAGACGATTCTGCAGTTCCAAAACTGTAATCAGGAACAGACGATTCCATGGAATCAGATCGAAATCATGAGAGACGATTCTAGTTCCAGTTCCTCAATTTGAAGACTTGAAACCAGCGGTTTCGGTTCCAATTCAGTTTGGGTCTGGAATCGTGCCAATGTTTAACCCAACCACAGTTCGAAAAGCAATTCAACAATTATGCTTGCAATAGAGAGCAAAATATAGCTGGCATTCCACAAGCCCATATCGGTGCCACTGAAAAGAATAACATTCGCTTTTATAGGGCTAATGGAAAATGTGCGAATTAAAAAAAAAAAAAGAAATTTACAAATCAAAAGTTATTAAAAGAAAAATCCAAAATTACTGAAATAAAATACTCTAAAATTGCGTATTCAAAACACAATTTCAATAGAATTAAATTACAATGTATAATGAAATTATTTAGCCGTCATATAGTGGTCAAGCCATGTTGGTGTAACGCTTGATTCTTGGCATTACACAAATTGCTGTACCTTTTATAAATTTCAAATTCAAGATTGAGAAACCCAAATCCCATTGCCAATATGAAGGCCACTTGCTATTAATATTATACAACCATGTGTCGTTGGCGTGCGGCACTCCATGAAGCACACAAATTGCCATGATGTGATGTGTATATATCACTGTGCAAAAAGGGAATTTCATGGATGAGACACACATGAAGTCGATACGTTTGTCTTTCCAAATTCCAAGTCCAAGTTATCAATTTTCTCTGTCTCCATCTTCATCTAACCTTCTTTTCACCCTAAACTAGATTGGATTTTTGCAATAATACGAGGATAGCTGGTCCACTTCTTCCAAGTTGCTCTGGCTAATAATAATGTCACCAATGGTTAAAATGACCAAAAGAGTTCATGTAATAGTTATAAGTATTTTAATAGCCGAATCATGAATTTGTCGAACTTGACTGAATACTCGAGTTGACCCACCTGATTCAATCTATTTGAATTTGATCCCTCTTTTGAAATGATCGGTTTAATCGCGGTTTAACCTCTGGTTTAATCCAATTTTATCCATTGAGCCTTGAATTTCAACATGTTCAAGTCAATGTCTTAAGTTGGGTGTGACAACAATGGGAAATCTAAACTGTTTAATATATAAATCATAGATAGATATATAAATCTAAATTATTCAATAATTTATGGGATTGGTATGGTAAAATAGTAAATGGAACCATATTTTCTTTGTATTTATATATTTTAGAAAAGAGTAGAGTACTTATTTAAGCATTTATATAACAGAAAAGAAATAGTAAAAAGAAGTTACTTAAAGTAGTTATTTATAATTTTTTTTTTCTTTTTTAGGCTTGATATTTATAAATAGTTATACAACTACTCAATCTGCCTTGATAAGAAAAGATGTATCTTTCGTTACATAGCCCCATACATGATTAAATTACTTAATTATTCACCATACTTAACATTTGTGTCACCGGTGTAGGCATTTGGCAGTTGATCATAAAAGCCAATTCGATATGCATACAGAAAAGGTACATATTTAAACCTTAACCTTTCTAATTTTTTGTTTTAGTTCATATAAGGGCTTTTACAGTCCCATCAATAAAACCGTACAATCAATCATCTAACTGTTAAAATAAATATATTAATTAAAATATTATTATTTTAATAATTCAATCATGATTGGATAAATGATGACGGAATAGGTCTTGTCAAAATTAACAACGGGACATAAAATTTCCCATAATTCTTAACTTCTTCATTTTTAAAAATCCCTATATCAAGCATTTCGGCTTAATTCCTTTTGTTAATACTTTGAAAAATTCTGCTAAAAATTTGCTTACTAACTCGTTAATAGGTCTCAACTTTGGTCAGTCAATTTTTAATCGAGTGAAAATAGGTCTTATGTGAATTGAATTATTTTTTCACAACGATTTTGAGTGAAATTGACATCGAAAATTTTCCACTAAGAGTTGTCCTTAGATTATGCATACACACATACAGAGACATATTGATGTTTTAGGAGCTTAAAAAGCATTTTAGGGCACTAGGATACTCGAAACTCCATAAAAAATTCTAGTCTTCAATTGTTCTTGAAATTAGACCGCCTGAAACACCACCTCCGCTCGTTCCCTTAACTATTTAAAGAAATCTAGAGGCTCCTTGCCTTGCCAACAACCGAGTATGTTTTTATAGGACACATTACATTGGAAGGTCATAATATTTTCAAGTAAATTCATTTGATATCATAACATTTAAGAAATTAGGTCTATTAAGACCATTATTAACACATGTTACAATTTATGATTTTTAATTAATTTCTCTCGTATTGACAACTATTATTGGTGATCTCAATTGATCCATTTTTTAAATATTATGATATCAAATGAATTTATCCCCAAACGTTATCACATATTGATATAATTTACCTATTTTTTATAGGATTTTGATAGCCAATCATCGAGTTATCCTCCTCCTCTCACTATGTTCATAAAAAAATTCCATGGTTTCCCCTGTTACTTAACGATTTGGAAAAGAGATATAATTAGAAAATTACTTTTTTTACTAATATTTTATAAATTAATATAAGGATATTTCATTAATTACCAATTCTATTCAACTTCTTTTCCTTCTATTTCCTTTATAAATTATCAAACATAAAAAAAGTCCTATCTTTTTTCATTTCTATTTTCTTATTTTCTTTTCTATTTTCATTCTCAATTTTACGTATTGTTACTAGAACCGGACCAAGGTTTGACACAAACATGCTAGGGGGTCAAGGGTTGAGAGTTGAACTGAGTTCTATTAGGATCTAATGAACTTTGTGAAGGATTACATAAATGGGCATTTGATACAATCTATGACCCAAAACCTTAAGGTAATGAGTTAATGGGTTTTTTCTTCTTATAAACTCTTCACAGACCCATATTTCCTATGTGGAATTCTCACACTTGCACTCTAGCAATCTCTCCCTTAAGTGTGAGTCTCCACAATAGGGTAGGTTATACTCCTCCTCAAGAGCTTATCAAATTAACTCCATTAAACCCGCTTTGTGAGTGAGCTACTCACAATGTATTTTACAAACGAGTCACAACATAAAGCTCTTCTTTCCGCATAGTGAGCCAACCATGGGAGTTTTCCAACTGAACCAGGCTCTGATACCAATTGCTAAGGTCTAAAGTATGCCTTTAATGAGAAAAAATCCAATAGGCTTTGTGAAGGATTACATAAATGGGTTTTTGATACCATCTATAACTCAAAACCTTAAGGCAATGGGTTAATGGGTTTTTTCTTCTTATAAACTCTTCACATAAGACCCATATTTCCCATGTGAGATTTTCAAACTTGCACCCTAACAAGTTCAATCGGGGATCAAACCAAGGTTAATAAAATGTAAAAATATAAGCCACGTTTAATTATGAAAGACCAATATGTATGACACCATTCAACTAGATCAATATTTTATATACTTAAAAAAGAATAAAATATAATATAGTGATTATATTTTATAAATGTATAATATAGTTTGAATACATATATATATAAGATTTTTGTAAGCCTTTATGTTATCTAAGTCAACCGGTCCAAGTCGCCGGTTTGACCCAATTTGATCATTTGGGTTGATCAGATCAATCCAAATCGATGTGAATCCGAGTTAAATGACTGGATTGACCAACTTTTTATGGTCGGTTTTAGTTAAACTGAGTCAAATCAGTTAGACCAGTCCCGCTCCAACAACATTTTTTATACTTTTCATAAAATTACCAAAACTTAAAAAAAGAAGAGGAACAATAGCACTTAGCTTCCTCTTAAGGATTTCAATAGAAATTGGTGCTCCAACTTGGACATTATATGGCTACTATATTTGCAAATGGGGTTATAAACGAGTCGACGGACAGTACATGTGCTGACCTTGATCTCAAGCTTGATTCGAAATTTCAAAGCTCGGCTCGAAATAACACTATATAAGCTCGAGTTCTACTCGATTGAAGCTCATTTAGGCTCAATTTATTAAAAAATATTTTTAATTCTAATTTGATAAATATTAATATCTAGACTCAATTGAATTCAATTAATATTCATACTTAACTTAAACTTGATAGAGTTTGATTAGGCTTGCGAGCTAATCGAACTATATATCTAAAACTCGAGCTCGACTCAATAAATCACTCAAGTAGCTCGAGTTCGAGCTTGACTATTCTTGAATCAAACTTGAGTAATTGAGTCGAACTCGAATAGGTTATGAATCAACTTGATTCATTTGTACCGCTATGTACAAAGCAAATATGCAAAACTTAATTTCTACGTGGCAGAAGTACAACTTTACTGCCACAAGAAAATTTTCAATCATAGATAATGGTCCTTTTCATGTGTGGTGTGGAGCTTTGGAATGCTATTATGGTAAATTGTTAGAGCCACGACTCCTATAGAAGGAATATATATGTGTGTGTAGAGCAAATTACACTAGAATGTTACAACGTTTGGCGGTAAGTTTATTTTAGGTCACAACATTTCGAAAAGTTTAAAAGAGATCACAACATTTCGAAAAGTATTTTATGAGATTTAATTAAGTATTTTTCCTATTGATACATTTTAATAGGGTCTTAAAAGAAGGGTTTCTTGAGTTGTAATTAAATATTTATTTTGTTGACACGTGCTAATGGTGACCTCAATTGATTATTATCTAAATATTGTGATCTAAAATGAACTTACTCCAAAATATTATGACCTAAAATGAACTTACTTACTAAATGTTGCGATCTCACTTGAACTTTTCGAAATATTGTGACATAAAGTAGACTTACTTCAAATGTTGTGACCTTATATGTGTATATGTAATAGTCATGTCTTTTCCATAAGACATTTGGAAGGTATTTAAAAAATAGATTAATAAAAAAACTAAGTAATTTTTACTCGACTCTTAGTCTTAATTGCATTAATTGCTATTGGAAGAATTTACAATAATGATTTTAGTATAACATAATTAGAGCTATTCTTAAAAATAGTTTGTTCAATTTTTTTAACCACATGTAGAAACATTGTTTTCTTTTGTAGGGTAAATGTCAAATTTAGTAACTAAATTTTGTACAAAAATTTAATTTTATAGCTAAACTTTTGAAGTGATCAATTCAATAGCCAATAAAATCTTTTATAGGTATTTTTATTAAGATACTATTTACTTTACTGCTAACTTGAAAGAGGCAGATATCACTGTTTTTTATTATTTCTCTCAGATCGTCTAATTATGAAAAGCTTTTTTTCCCATATTAGAAAACAAAGTAAACGTAATTAGTGAAATAGTAAAAATAGTTACAAAAAATTTAATTAATTATAAATTAACTACTTTAAAATTCAAGTGCCAATTTGATATTTTTCATTTTATAAAACATAGGCCATCTATGCAAATAAAGATAATAACATATGTGCCTAAAGTGAAAATGAGGAAAAAAAAAGGTTATCCAAAGTGTAATTTATTTTGAGCACATGTCCTAAAATGAAAAACACCAAAAATTAATGTAAACACTAAATTTTTCATACTTTTTAGTTTTAAGACCTGTATTGTTGATTTCATACTTTAAAACACTCGTACGGACAGTAATGAAGGTCCCTTTAGTTTCATTTTTGACAACATAGGTCCTGAAATTAAAAAATAAATAAATAAATAAAAATAAAAACATAGGTCCTAAATGAAATAATTGGAAAAATCAGATCCTTCTAGTGTATATTACCTGAAAACTTATAAACCGGTAATCTTAGCTTGCTAGGAAAAATAAATATTTAAATATTAAATAAAACCTCACAAAAAACTATAAAAATGAAAAAAGAGAGAAACAATAGAGATTTCGTAAAATTATAAAGCTTTAAATTTTATTATTTTATAAGATACTAAAATAGTGTAAATTTTTAATTAAAAATTGTATATGTATGAATTTGGATAAAGTGTCATGTGCGTATTATTAGGAATGGTAAATGGATCGTGTTGTGCCATCCATGTGTTAAATTTTATGTGCTTTGTATGCCACGTGCTTTTGCGTGCACAGCCCAATTGTGCCGTGTGCCTCCTGTGCTGTGCTTCACGTGTTTTTTTCTTCCGCATGCCATATCATTCCGGTCCATTTATTTATGTGCCTTCGTGTGCCTTGAATCGGATCTGGTTTTACACGGTTTACATAGTTTTTTTTATTTTCAACTCACATTTTTTTCAATAGCATTCAAATTTTAAATTACAAAATTTACTCAAATTAGTTTTTAAAAATTTAAAATATAAATATAATAAATTTTACGTTTAATATATTTAAAATTGACCAACGAATTATGCATAATTTATAATAGATTAACATCAAATTTAACATCTAAATTTAAAAAATATATATAATATAGCATGGCAACTTTTAAAAGCTATCCGACCAGTGTTAAATACGTTGTCCATACAAAGATTAGATTTGGAAATTTAATTTTCCATTTCCTATAAAAGTGCTGATAGAAGCATGGCTAATAGAGGCATATGGTGATGGCTGTGAGCTTTTGAATTTCGGAAACACACCTGACAAGAATACGTGCATATTATAATCTAGCCATCACACAGGTCCATGTAAATTTCCATGATGAGCACGTCTGAGAGATACGGAAATTTTATTTCCTTGCTCCAAAAGTCAAAAAGCAATCCAAGGCTATTCTCCAGATCTTCAGACATAGAAACAGGTGGAGGCAATATAATGATTTTCTTCAGAATGACCAACATGGAGTTGAAGAACTCGACAAACCTTGAAAAGAAAATAGTGATATTTTATTAGGGGGATGATTTATAAATGAGGCTTGAGGGTAGACATCATTACAGGTCGGTTTCGAATCGAAAATCGATCTGATCTGTCACTGACGGTTTTTGAACCGAAAACCGATCCAACAATGGAGGGCTGAACCGATAAAGGACCGTCGGTTCTTATTGGTCCTTACGGTTCCATCCCTAAAAACCGCATGACCTGGCGGTTTTGGAACCGTCGATTCAAAAACTGGTGGTTCTACACCATAAAAATTATAAAAAAGTAAGAAAAAAAAAAGAAAAAAATTATAATTATAAAAAATATTTAAAACTATTTTTACATAAATAATAAAAAATTCATTTCCTATTCACAATATTTAATGTGTTATTGTTAACAACACAAGTAATAAATACATTTGAAATCATATATTGTTAAATTTATATAGACTTCTAATCAAAGTAAACTTTCTTTTTTAACAATGTGTGATTCATTTTTTGTTATTGAGAATTATTTATATTTTTGAATATTTTATAGTGTCACATTTCTAATATAAAAACTAAAAAAGTGCAAGTGATTGTATATAAATAAATACATAATTATAGAATTTCTTTTAACTAATGCTATGAATAATTATTGTTAGGCTCAATATTATTTCAAGTTAAAAATTTATTTTGCATTTTTCTTAGTTAAATTAAGTAAATTATTTAATTGATTTTTTATTTTTTTTCATGGTTCCTGGTTCCTCTAGAACCGGAATCAAACCGTGAGAACCGGCGGTTCCTAAGAACTGGAAACCGGACCGGCTCCCACAGGTCCAGTTCCGGTTCCACCACTTTTGGAACAGGGAACCGCGGTTCGGGTCCAGTTCTAGACTCGAACCGAACCGTGACAACGTCTACTTGGGAGAAATATAATGATTTTTTGTTTGGATAGCCTATTTTTATTTGTATTTATATATTTTTTAAAATAATATGTATAAATATATCTGATTTGCCTATATATTTATTTATATTCGAGTTATTTGATATATTTTATTTTTGATGAGATTTACCAACTTTTTTTTTATCTATATCTCTTTCTTGATAAATAATTTGTTAAAAAAAGTTTGAAAAAAGTATCTGTATCTACCAAAAAAACTAACAAATAGACCCAAAAAAAGGGAGCTGCTACTTCTTTTGTGTGTGTATATATTTTTTTGTAAGAAACAATCTTTTGCTCCATTTGTAAAATTTACATTTGGGTAGCTTAATTTTGAGTCACGAGGGCGCCAGGAGTCTAAAAATTGGCAACAATATTTTATAAAAGAGGGACTAAAAGATAGAATTGCTTATAAAAATATAATTGAGTTTTTCTTTCTTTTTTATCTTTATTATTTAATAATTTGTAATTGTTCTAAACAAATTAATTAAGCAAGTTTAACATGTATATAATTTAATTACTATTATTTAGTAAAATTAATAATTTCATTTATTTATTTCCTTAAAAAATTCAAGTTAATATAATTACACATGAAATCATTTCAAAGAAAAAATACACAAAATATATTATATTACTTAAAAAGATAAATGTATTTAATTAAAATAATAAAAAAACAATTTTTTAAATAATTTACAATAAATTAAAAGAAATAAATCACTATTTTTCATATTATTATTTTAAAAAATCCACTTGTTAGTCCACGTGCTTTGCGTGCCGTGCCATCCCACTTATTTCGCATCATTCGTGTGTCGCGAGCTTCACGTGTCGTGTGTCGATCCGTGCGTGCTAGTGATTTTGTCTTTTTTTTTTTTCTTGTTGTGCAAGCCCACGGCCTGTGTGCCAGCACACACATGCCACGGTTCATTTACCATGCCTATGTGCTATATGTGAATCACTACACATGGTTTCCTATGAGTGGTACATAGTGGCTCATAAAAAATAATCAAGAGATAGATGCATTAGAGAGAAGGGGTAGAAAAGCTTAATTTTCTCAAATACATTTGTGATAGATGGATTAGCTATTAAGCATAAAACTTCATTAGTAGTGATGAATAAGTATTTGATCTTTTTACATATAAATTCAGCTCCTTAGTAGTTTTGTCAAATTTCTTCTTATTCAAATAAGAATGAATTTGGGATATTTGTAGGGTTTAGCTATCAACATCATCGATTGGATTCTATTGACAATTGATGAGCAATATGATCATTCCAATAAAGAAATAGGATTTCCCAAACGCTCTCACTTAGCTCAAAAAAATCAATCATGAATAAATAATAATATTTATATAGTTTTAAAGCACATTAAAATATATATATATATATACATAACTATTATATTCCAATTTTTTATTTTGACGTTTTACACCGTCCGTACTTAAAAATCAAAATCAAGTACGTGTACAGGGATTCTCATGTTCAAATAAGACTGAAATTTCTCTTTGCTTAAAGTTCTTACTTCTTAGATAATTCTACGCCTAATTGAGTATTTTGGGTAAAGTTAGGTAATTATGTATATCTACTGATAATTAAGCAGATAGTTATCCTAAGTGGACTAAGTCACATTTCTTTTAAAAGCATACCATAAATAGGCAATTAAATGGACAATAGAATTTTTCATACTATAATAATGATTTTACAAGTTTAGTATCTGTTAAACATTTTAAAGTTTTCAATATCAATTTTTTTTTTTTTTAGGTACGTCCAAGGAATATCTACTTTCCACAAATGACCCATCCATTTAATCATTTTATTATTAAAAATAAGTAACAGGTTTAGTACTTTTAAGATATTACCAAGATTAAGTATGGATTTAAATTATTAAATAATAAAAGAAAAATCGATCACGACATTGTTGTTATTTTTAAATATGGTATGTCACATGTTTCTGAAAATATACTTTAATCTTCAATCTCTCCCAACTGGTTCCCATCCCTACTCTCCCCGAGGCCCCAAACACCCCATCTCTCTCTCTCCCTCTCCCTCTCTTCATTGGCAATGTCTTTTTGACCAAATCATAGGCAATCTCTAAAACATTAAACCTAAGACGGAGAGGCAGGCATCGAAGTCCCGTTAGACATGCGCTGTTACGGTCTAACACTACCCGGAAGCGACACATCTCGCTTCTACACGCACCCCTCAACAACTCGGACCTCCCTCCATGCCCGACCCATATCCACATCTCTTCGACCCAGAGCCCGTCTCAACGACAACCACACTTACACTTCTTCCTCTTCTTCTTCTTCTTCTTATTTTGTTGCACAAACCAAATCAGGATCCTCCTTCTACGACCTTCTGGGCATACCCGAATCCGGAACCTTACCCGAGATAAAGCAGGCCTACAAGCAGCTCGCCAGGAAGTACCATCCGGATGTTTCGCCCCCGGACCGAGTCGAGGAGTACACTCAGAGGTTCATTCGGGTCCAGGAGGCTTACGAGACATTGTCGGATCCGAGAAGGAGGGCCCTCTACGATAGAGATTTGGCTAAAGGGATTCACTTGGCTTTCTCCGCTCGAAAATCCCATAGATACGACGATGTATGGATTCATTGTTTCATTCATTTATTATCTATCTATCTATCTGCCTTGCTCTATTTTTGTTTAGTTTATAATCTTTTCGGGGCAATTTCAATCTTGATGTCATGAGTTTGGGGTGATTAAAATCAGGTTTTTTGGGAATTTTGGGTAAGGAAATTACAATGAGATTGATTGTTAGGTTCTTTAATTTAGTACTTGTTGTGGGATTTTACATGTTTTTGGATTATTTTAAGTGTAAATAGGTGTTTTAAACTAGCAATTGGGTTTTGAATCATGATTTCGTGATTAGACTATGCAAAATAGTTTATTAGGTTAAATTTGTTGGGTAATGGTGATTGGAGTTGCTAAGTTTATATATACAGATTGCTGGTTCTTGATAAAGAATGTGATTAAAATCCATCTAATTCCATTTTGTGATCATCCAGGGAAGACTTCGCCTTTGAAGCTGATCATCATTTAAATTTCTCTTCTAGTCGATTTCCTTCCTAAATATTGAATTTTTTTAGCTAGTTTCGTGAGTAATTTTTAAAACCGAACCCATGTTGTAATCCTGGTCTATTGAATTAGAGTACCGAATATTTTTCTCTCCACGCCTTACTGGTTCCCAGCTGAACTTTCTTTCCTTTTATAGCTATTGGAATTGTTGTCTGCCATTTCAGTTCACTTATTCTAAAAGTAGATTTGGTTCTCTTTGAAAGCATATCTTGTCGAGATCTTTGGGAGAAAAAGATTTCGAGTTGAAGATTTACCTGGTTTTATCTATATTGTTACAGATATGATATCCCAGAGAACGAATCTTTGCTTATCTTTGCCTGCATAGAAAACCATGTGCGCTTATCTTACTGTTCTTCCACTTTTCGGTCATATTTGTTGTGCTTCCAATAGTTCTACTTCTTTGCTTCTTGTTCTGCTTGGTTGGTCATAGTATTGGAACAGTTCCTTTCCTTCTTTATGATGGTTCTGCCTTTTCTAGCTATTTTGGAATCTTCCTGTTTGAGATCATTCTTTCATTGAAATTGCTCGAGGGCATTGTTGTCACACTGCAATATATTTTACTTATTCTAGGTGTGGGAGGAGAAAGGCGAATGGAAGAATCGTTGGCAGTCTCAACTATCTGAGCTGAAGAGAAGAAGCATGCATAAGGATTCAAGGGGAAACATGTCCTGGGGGGCTAGAATGCGTCGTCAAAGAGAGGAGCAGTCTGAATGAATTGTAAATTGGTCTTGGTCTCGGTCTCGGTCTCGGTCTTGGTCTCGGTCTCTGTCTCTCTTCTAGTTTGATATATTTTTTTTCTGTTAGTTTATATGGTGTTTAGTAATGATACAAGAATCCGAGGCTGATTAAGCATTGATCCCATCACCAAAGAGACACTAGTAAGATGCTTAGCTGCGGTTTCTTAGAATCAAAAGTTGTATAGTTGTTGTATGAATGAGATCACTAATATGGTACACAAATCTGGAGAAATAGCTTGAGTTTCATGCTGTTCATATCGTTCATAACCTTTGCTGCTGTTTTTGTTCTCCACATATGATTTTTCGTAAAGGGGTTCTTTGGGTTGTCCTGACCAGAAGGTTGATTGATGTGAGGATTGCTACTACGTTTAAACTTCACCAACTTTCGCCTGTGCATTGGCCTCGCGGCTTCCGAACCAGCTTCGGTTTTTAGTTGCTCCGACATATAATATGTTATGGGTGGGAATTCCTCGCCATCAATGGCTAGGGCGACCGCTGAGTGGAAGTTTCAATTTGATCTATCATTCACTTCCATGTCAGTCACCTGAATAGTTACCATCCCTGCCCTGGTCTCTGCTTCATTAGGCTCAAATCACTGCCAGTGCCAGGGCAAGAAATTGGCCTCCCGGTGCCATGCTTTTCCGTAGCGCGGTTGTGACTTTTATACATACTAGAGGTCTCCATGCGGGCAGACCTTGCTCGGATCTGGTGGGTCCTGGTGTGGGAAATGAAGAGCCGGACTCATCCAATGAAGGGACAGGTGGACCCGCTAGTTAATGGGCCCGCATCTGGATTTGAACCGGTCCTTTATATTTTTTTTGGGAAAAATATCATATTTGGTACGTAAATTTTACGTAAAAATTTAATTTGGTGTTTGGACTTTAAAGGAGTTAATTTAATATTCATTTAAACATTTCATAGCTATTTTTATGGTTAGGTCTATTTTTTGACATGGTAGAATAAGTAATAAAAATTTAATGATGCAAGTCTCTTTCAAATTAGAAATAAAGTAAACTTTGCTGAGAAAGTAGTAAAAATAGTTTGAAAAGCTTGATTGTATGTTAAATTGATCATTTTAAAGTTAAGATATGAAATTGAATGTTTGTGTAAAGTTTATGTATCAAATTTGAGATTTATTCTTTTTTTTTTGTTAATTGTAAAATAAAATTACAGAAGGTTTAACTTAATATAAAGTTTTAAACTTGAAATAAAAAATTGAGTGAGAATATTATGGTTTTTCGTTCATTTTTATTAGGAATTAGCAAAGATGCGTCTCTATATTTATTTTTGTTGTAACTTTAATGATATATAGTTAATATACTTTAAAAACCGGAGAAGATTACAAAAGAAAAGGCAGTCATATAAACTCGACATATTTAAGTACATTTGTCCCTTGTGTTATCATCGACAATGCAATACATATTATGATTACTTAAATATTTTTTTCCTTTTCTTTTCCTTGAATTGGATGGACCTGTCGATACAAGCTTTAGGCTCGATGAACTAAACTAGTTCCACATGATTCACCTTTGGTTTAGGCTTTAGGCTTAATGAACTAGTTCCCCAAGGATTCACTTTTAGTTGAGAACAGAGTGGTTAAAAAACCAATCAAACTAAATCCATGTATAATCGAGCTAAACTAAATAAAAAATATGATTTTTTAAAAATAATTTGATTTAAAAAATTCTCAATCTAAACTAATCTGTAAAATTAAACTAAACTGTTTTAGACTAACATAAAAATATTTTACTTATAATTATAAATTTTATTATGATGGTTGATTAAATGTCATATATGTTATTATAGTTTTATTATGATATTTATTATACGATGAATATTGCCCAGTAATAATATGTTTTTTTAAATGGTTTTTTTTTTGTGTTCAATATATATTCCTTCGTTGATAAATTAATATTGTTTTTTAATTAATCGTTTGAACTCTATGGAGTATAGATTTTGTTATTTAGTTATATATCTTATTATGTATTAATTTTTCATTGTATATTTTGTTAGCAAATGACTTTCATTCATAAAATGACTTTTGTTAATAAATGATTTTTTTTTACTAAATTTGTTAGTAGATGGTTAACTAAATAATTTTTTTAGAGGACTATAGATTGTATTTTACTATGTATTAATAAGTGAGTGTATTGTGTTATTAACTAAATGATTTTATGAAGGATTATGCATTATGAATGTGATGGATTTATAAAGTATTTTGTTGAGATTTACAATATGAACTTTATAGAGTGATTTTAATATTTGAATATTTGCACATATGTAAAATATTAGAACTGATTTTTTTATTATAATTCTGATTTAATTAGTAATATGAATCGAACCAATTATTTAATAATTTAAAAATTTTCTAATATAAAACCAAACCATAGTTTGGTTTAAGAAGAAAAAAAAAAAACAAATCATAAATTATAGTTTGGTTTGATATGGTTTTAGTGAATACTAATCCGATCGGTGCCCACCCCTAATTTAGACCAGGTCTCACAAGTCAATCCAGGTCTTACACCTAATGGGATGGATCGAGGGGGGTTAAGGGTTAGAACACCATTTTAAGACCTTTATGTGCATCATTGGTGGCTTCTATACTATGAGTTTTGACTTGATAATCACAACCCAACCTTGCAGGCTATATTTATGAAAACAAATTAAAAAATTTTCTCCTCTAATTTTAAGCTGATAAATCTATTTGAAATATTTTAAGTTTGATTTGATATTTAGTCGAGTTAATTTACTTGACCTCGAGTTTGAGTCATTATACTAGTTTGTCTTGAGTTTTATGATACTCTTGCTTGGTTAGCTTGAATCAAGCATAAATAATAAATAATAATTGAGTTAGGTGAGATTAGATATCATTAATATTTTACATAAAATAGTATATATATTTTTGGATATCTTGATGATTAAAATTCTAAAATTGACAAATAGTGTTATAATGATTCTAAGAAATTGTGGTTACTAGTAAATCCAATGTACAATGGTAATTAGCTTTATGGAAATAGTTGCAGTAGAAAATGAAAAAAGAAAAAAAAAAGGAAGAAAAAGGATGAAAAGTTCATTATCTAAATTAGTCAATAATATTTCCCATGCCTGGCCAAAAAAAAAACAACAATAATAATATTTCCCATGATTTTTTAATATCGCCAATATTAGCATGTTTTTCAATCACTCCATATTACTATGCGCTAATGATATCTATGAAGAATTCTACGGTCTCGTCATTAGGATCATATCGCTAATATTATAAAATTAAATTTATTATAAAAATTTTTAGAAGGTTTGATTGCCATTGAAAAAAATTTGCACAGTTTATTAATATAGCGGGATCAACCTCATTATAACTAGTATGAATTTTAAAATTTTTCAATATTTAAAATCATTTAAGAATATCAAGATAATACTTAACGATGATTAGTCGGCCGAAAAGACGCGCACCAATTGAGGTTTGGCGGGCGCGTTAGATGACAAAATAAGCAAAACCACCCAGTGCATGGTAATTAACAAGTGAAAGAGCTGTGGGCCAGTGGACTTAAATCCAGTGGGTGGAGCTGCGTGGTGGTGAACCTTTTTTGGATCCAATTCAATGGGATCCTAATCTGTGTCATTGTCTCTGTAGTCAGGACCACTGAAACTGAAAGAGCCCTACATGCACTGTTCTATTACCTTCCTTCCTGTCTTATTAGGTCATGGCCTCCCAGTTGAATAAGGATATGCCAAGTGTAACGCATAATTTATCCGAATGAGTAGTGGGTAAGTATTAATATATTTTTATCAAGAGATAAAAATAGTATATAATTTTTATAAAATCATTTATATAAAAAAAATTACCAGTAATTATATGTCACTAATCATTTCACGTAGTGTGTCACACTTAATCAATCTTTTTGCATTCTGATCCCGACACCTTTGTCTGACCCTAGCAACATGGCAAGCACTAGATAAGCTCTATGATATAATCTTCATTGATTTATTTTGGAAGATTCATATTTTGTGTGGTTTTGATGTTTTACAAAATGTTCTTATTTTAGGTTTGAAAATGAAAATTTCTGGCCTTTTTCTTTAACATAAAAGATTACAAAATTTGAGAGCCCTAGTGTTCACATGTATTAGCGAATCCTATATTTTAGACGAATGGAGAGGGAGGGGTTGAGTCAATTTCAACAACTTAGCTGGAGTTGAACAACCATACCATTTATAGGCCTTATGATTATAGATAGAAAAGGAAAAGCAAACCATGTTTATATCACGTTGGAGATAGTGGGTTTCAACTTTCAAGAGTTCTGCTGTTCATACACATGGTAGCACATTGCATACAGGCAACTAACAACTTGTAAACCACTGGAATTACAAACAATGCTCTAAAATACTTTCTATAGGTAATTTTTCACAAATTATTACATAAGTTTTCAAATATAAATTTTTAGGGTAAATTGTGTGGAACTCCCTAAATACTTTAAAAATTGCATGGACCCTAATCTTTTTAAAAGTTAGCATTTACACCTCTAAAAAACCGAGTTGACATATAAAATAAAAATTTAAACTAATTCAGTGTTGATATGCCATTTATTATAATATTTTTTAAAAAATATTTGAAAAAGAATCTACAAATTTCAATATATATATATATATATATATATGAAAAGTCAACACTTTAGTCATTAGTGCTGCTATCACCACCATTTAAGATAGATTCAAATTGATTATAACCATCTTTCGCTTTCCAATATAATAACGATAGCGGCCATTGTGGATATCCAAAAATGACAAATATATATAATTGAATTTCTATTTTATTTGCCAACTTAGCTTTTGAGGAGTACAAATGCTAGCTTTTAAAAAAGTTAGGGGTTCATACATTTTTTAAAGTATTCAAGGGAAGTTTGTGTAATTTACCCTAAATTTTATTAAAACAGTCTCATAAATCCAACAACTCTCAACATGAAACTCTATCTCAAGTTGGGACATACACTAACTGGGATAATTGGGAGGTTAGATTCACCATATCTTATATGTGTAGAATGTTTACTTATTTATTTTTTGTCCTTTTATTACAATAATATATTAATTTGTTATTAAATTATCAGTTTACTAAAAATAATTAATACCAAGATGAATAAAAAGAAAAAATTACTATGAATATTTTATTCATAATAACTTTGCATATTTATTTAATTAATAATACTAAAAAAAATCATTTTGACTCTAAGCTAGTCAAGAATCAATCATGTAATGATTTACACCATGATATTAATTATATTAAAAAAAATTGTTACTAAACCAAGTAATAAAATTGTTTATATTTACAAATAGTTGATGTGATAGGATGAAAAATTTGTAATATAGAAAATGAAATTATTATTAGTGATATACTACTACTATTTAAAGAGCAAGTAAATCATATTTTATAAGGAATGAATTGTATGTTTTTACTTATTGAGAGGGAAAAAAAAAGAAAAGTTAAAAGAAAAAGAGAGTGAATATGACTTGAGCAAAAAATGGACCTTGAAAAAATAAAATGAGATCCATGAGATTTGATGGCATATCTCTTGTTGCAAAACCACTTTTAACCACTTAATTACGTTTGAGGAAAAAAAAAAACTACTTAATCATGTATTTTACTACATTTAACTTGCTCTATAGATTATCCATACTATACTTTATTTATTTATTTTTCATAAAACCATAGAGTTGACATCCATTTAATCACATAGATCATCTCATTGCCACAACTATCGCAAGTTACCCCACCAATATAAAAAGCATTACCCATGCCATTGTAGTGATTTTTCCACATAACTTGAAAAAAAAAAGAATAAACCAAAAAAGCTTAGTATATACCATAAAATACACACACAACACAATTTCGCCCTACAACTTAAAATAATTAACACAACACAGATCAATTACCATATCCATAATTATAAACGTGAACATATAATAGAATTAATTGGAACCAAACACCAAGAAATATTCTTTTAGAAAAACATGAACTCACTCATATGAATTAAATGGAAATTTGCAACAAACTTGAATGCGAAAATCTCAAGCCTCTCGACCATGCTACAATCACTAAAACAAAAATTTAAAGAACCTTACCTCAAGTATGGAGTCTAGGTGATGTTCATTGCCCTGCCGTTGTTCACCGTCACGATTCCCTCTTATCATCTTCTATAAAGTCATGGATTCGAATTTCATAAGTAACTTGCTCATAACACTTAAAATCCCCACTATAAGAGACTTAAATTATTAAGATCTTGTGGTCATTCTTCTCGAACTCCTCTATTTTCTACTGGCAATTGGATCTTGTCATTATGGACTTACAAGAGATTATTTAAAAGCAATAGGTAAAGGGTTTATGATATTCATATCGTTCGTGATATCTCATTTATCCTATATGTTAATAGTGATTCCTATAAAAATTTTATGATACAAGTGTGAGATTTGAAAAGTTCAATATTGGAAATATATAGATTATGCAAATGTATTATAAGAGAGAAAACCTATTAACCTCATACTTAAGGTTTTGGATTATGAATGATTATCAAACCCATTAGCGTGTTTCTTCATAAGGTCAATTTATAGAATTCCTCTTTGTTAAAGGCTTTCTTTTCTCTATAACACAAAAATCATTATAGTGTTATTGAAAGTAAATGAAAAGTAATCTAAGAACAATAGGAAAAGGTCCACTTGTTTTTTACCGTCTTAAAGGATTTTGATTGCCTTGGGTTTTAAAGGAATTGTGAGTTCTTTTAAACTCCAAAAATGAGGGTTAAGTTTTAAGGAAACTTTATCTAGGGAGAGAAAGATTGGTATCTAGGTCTAATATGGTATAAAAGAAGAGACTGATTTTTTCTAAAGGGTTGTAAAAATTATCCAAACCCGATCTTGAACCCTATAGGGTTTTTAATGGATCGGGTATCCTACAACAACCTATATAGTTGCATTCCTAATAATTAATCATCTCATTCAAATACTATAAATAATCTCGAAAGGTTTGGAAGTAATAGATTGACGCTTCAAACTTTCGGTAGTTCATTATACATATAAGTAAAATTTCGATACCAAATGTAACATTTATCCATTTGCAATAATTTAAATAAGTACAAGCAGCATTTCACTTGGTTTCTTGCGATGGCTGAAGAGTAATGGAAACATCAATGCTGCTGCAAAGTGTGTGCACTTCTTTTCATCTTGTGGGATATTTGGAAAGAGAGAAATAGAAGAGCATTTAGCGAAGGATCAAGGGGGTAAAAAATGATTTCCAGAACAATAGAAGGTGATCTAGTAGCCATTCTAGAAGGCGTTTATATAAGTCATGAAAATACTAATGATGGTATAAAAGTAAACGTATTACCACAATTAGCTCTTTTTTTTTTTTTTTTTTTCAGTACTGGGTATGTAAGAATGTAAACTTCTTTTTATGTTATAACAAATTTTATATTTCCATTGAAAAAAAAAAAAAACTGAAAAGATGTAAAAAGGTCAAGATATGTAACTAATATATATATGTATATATATTATTCGTAACATTATAGATTAAGCGACTACAAATAATGGGTAATATTTTTGTAACTATCCTAAATTAAATTGCACTTTCCTTAAAATAAAAGCATCACAACAGAACTTATCTTCAACGTTGGCTGCTATTAGTCGGTACCAATACCATGATATTTGATTATTTTCGAACTTATTTATTATATAATTGCCTTTCATATTTTCCTGTTATTAAGGAATTATTACGTAGCTTTCGGAAAAACTTCATTTACGGCTCATTCACTTCGCTGAATGAATAAGGCTGTAATGAAATTCTTGCTACAAAGAAATGGAATAGAGCTGTAATAGGATTTTTCTTTATTAATTTTTTATTTAAATCGTGGTATTTTAAAAAAAAAAAGACAGTTTCAGTATTGCATTAGTATCCATAGGTTTGAATAAAGAATGACTATTCAATATTTTATGGAATAGAGATTCATTGTGGAATCGCTATTCAGTGAACTAAACATCATAATAGCTATTTGTAAAGAATAATGCCGTAATAGAATTGCAACTACACTAAAATCAACGAGTAGTTAATGTCTTTTTCAGCATAGAAAGTCGAATCTACAATCGAAACTGACACGTTCTTGCTTATGGTTATTTTGTGAGTCAATTTGTTTATGTGGAGATTATAATTGTTGAGAATGTAAGGTCTTAAATTATCCTCAACTTGAGTGGCATGCTTTGAAGATTCCTCAAAACCAATTGCAAAATGGCTGAGATTTTTGCCTCGGAATAGTCTCGCAGCCGTAGGTTGCCCCCGAATGTCTTCAACCTTCTTTTGCTGGTGAAATGATGCTCTTCATTTGTCAAGATTGGCATGCACGGTTCTGTTCGGTTGTTATTCGAAACTGAACCGAACTATGAAGAATATTACTATTTGGCCTTGTGTATTAAACCTTGAAATTTATTTCCAAACCAAACCATAAGCTATATGGAAAGATATATATATTACTAATAATAAAAACAAAAATAATTTCCATTTTTTATTGATTTGGTATAACAGTTTGTTTGATTAGATTTTGCTTAAGGCCGGAAGCATGAAGAATATCACATTGTAATACAATCCCAACCATGTATTTATTATGAAAATTAATCATGACCCAATCAAAGTGGCAAAAGATATATAAAAAATTGATGTTGTAGATTTTGTAAAATACATTGACACCCTATGATATCTCTCAAACATAAGATGATGAATGAGAATTCGCTGTCCCAAGATAGTATCTCATTCATGTTTCTATGAAATATTTGCTATTTGTCAGATAAATTAAAAAATTAAAAATAAAATATATATTTATATATATTTCAAAAGTTTAGCATGTTCAATGATACCACTTCATGAGAATATCGCGAGTGCTTATTCGTGAGGATAAGAATAAGACAATATCTTGAGGATAGCAAATTTTTATCCATGGAACTCTAATCATTGAGTTGGTGACTTGGGCTTGGAGTTTATTAAAACTTTACTTAAGCGCGATTAGTGAAAAACAATTCCAAGATGGGTAACTTCTTAGGAAGCAACTAACACAAAGGACAAAATCATGAGACATTTTACCAAAGTGGACAATACCTCGGTGGACGGAGTTCCAGATCATTATAGATGGTATTATAATAATTCATTAGCCATAAAAGGGAGAACTAAGTGTTATATAAGGCAAAGTAATTTAGAGTAGGGACAGCTCTACTGTCTCTCTACTTGGTGTGGTTATGAACCATGTATTGAAACAGATGAGAACATGCTCAATGGCGAGTATTCTTAAGATGTGTGACCTCTGGCAAGCAGTTGATGGTAGGAACAAAATTTTCTGGCATTTCACCAAAACTGACAATATTTCAATAGATAGAGTTTTAAGTCGTTGCATGCACTTCTTTTAAAACCAACAAATATCCCTTAGATTTGCCTACCAAAATACTAATGTTGCATAAATGCCAACATGCCATCACCCTACAACATTAATAAATTACTTTCATTTAAATATTATACTATACGTTTACTTGATAAAATAATAGAAAAAATTAAACAAGTTTGGCAAAATATAAAAAGGAAAAATTCTAATTTTTCTAATATAATCTTAACACATATTATATATAATCAATAAAACTAAAATTTGAAAAATTAAGAAAAGAAAAAGGCTATTTGACGTTCTTTATCACAACTCCTCACGACTAAGTGGGTTTTTTTTTTTTTTTTTTTTTTTGCCATTAACAAAGAGGGGTGGACACACTAGATCCTCAGAAGCAATTGTTAACTTAAGCATTTCTTAGATGCAATAGAGCTTGATGATCTTCATTCCATGGGTAGCTTCTTTTCTTGGTCGAACAAACAAGAGAATAACCCTATCTTGAGGAAACTTGACCACATTGTGTTTAACCAGGCTTGGATGAGACAATTCCTGCTCTCTAAAGGAAGGTTTCTAGCTCCAATTCTCTTAAACCATGCACCATGTCTAGCAAACTCAAATTTCTCCAAGCTAAGGATGATTATCCCCTTCAATTTTTTATTTTTTTTTATTTTAGGGCTGATGCAAAAGATTTTCTGCCCCTAGTAGAGTTGATGTGGAAAACACTGGTAGCAGGCTTAAAAATTTTTTAAAGTGGTGTCTAAACTTAAGATGGTAAAAGTTGAATGAAGAAAACTCAATGAGAAACAACACTCCCATATCTTCTCAAGGGTTGAAAGAGCTAAAGGTAGACTAAAGTCGTTGCAAATGAATATTGCTAATGATAATATTTCCCATCTTGGTGAAGAATGTCAAGCCTTTTAACAATACTATACTCTTAGAGCAGCAGAAGAGGCTTTCTTTAAGCAAAAGTCAAGAGCGCAATGGTTGAAACTTGGGGACAAAAACACTTCCTTTGTCCATAAAGTTATCGTTCAGAGATACAACAAGGATTCCATTACCTCCTTGGAGAGATATGATGGTTCGATGGTGTTTAGTGAACAAGCTGTGCATGATGAGTTCTCTCTTACTTCACAAACCTTTTTTTAGCTCTAACTTCACCTATGTCTTCTTCATTTTTAGGTGATATTGTGGCTTGCAAGCCCAGTGATGAGCAAGTGTCCCTCATCAATGCTCCCTTTTTTTATGAAGACATCAAGATAGCCTTCCTCAGTCAAGCAAATGGGAAGGCGTCGGGTCCTAATGGATTCATCGCTTTATTATTTAAAGTCTATTGGAATATTTTGAGAGCAGTCCTTATCATGACAGTTAGGGAGTTCGTTAATTCCTAGTACTTGTTAAAGGAGGTAAATAATACTATTATCTCTTGTCCTTAAAGTTTATAACCCATCGGTTTTGCAAGGTTTAGGCCTATCTTTTGTTATAATGTGATTTATAAGGCTATTTCAAATATCCTTACCTCTTAGTTAAAAGGGGTTCTAGCCTTTCTTGTATGACAAGAACAGATAAATTTTATCTCAGGCAGACATATCATAGATAATGTTTTTGTTGCTTAGGAATTAATTAATGTCTACCATATAAAGCGAAGGTCACCTAGATGCGCTATTAAAGTGGATACTATGAAGGCTTATGACACCCTCAGATGGGATTTTTTTGAGAGAGTCCTCCAACCATGAATTTCCCTAGTCATTTTTGCAAACTTCTTTCTCACTATTTTTCTACCCCTAAATTCTCCATTAACATCAATGGTGAATTAATGGGTTTCTTCTCTGGTCAGAGAGGTCTTTGCCAAAGGGACCCAATTTCCCCATATTAATTTGTGTTTGCTATGGAAGTTCTATCAGGTATTATTTGGAAAATGACAACTTTAGCTCTTTTCTCTTACTAGTGGTGGTGTAAGGAGGAGAGAATTACCCATCTTTGTTTTGCCGATGATTTTATGACTTTTTTGTAAGGGTGATATTCCTTCTATTAACCTAGTGAATGCACTTTTTGGAGAGTTTGAGAATCTAGTAGGTTTGCACACGAATTGGCTCAAAAGAAAAATCTTCTTTTGCAATGTGGATGACTTTGTAAGAAGTGCTACCTTATCTTCCTTGGGGTTCCTTGGGGGCTCATTACCAATTCGATATGTGGGTATTCCCCTAATTTCAACCAAGCTAAAGAAATTAGATTGTGATGCTTTGATAGAAAGAATAACTGCTTGCTTAAACCCTTGGACTACTAGGTTCCTATCTTATGTAAGGAGACTTCAACTTGTCAAATCGGTAATATTTTCCATGCAAGTGTATTGGGCATCCATATTTCTCCCTCCTAAGAAAATTGTTATCGCTATTGAATGCTTGATGAGGAACTTTCTTTGGAATGATATTCCTTCTATCTCTACTAAGGCAAAGGTCAAATGGAGCATAGTTTGTTCACTGCGTTTAGAATGTGGACTTGGCATTCCTAATTTGGAAATTTGGAACAAAGGTGAAATATCCAAAACCCTCACCTAGTTAAATTAGAGACGATTTGATGAAATAATAGAATATATGGTTAATTATGAACATGGTTTGATAGTTTAAATGGGTAAAATAAGTAAATAATAGAAAATGAATAAACAAATTGATATAATTAAACGAGTAAATAGATTAAATTGAGATTTGAGAACTTATATATGATTTCCAAAATGTCTATTTTCTTCAATCTTCAATTTTATAAATTAAAATATTATATTTTGATTTCATTTAAATTCCCTTCACTCCAAATTCGAATTCCCAAATCTCAAAACGAACATTTTATATGTTTTGTAAACTAAAAAATCCTTGGATTTTAGTCAACTTTCATTTTTGTAAATCCTTATAATTTTTTTAAATCAATTGCTAGTTTAAAAATATCAGTTATCAAATCCAAACTCACATTAGACATCAGTTTATTGTAAAATAAATTTGTAGATTATGTTTTTAAATTAAGTTGTTGATTTCTATAATATAGACTCTCAAATTATTTTCTAATTAGTTTTGATACTAAAGATAATTATCTGAAAATTTTAAATCAAAACTCTTACCTAATAATTATCCTAAAAATACCTTATAAAACCTTAACCTTATCCTTTCCTTTTCCTTCTTTATTTTTCCACCTGCCCTTTCTCTCTCTTCTCTTCTTTCTTCTTTTCTTCTTCTGAGTTTTTAATTCATCATTATTTTCTCTTCTTCTTTTCTTTCTTAAAAATCAACTTCCAAATCTCAAATTCAACAAGACTATAGGAAGAATTGAAGATGAAAAACAAGATTGAAGTAGAGAAGCAAGCTAGAAGTTACTTCAACAACAAATGAAAAGTAGTAGTAGAGAAGATCAAGTAACCTATGCCTGCCAAACATGCAAGTTCGTTTATTTCCTTATTTTGATTGTTGCTTAGGCATGTAAATATTGTATTAAAACTAGATAAATATATAGAATTTGTGATGATAGTGATAAACCAAGGCTATATGAATCTATTTGCTAAAACCTAAATATAAGTATAGTTCTGTAGACTACATCTTTGATTAAATGAAATGAAAGAGTGTGATTTAGATATGTATATAGAAGTGTTAATAAGACAAGATTGTGGATGCTTATGTTAATAACAAGTTGTTGTTGTTGATATATGTTGAAAGCAAGTAGTTAGAATTAGTGTAAAAGTTAAAGGAAAAGCGACACATGTTTTCCCTGTGCATTACGGTCGTAACACAGCCTGCGATGCTTGCAGAAAGCAAAGTCAATGGCAATTACATGCGTGACGAAGACCGTTATCTCCTTTGACCTTTTATATGAAACGTGGTAATAGGCGTTATATTGCTTGTGATCAACATCACGGCCTAGATCACGACCATGACAAAGGGTGTGATCTCCTTTGATCACAATCTTTAAATATCATGGCCTATATCACGGCTGTGATAAGGGGCGTTATATCCTTGTTACGGGAATGACAAGGCGTATAATGCCCATCATGGTCTCCATCTTGGACATGATCCTTTGCCCTGGTGATGTTCGTGATAAGAAAAGAAAAATAAAAAGAAAAAGAAAGAAAGAAAAAAGCAAATGGATAAAATGACATGTTAGTGTTTGTATAATTTGGAATGAGTTAATGAATTAATTGGATTGATGATTATCTTAAGTTTAACATAGTTTTAAATTATAAAATGAAATTAACTAGTAAACTTAAGTTCAACTTGACTAAATAGACTTCAATGAGCTAAAGTGAACTAAATTAATTAAGTCTAATTACCTTGACTTAGTAATTGAATTAAATGATTAGCTCTACTCAATTTGGCTAAGATTAAGTTAAAATAAGCTTAATAGCTAATAATTGGCTTAGGATGATAAGTTAAGATAAACCATGTATTATATGGGGAATATGTTGTTTCAAATATGTGTTTGCTTAGGAAATGAATATTTTTGTATATGAATGCTTTGTTGATGTTATTGTAATAAGAGACTATGAACAAAGAGAAAAGAAATACTTTGACTTTGATAGACAATAGAGAACTGTCTGTATCTTGGCGGGGCAATTTTGTAACTATGGTTAAGTTCCTACTTAGTGTTTGATCAAATAGGTTTTAAAATGAATTTGAAGTAAATAGTTAATTAATTTAGTTCTTATATAGTTTAATTCTCTTAAACAGATGTTTAAGTCTGACTTCTTAACCTTCTGGATTATCTTCTAAGTCTTTTGGATTATCTTCTGAGATAGCGTCTAAGCTTTTGTTTAGATTTCCTATAAGAGGTAAATGAGTGATGCTTTTGCTTGTGTCATTGAATCTGGTCTGAAGAGCAGCAACCTTGTCCCAAAGGAACACGGTGGTTTAGGCGCTTAAGCCACTCCTGTCATGATGCAATGACTTTCATAAGTAGCTCGGTGGGTAATTGATAGGAGGAATGATATCGGTGTAACATTTGCTTATTCTTAAGAAAAAATAATATGATTTAGTTCACGTTTATGGGAACAATTGAACTAGGTGATATTATGGATTAAGTTAAGTAGAGTTGAGTAATGGTTATGAATCCTACATGAGATTATTTTCTTGTAACATTATGTAGGAATCATAGGTATTCGAACTGCCTATATCAATCCACTGAGCAACTACTATTACTCAGGATTCTAGTTCATTGGATTGTTTCGGAGTATAAGTGCTCCAGTATTGAATTGCTTATTTTAATTTAAAGATAATAATTTGTTGTTGTTGCTGCATGCATTTAGTTAAACCCGTGTGTCACTCCATATTTGATTGTATTACAATGTACTGAGCTTCGGCTCATTCTTGTTATTGCTATCTTTTTTCCAAGTATTGTAGTAATGATGTTGATGATGGTAATATTGGTAATGATGATGTTGATGATGATTGATGATGAATGACTTGGGTATGGGCAATCCAGGAGATATGAGAGGAAGAGTAAATTGAAGTAGATCGTTGGATGATTTGTATTGTTTATTTTATGTTTAAAGAACTGGATTTATCCTTTAAATATGTTGTTTTTCTTTAAGGGCTTAGTTGATAAGCCCATGTTTTGTAATAAGCTTTGAAAGCTTTTTTTTAAGTGAAAGTTCTTCCATTTGTATGAGTGGAAGTTAGAGATATTCTAATTTTAAAATTGTTTTCCCGTCACAAATCCAGTTACCTTAATAATATAATTATGTGATTTTAAAAATTGAAATTGGTTAGCAATGTTTAACATTAATAAATTCTTTTAATGAAAACTTAAGCATATAATACGTGAAGTATTTTATGTGGCAGTAATCGCCTCAATGAAATTTTGCATTACAAAGAGAAACAAATAAAACATATTTGGAATCTTTGCAATGGTAGTCTACGAGGTTTATGAGTTGATTGCGTACATTTTATCTTTCTCAAAGGAAATAGTTTCTGGAATGTTAAACCTCCCACCGCTTGCTCTTGGACTTGATGCAAACTTCTTAAGTTATGGCCATTAGCTCATCAATACATGCAGTGGGTTGTTGGTGGTAGAGTTTCCATATTATTGTGGTTAGATTTTTGGCTCCCTCAAGGTCCTTTAATCGAGACTTATAGTGAAAGGGAAATTACACACTGGCTTGCCTCTAAATGCTAGACTTTGCTGCTTAATCAATGATGATAGGTGGAGCTTTCCAAACACTCCTTTCTAATCGAGTTTCTATGGTCCTCCTTTGTTGTTACCAAACGCATCAAGATAGGATAAGTTTGTAAGGTACCTGGCAACATCAAGTGAATTTTTTTTCAAGGGTACCTTCTTAACTCTAAACCTTTAGTGAAGCCCGACCTCTTGGGCTAGTTTGTTTGGGGAAAAAAGTCCGTCCTAAGGCATTGCTTCATTCTTTGGCTAGTTGTTAACAAGCTCTATACTTTGGACAAACTACAATCATGGGGCATCACCTCTCGACCTCTTTGTTACCTTTGTAACATGGTAGCAGAAGACCATGAGCATTTGTTTTTCTTTTGTCCGTTTTCAGCACTAGTTTGGGCTACTTTAGTCTAGAGCTTGGTTGTCCTCTTTTTTTTAACACTTGGAAAGGTGTAATGAATGACCTCTCTACTCTAAATTGTAGGTCATCAACGCCTGTGTCTGCTGCTCTTGTAGCTTTTGTATACTGCCTCTAGAGATTGAGAAATTCTATTTGCATGGGGAAGTCACAGGTGGATCCTCCTTTTAAATACTGTTTACTTTGTTTGCTGACTTGAATCAAGTAGCATATCATGGGTTTTTCACTTTTTCTTTTAATATTGTTTAATACTGATAGACTGATTTTTTCACACAAAAAATAGAGCAAACGACGTTAAGAGGTAGTAGAAATAATTATAAAAAGTTTGATTCAATATTAAATTAATGATTTGAAAGTTCTAGTACCAAATTAGATTTTTGTGTATGGTCCGGGTACAAATTTGACATTTCCCTTGTTAATATGGTGATAATCTCTGGCTACCTTGCTAGAGGGAGCTAACAACACTATACATACTATATATGCATGTATGTATGTATGTATGTATGTATGCGTTAAGGGTAATATTTGTATGTATGCGTTAAGGGTAATATTTGGAATTTTTTATTATATTTTTAAAAATTAATCTTATTTTTTTATAATTTTATATCATTAATATGTATGTAATATAATATTATATAAAGTTAATTTATTATTGCATTATGACGATAAAGTGGCGGTTATATTTTAGTATTGATTAGATACCTTCAAAAAATATTTATTGTAATTTAAAATACATATATGATATCAATATATTTTACAAGATTTACAAGAATCATGAAACGTAATAGTTAAAAAAAAAAAAAAAAAAAGAATCACTCCAATTCTGTTCCAGTTGGTTGGTTGGGCTTTATATGTACACCGAGTCCCTGCCAGGGTACCAGTGCCCTTCAATAATGGATAAGGGCAAGAGAAGCGTTTCAATTTTTAAGATTTTTGTGCAAAATATCTTGGATATCTTTTTTTTTTTATTTTTTTTCACGTGCTTTCTATACAGTTGGCAAGATACCCCTTTTCCCACATTGCCTTGGCTATCAGTCTGACAGACTCTCAAATAATGGTACGACGCATGAGGGGAGCTAAAAGAAAAGAAGAAGAAGAAGAAGAAAAACCCTAATTTTTACTTTTGACTGATATTTTTTTGGCCCAAACTTTTGAGTGATATGGTTTAATCATTTGTTCGATTAAAATTTCTTATGATCTGGATTATGAAGAATATTACAATGCAGTTGGACAATATAATCTGAACCAATTTATCTATCTTTATATTTAACCATTAGCTGAGCTAAGGTGGAAAAACAGGTACAATGACCTTAACCACCTTATAAACTTCAAGACTAAAAACTTACTCATGCATTACACTTTTTATATAACAAAAACCTCTTAGATTTGCCTGTATTATTACTATTGTATCAACATAACTAGAGAGACAACAACAATGCATAACTTTTTAGAAAATTTTTTAGGAGAATGTGCAAGAACTATATGGGAAAGTTCAAAAAAGAAAATTTTCAGAAAATTTCTAAGCTGTCTTAGGAGCAAAACCCTACAATTTTGTCAATAAAATTGCAATCTTAATCATGATAGCTTAAACTAATGTTTACTTAGACATCATAACACAAATGGATGCAATGTGATATTTAGAACAATTACAACTTAGAGATTGAAAATATGTAAAAAGTTTTTTAAATGATTTTTATTATTATTGTAACATAGCATGTTGCTATTATTAATATATTAAAAATTATATTAATATTATCTGCTAAAGTGTACAATACTTTGATGGACGGAATTCCAAATCACCATAAGTGGTATCAAGAGAATTCACTCACTGAAACTAGGGGAATTAAGTGCAAAGTGGGGGCACCTTTGCCTAGTATGATATGGCCTATGTAACGAAAGTAACAAGGATGCATTCAATAGAAAGCACTCCAAGATGGATGACCTATGGTAAGTAGCTGATACTAAGTACAAAACCATGTGGCATTTCACTAAAGTGAATAATATCTCGATGGACTCCAGATCGTTATATACCACTTCATTTAAAATCAACAAATATCCCTTAGATATGCCTACATGAATACTAATGTTGCATAAATATGGACATGTAATTACCTTTTCAACATTAATAAATTAATTTTATTTGAATATTATATTATACATTTACCAAATAAAAAAAACCAAAAAATTAAATAAGTTTGGAAAAAGAAAAAAGGGAAAATAAATTTTTTTATATATAATCTTAACATTATATATTATATTATATATTAAATTAAAAAAAAATAATTTGAAAACTTAGGAAATAAAAAAAGGGCTACTTAAGCCATTATTACTACTCTCTATAGTTAAGTGGTAATTAACGGCCAACAAATAAAAAGTAGGTTGCAATCTAGACATCATCACGGGGCGGTTCCGAACCGGGAACCGCCCCGAACCGTCACCGGCGGTTCCTGAACCGGGAACCGCCCCGTCGGTGACGGTTCCGAACCGTCTAAGGACCCGCCGGAACCGGCAGGTCCAAGCGGTTCATGTGGCGGAACCGGCGGTTCCAACGGGTCCGGAACCGTCATATATATTTAAATTTAAAAAAAAAAAAAAAGAAGAAGAAGAAGAAGACATGCAGGTGCGTGGGGATTGTTTGTTTTGGTGGAGAGGGGGGGTGGGTGGGTAGGTAGGGGTAAGGTTTTGGTTTTTCTTTTTTTTTTTTTACCAGAAAAAAAAAAAAAAGGAAAGAAAGAAGAAGAAGAAGAAACGCACTTGCATGGGGATTGTTTGTTTTGGGTGGGGGGTAGGTAGGGGTAAGGTTTGAGTTTTTTTTTATTTATTTCACCAGAAAAAAAAAAAAAAGGTTCGTGGAACCGGAACCGGAACCACCAGAACCGGCGGTTCCATGGAACCGTGAACCGCCCCGGCTCTGGCGGTTCCGGTTCGGGTCCAGAACCGACCCGAACCGTGCCGATGTCTATTGCAATCCTTACTAAAAAATGAGTTGTACAACCTACCTTTGGTATTTGGTGGCTATTTACTACCCATATTAAAAAAAAGCATATATAAATAATACAATATTTTAGATTCAGTTGAATTATGCTTAGGTGGCTTGATTCAATCATATCAACTAGCTCCTATTATTATTATTATTATTGTTAGTTGTCTGCAATCATTAAGGCTATAAACAAGTTAAGTCGAGACAATATGATGCTAAGCTTGAACTCAAGGATTGAAAATCTCAAAACTTAAACGCAGTCAAGCTTTCATTTTTAAGCTTAAACTTGACTCAAATCGATACTTGGTAAGCTCAAGCTCAACTAGGTTAGGCTCAATTATTCTTATAAAAATTAATTAGATTAAAAAATAAGTTGGGATTTGAAAATATAATAGGGTTTTTAGTTAAGATGATCATATAATATAATATGTGAATCATTAGATATTTAAAAAAAAAAAGAGTGGTAATAGGCTTTAAGAAGAAGAAAAATACATGTTTTATAAATCTTTTATAAAAAATTAAAAATACCCAATTAAGTTTTCAAGTTACTTGAGTTTGATGTTTTAAAATTCAAACATGACAGCTACTTGATTAACTCAAACTTGAGCTCAATTCGGTTGCAATAGAGTTGAATTCAAGCTATTATCATCCACTACTCGTTTCTAATAGTTGGGTTATGATCCACGGTTAATATGATGGTTGTCTCTGATGACCTAACTAAAGAGAATTGACAATGCTATATTTATGTGTGTGCATATATATGTGCGTCTTTGTGTTGAGCGTGATATTTTTAAAAATTTAGATTACTTTCTTTTAGTTTTTCATAATTATTTAACTTGTATTATGTTATTTAGTGAATATATACATAATATAATATTTTATAAAGTTAATTTATTAACGCTAATATGACGATAAAGTGGCGATACGTAAGTATTGATATAGATACATTCAAAGAAAATTTATCGTATTTTAAAATATATAATATATGTATTTTATAATATAAGAATAATAAAAGTAATTAAGAACAAAAATCACTCCAATTCAATGCCGGTCGGCTGGTTCGGTTTTATACGTATCCCTAGCCCTGCTGGGACACTCCAATGGAAAAGGGCAAAAAAGTGTTTCAACGTTTTAGAATTTGTGTGCAAAATATCTTCGACAACTTTTCTATTACTTTTCAGTGTTTTCACGTGCTTTCCACACAATTGGCAAATATCCCCGTCCCCCTTTTACGAAACCCACACGGCCACACCAGCCCCCACACCATAAGCAATTGTTTTTTTGGGGAACTTCGACGGTTAT
Source organism: Combretum micranthum (assembly GCA_024138025.1). Taxonomy (NCBI): domain Eukaryota; kingdom Viridiplantae; phylum Streptophyta; class Magnoliopsida; order Myrtales; family Combretaceae; genus Combretum; species Combretum micranthum. Next base: position 248,031 of record JAMXBD010000585.1, read on the forward strand.
GTGACCATGGTTATTTCTATAGTTAAATTAACTATAAAAAAATGAACGTGAGAAAATTTAAAAGCTTGATTATGATTAGAATAGATCTTAACTATTGAGTGATACGATGGAATTGATTTTATTATAACCATTATGGAGTGTCTTCCAAATTAGGGGTAATATAAATGAGAAACTTTGAGGAGAAAAAAAAAAAAAAACTCAAGTTTTACTTTTGAGTGATATGATTTAACCATTTGTTCAATTAAATTTTCGCATGATTTGGATTATGTAGAATATTACAATTCAATTCAGTTGGACAACATAATCTAAACCATGAATTTATCTTCAGATTTAACCATGAACTAATATGAAAAAAATAGGTAAAATTATCTTAATCACCTTATAAACTTTAAGAACTTACTCTCTCTCTCTCTCTATGTATATTTATAACAAATACCTCTTAGATTTGTCCAGACATGGGTGCAGTTCCGAACCAGTTTGAAGGCTATTCCGATTTTGAAAAATAGAGAACCATAATTGAAGGCTGTTTCTGGTCCTATTCTTGTGGAACCACCCGTTCCGATTCTAGAATCAGGGAACCGCAGTAGTTTTTTATTTTTTTTAAAGAAGATTAAGAAAAATAAATGACATTACGTAGCTATAACTTTCATATACAACAATATTAGAAATGTTTTGAAAATAAATGAAAAAAATAAAAAAGTGAAATAAATGTTTCCTTAATACAAATATTTTATTGGGTAAATTACACCGAAATGTCACAACATTTGATAGTAAGTTCACTTGAAATCACAATGTTTTTGAGTGGTTAAAAAGATATTATAACATTTAGGAAGTAAATTCATTTTAGATCATAACATTTTAGAGAAGTGGGTCAATTGAGATCACATGTGCTAAATATTCTAAGTTTTAATTTTAAATATTTCTCATATTGACACTATCAATTGTAACCTTAATTGATTACTCCATGCACTTTGTGACATTTTTTTAACCACTTGCATTGTAATCTTAGAGTCTGTTTGGATGGTCTATTTTCATATGTATTTGTATTCGTATTTGTATCGAAATGATATATGTGAATATATCCATTTATATTATATTTTATCTATTTGATCTATTTGATTTTTTCATAAGAACTGCTAACTTTTTTTTTACTATATCTATTTTTTAACAAATAATTTGTTAGAAAAAAGTTTAAAAAAATGTCTATTTATATGGAAAAGCTAAACAAACAAACCTTAATGAACTTATCTTTAATCGTATTGACATTTTTTTATAATTTTTTCGTTTTTTTTTCTATTCGATTACAAATGTAAGTATAAATAGTTTTATATTATATTATGCTATGAATATTAAGTTTAATTCAATCCATTTTCTAGTTTTATGTATCTTTTTTTTTTTTTTTTGCGGTTGATAACACTGTCTAGATTGAAATAGTTTCTTGTTTATGATATTAATTAAAATTAATTATTCATTTAAGATTAAAATAAAAGTAATTATTTAAATTCAGTATTGAAATTCGCGTTTACATGTACAAATTTTTACGATCCATGAGCATGCCGCGAATTATTATTGCGATACTCGTCCGACCAAAATAAACAATATCCATCCGCGCTTCCAGCAAAGTCATGTCTGTGTCAGAACCAAAAGTGATGGCTGTGGGTCAGCAAAATGGATTGCAGTGAACAAATTAAACATACAACCAGACAAAGGCCGCAGCAGTCAAATCACGGTTTTAAAAGGAGAGGGGAAGGGCTGCACGTTTATCGCGAAAGCTAATGCGATACACGTAAAAAAAATTATATCACTTTAGTAGAGAAGCACGGTGGAATCTGTCGCGTGCTTCAAATTTTTGCGAAACAATCCGAGAGAAGCAAAGCTGGATAGGTCATGCCGTGTTTCACTCGTGTTTTTTTTTATTATTCATGTTCATTATAGAGAGAGAAGTACAGTTAATATACAGAAGCGTGTTCTTACTGTGTTTCTCTTAAATAAAAAATATTTCATTCACAGTAAAAAATATGATGGGTGCACGGAGCCATGTTTCTTCCGTACTGTAACGTTTTACTTTTCATTTCTTACATAGAGAGAAGCACAATGTGAACATGGTCTCATTTTTTACTCGTGTTTTTAGCAAAAGTTTATTTTTTCCAAAAACAATGAGTTACACAACTCACACACGATCCTATGCTCCATTCGTGTTTCTATTCGAAAACAGAGCATCACTTTTTCAAAATTAAACATTCAAATTTCCACTTTTACAAGTTCAACCACAACTAAACAGATATTTATCTACTACAAACATATTCAAACCTTACACTTCGAACCATAAACAAACTTTACAACTTTGTATAAGCTTATCATAACTAACTCTAATTCACTCTTCGACTCAAAACAACTTCTACACTTCATATATACTTCAAAATCATTACTTTTACTCACTTCACACTCATACAAGCATATTTTAACCATCTCAACATACTAGTATTACATATAACATTACTAAAAGACTAATTTTGACAAGAAATTGATGGAACAAAAAAGAATAAATCATCACGAGAGGACATTTAAACTTATATTAGACTTCTTTTGGCTTGAAAGTGAATTTTTGTGGGAGTCTTCAGCCAAAAAGGAAGCAAGAGAAAAAAAAAAAAGAAAGAAAAGATAGAAAGGTGGACGAAGCCAAGGGCATTGATTTGGTCTGTTTTGGCCTTTCTTTTTTTTTTTTTTCTTTTAATTTTGTCAAAGAAAAAAATTGGTATTATCTTTAACTTTGACCTTTTTTCTTTTTTATTTTCTTTTTTTTGTTTTTTTTGGGGGGGGGAGTGGTGTGGGTGGTGTGGTCTGTGGTGCGGTAGGGAAGGGGAATTGAAGAAATGAAAAGAGGGGCTTGGGCTTTATTTTACTCTTGGATTGGGTTTAATTATAAAGAAACTTGGGCTGGAGTTTGGGACTTGACTACAACATGCCATGTTTAGCTTCCATTGGGTTGGGTTTGTTTTAAAAGACTCAAATCTAACATGCATTAAACATCAATAAACATTAATATTAAATACACTAGCACATTATAATCTATTTTTTTAACACTATAATTTATCAACCATATTTGCATATATTATAATGAAACTTTACAATATTAAACATACACGCACATGCATAAACAAATCATAGAATACACCACTAATACTAAATTATACCATCTCATTAAATTCTATTCAAATAAAACTTAACAAAATTCACGATTTTAATTATGCATAGGAATTAAGCCATTTCAGCCGAGTTAAATTTGCTCCTTTTTATTTTTTTCATTGCAGAAAAGGGTCCCTTCCCCTTGTTTTAAAAAATTATGAATATGAAATTCGGGAGGCTGTAGGGACTACGGATCCTTGACTCCCAATCGAGTTGCCTTCTCAGGTCTCACCGGTCTTGCCTCTAGGTCCAATAATTAAATAAGCATAGATAAAATTTAGGTACAAATTAACATTTTTAAATCGAGTTGCCTTCTCAAGTCTCACCGGTCTTGCCTCTAGGTCCAATGAGTTATATGAGATTCGAATCTTTCTTTCTCTGTTATAATGATAAAAAAATTTAGATAACTAATTATAAAAAATAAATAGAATTTAGATACAAATTTAGATAACTAATTATAAAAATAAATAGAATTTAGATACAAATGGCCAGACATCATTTGGCAAGGTGTTATGATACAAACACAAAACTCACAACAACATCCGTTGAATGGTCGCGCATAATAACCGATAAAATTTTAATACTATTATTAAACAACACCCACTGGCAATGGTACATTAAGGAAAATCCCACTAAATCATAGCTATGGAGGGATAAGATGTTAGGCTAGGCAAATAAGATTATAATTAGTGTTTAGCAATTGTTAGAACAATGTAGCCGACAGCCAAATTCTATAGCTAAGCAATTTACAAATTCATTTGTCAAATTGGAAGTTGCATGTCAATTAGCTGGAAAACTGTTTGATAATTTTTAGTTCTAGTCGACCACGCTATTTTTAATTCAGACCCTTTACTTTATGAACTAAGTTATACATATTAGTCATTATTTATGTATTTTGCACAAATTTATTCTTATTATTTAAAAGTTGAAAATTTAAAAAATTGTCAAATTTGATATTTGAATTTTACATAAAAATTCAAGATGTTATATGAATTTTGAAATGTTCAACTTCACACCCAATCAAATATTTCATTGCTATTTTTTTTTTTTTACCTCCTTTAATGTTGTTTGTTCTATTTGCTGACGTAGAGAAGACAACCTATTTTTTACCTAAACAACGTTGGAGGAGCTAGTACAAATTCAATGATAAGTTACCTCTTCCATATCAGCAAATGGTATATTTATATCTAGTGGTTAGAAACAGATACATACAAGGCCTAAAAAAAAAGCCACATACTTGTATCTCAAGGACTATATTGTTTCCTAAACATTAGACTTGGGCATACAAATATAAATTGTTAAGTGTACAACAAATAATAGAATAACGAATTTTGGGTAATTCAGTTAAACAAGATTAACAATCATAATCAACAAGCTACAAAGGATTATGAAGAGAAATCCAAAATATTGGAAAGGGTGATTGTTTCACAATTAATTCTTGGCATCTTCTTCTTCCTTCATTCTTGTTATGGCTGTGCTAGAAAACAATAGCGAAGCAAGAAAGAGACAAGAAAAAATGTATCTGAAGTGACCTGATAAGAATATTTGAGGAGTGTAAGAGGTTGTTTTTTGATATTGTAATTGTAATCTTGTAATGTGCAGTAGTAACATTGGACTTGTGTAGTGGACCAGGCCGACATTAGGCCATTGTTTTATTTGGACTATGGACACTAATAATTGCGTTTCGAAAGCTTTAACATTGTATTATAAAAGTAGGATAAATATAAAAAAAAAATTAATTGGGTATTAAATTGTCCATTTCAAAGTTCAAGTTTCAATTTGAATTTTTGTGCAAAGTTCATGCACCAAATTTCATATAAACCTCATGCACCAAATTTGACATTTACCCTAAATAAAATGGTCAAAACAAGTGGATTGGAGTAGAGTTACTTTAAGTTTTTTACACGGATATATGTATCATGTTCTTTATTAAAAGATTGAAAAAAATATATAATTTTTTTTATGGTACTCAATTATATACGTTTTTTTCTACAATCAGATTAACAAGACTATCTAACTCATAATTTGATTTTCTCATATTCCCATTGTCTTAACTCTTTTAATAATTTTAAAAGAAACGTACAAATTTAGTCCATAACATTTTATTGTTTTTTCTAGTATAAGTTCTCTACCTTTTTTTTTTTTTCAATTTGAGTCATCAACGTTTTCAAACTAGGGTTAATGACTCATTTACTATGTAAACTTTGTAAAAAAGTAATTACCTATCTAAACTTTAAAAAGATCAATTTAATACTTGAAATAAATTTTTAAAGACATAATTCATACCTAAGCTAACTCCATTAGCTCTATCTAGTGATGTGGCAAAAACATCCAATCAATGGACGGCACGTATCATTCAAATATATAAAAAAGAATAAACTTTAATTAATTAATAAATTCATGGAATAGAAAAGGGAATAGAGAAGAGTATATAGCATTTACTTGGATTCAAAATTCAACCTTAAAACTGGAACTCCATATCCAAAACCTAATAAAAATTCCCAAAGTTAAAACATTAGATTTTGAACCTTGAGATAACCCTTCAAAATCAAAACCATCAGAGCTATCTTCAAGACCCCAAAAGAGTGGCATAAATCGCAAGCCAAAACACAAGGACACACAATGAGCATATGTAAGAGTCGACAATAGATTTGGAGTTACCCGAGTCAATCTCAAGTGCAAGGGTTGGGATGCTAGTGGCAATGGAGGGTATCTAGATGTTGTCGTAGTCAGTGATGTTTCTAGGTTGATGTTTAGCACCGAGTTGATTTAGTGAGCTTTGTTTTATGTTCAACTAAGTTGTAGTAGTGGAGGAATGAGTCACGTAGACTTGGTTGAGAGGAATGCGTGTTTGGTAGAGGTAATTGGTTTAGATCGATGGTGGCAACTATAGGTTTGGTGGTTCACGATCATAGCGGTTGTGGATGGAGTAGGGGTAAGGATCATTCAGTTCTATGTATGGATTTCTGATAGGAGTGAATGGTAAGTGGTTGTCTCGATGCAAAATAGTTCATTCGGTGTTTAGTGGTTGTTTTGAGATGGTTTATGTCTGGTGTGTGGCTTACGATACAGTTGTGAAGGAGTAAAGGAGACAAGTCAGAGTTCCAAGTCATGACTTGATGGATTTAGTTTGCTAAGTTCAATTTCTAGTGTTGGGTTTTGTGACTTTGGATTAATATATTCGTTTTAGGTGTCATGGAAATTTAGGGAGGGAGAACAAGATCCTAGAGAGAGAAAAGGTGAGATGGACTTGATGAGGAAGATGATGGAGTTGGACTTTTCAGTGATGTGTCATTTATTGGGTAGATTGTTTGCCACATCACTAGATGGAGCTAACAAAAGCAGCTTAGGTATAGTAAATTGATTTTTCAAAAGTTTGGATGGGTAGTTGCTCTTTTTGCAAAGCTCAGGCAACAAATAGGTCATTAACACTCTAAGCTATTATATTTAAGTCCTTTTGTTAATTTCATTAAGAAAATAATGACGTATTGACACTTGTCAAGTTCTTGTAAAATCACAATAATTATTTTAATGAAAATTATTGTTAAATGTATTAAATTATTATAATGAAAAATTCCATAAAAAATAGAAATGAAAAAGAAGAATTTAACAAAATGGTCTTTTTCTTTGAAGCATGTTATCATACTGAAATTAGGACTTGCATCTTGTTGTCTTAAAATATCTCAAGAAGCAATAGTTTTATCATAATTAGGTCTACAAGCCTGAAACTTTTTATTATTAATTACAAAGGATTTTCATTTATGACACATTTTATCCAATTGAAATTATACTTTATAGGCATGTTGTCTAGAAAGAGTCAGATACAATTGAGTTGTAAGATGCAAGAATTTCATCATAATTAGGTTTGCAAGTTTGCACCTTTGTTATTAATCACAAGAATAAGAAAAGTGGGTTCAACAATCAACCAACAATAAAGAAGAAGATCAAGCAAACTTTTGAATCTATAGTGTGACTACTTATGGATATGGATTTAGTTGGCGTCGCCTACATAGTCTCTATGGCATGACAACTTCAAAACCATCTTATTTTTAATTTGGATATGTGACGGGTACTTTAATTTCCATAGTATACTTTGCATTAATCATTTGATATGAAACAAGCAAGCTATAGATTTCATAAGTAAACGTCCATCATTCCATATGGGATATCAGGAAAAGGAAATTAATATTGACAAATTAAAAAAAGAAAATTTACAAAAATATTACTGAGATGAAAATAATCCTAGTTTTATGCAAATTGAACTCATCTCTTGAAAAGATGTGGTTATAAGTGATCAACCCCATCTCTTCAAGAGACAAGTTTAGGGTTGTAGAATCAATTTCGTCTATTCAAGAGACGAGGTTGATTATATCATTGTCTCTTCAAGAGATGAGATCGGCTACTTACAAATTTAAGTTGCTATTTTTTGGATTATTTTTTATCTAATGAGATTTGTATAATTTGTTTAGAAAAAGTTATTATTTTTTCCCCTAATCCTAGGATATCTACTATTTTTCTACTTTATTTACATTTTGTAATTTTCCATAAGGAAAAATATGTTTTTAGTCCTTGATATCTTATTACTTTTCTATTCAACTTCTAAACCTTTTTTTTTTTAATTTGAGTTTTTAACCTTTGTAAAAGTTTGCAAATCGACTTTCATAATGCTGTTAGTTTTTTCCATTAACTTTTGATATTTGGCACATTTTCATTCGATAAAAATTATTGATTCAAATTAATAAAATAACTAAATTAAGATAAACTTAACAAAATAATTAAAAATAATTAAACTTTAAAAAAAATTATTCTAAATTATCAAAATTAAAACAAAAAAAAACAGAAAATTCTGTAAAAAATAAATTAATTCAATAAAACCTACTTTTTCCAAAATAAAAAAAGCCCAAAATATCACTTCTCACTCTCTCTCTCTTTCTCCTTTGGATACCAACCACTTGAAAAAAAAGAAAAAGAAAAAGAAAAACCGAATATAATGTGATTCATTTTCTTGGTTGTTGAGACAAATTCAATAACCAAAGTAATATAATATTTTTTAATCAACAATCGTCCAAGGAAATTAAAGTGGGAAAAAGGATGTGAAGCGCAGAATTCAAACAGATGGACTTACGGATAACTTTTCCAAGACGCGCCTGGGCATGGAACCCTCGACAGCTTTGCTATCGTCACATTGACATGGACATCCTTAGGGACAATTTTCTAGGAAGATGAAGCAAACTCGTCCTTTTGATCGTGAAGAATAAAACATTGTCATTATTCTTGTTATTCCCAATTTCCCACCACTAACCTTGTTGTTATTCTTGTTGTTGTTGGTGTAAAGAATATTCCAAGCGAGCAATAGAGAGAAAGAATGAGGAGTGAGATTTTAGGTTTTTTTTTTTTTTTTTTCCCGAACTTCTGGAAAAGTAATTTTTAATTATTTTGTTAATTCACCTTTCATTTTATTAATTTGAATAAATAATTTTCACTTAATGAAAATGTGTCAAATATTAAAACTCAATGGACAAAAAAACTAGCGATATTATGAAAGATTTCGTTTGCAAGCTTTTATAAAGATTAAGGATTCAAATAGAAAAAAAATGTTTATGATTCAAATAGAAAAACAGTAAAACGTCAAGGACTAAAGGCGTGCTTTTTTCTTTTTTTTAATCAAATCTAAATATAATTGATAATATTATTATATTTAAATAATTATGTGAAATTATTATAAGTTTACACTTGTCAATACTCAAACTAAAAATATAAAAGGATGAGACTCAAACAAAAAAATAGTCAATTATGGAGAATTAAATTTGTACTTTTCTTTAATTTTAATGGTCAAATAATGAGTTGAATGGTCGGCTAATATAACTATTGGAGTTAGGCAATAATATTTATGAATTTACAAATCGGAAGATGATCTTTTGGCCTCATGCCAAGCCAACATTTATGTTTATTATGATGTATTTCTTTTGCACAAGTCAAGAGATAAGCAAATTACAAGATTTTACACTAGACAAACATACTCCCTTGGGAACCTGTACTAATGAAAACATCCACATATGTAACAATGCAAGACATAAATAGTGAAACATAGACATGAATTCTAAACTAGCTTATTCTCAAGAAAAAGATCCATTTTCTTCAACTCATTCTTCAGTTCTACTATTTCATCTTTAGGGAGAATAAATGTTACCACTTTCCCTTCACCATCATCCTTGTTGGAACATGGTGGTCCCGGAAGCACTAACACCACCCCCTTGTCTCCGAGGCTTTTGATCATGTAATTCACAAACAGAGGCTTTATTCCATTCAACTCTACACCATACAAATTAGCACTTTCCAAGTCCACAAAAGTCAAGTTCGCTCCATAAATAATGTAATCAGAAGCACCATTATTCCTTTCTATCACTTCTTCGATTTTACTATTCTCATCCCTGGCTTGATCGATCAACATCCTTAAAAGATTACTAGGATTAACATCAATGATCGGTTTTTTAATCTCAATGATATTTACCCTCTGAGAATTGGACAAAATTCTATCTATTTTTGTACAAGGATCCTTTTTGCATAGGGTGACAACTTGTGTATCATGCCCTTGTCTTATTTTGGCAATGCATTGCCAAAATATGGCACAAAGTGACTCGAATGTTGGAGTTTGGCTTTCCTTGTAAAGGCCATATGCTTTAGAGTGCAAATGAGTCAATTGTTTGGAAGTGAAATGAAGTGTAAGTGTTCCATGCTGCCTTGATTTTCATATATCCAATGGTCTCCAATGGACTCAACTTTTTTCATGGAAATTGGCTCTTGGTAAGTTCTTTGTTGTTGTGTTTTATTGAGGATTGGCTGGGGTATCTTTTGTACTTTATTGTATTTGATACCTGAATAATGTTGGGCCCAGATGTTGAAGAAATCTGCAACTGAATGTGCATCCCCAAGAATATGGGCCCAGCTAAGGCCCAATGATATGCCTCCACATTTGAACTGGGTGAACTGCATGGATGATCTAATAATAAGTTTTGCAGAGAGTCGGTGGTATTACTTAATTGATTAATTATGAATATAAATGGGATTATGATATAGCCCGTGCAATACTTTTAACAGGGAAAGATTTGTTATAATTCATTTATATATATATATATATTTAAAAAATAAAAAAGAAAAAAGAGAGGAAAAATTGAAGGGGCATGAAGCAACAATTGAAAAGAAAATATTTTATTGAAAAATGCCATATTTTTAAATTTTGAGTGGTGTAATTACATTGCCCCACTTTTCAAGCAACGCAATGTTTATAAATCTATAAAATATTAAATACTTTCATTTTACACTTTTTTTTTCAGAGATATTTTGTTAATCCTACTTATCCTTTTTCTTTTTTTCCTTTTTTTTTTTCGCAAAAATACTCAAATATAATATTAGAAATATATCACTAAGTACATACGACACTCCTCAATTTCTTGGGTACTGCGCTGTTAATATTAGATGTGTATGCATTTAGATTTCTATTTGATAATTTTGTACACTAGAAACATAATTAAACAGTAATGAATAAATAATAAATTTAAGATTTTAAAATAAAAATTAATTTAGAAAAAATATTACAATCATCTAAACAATCAAGCAAAATCTTAGAAGATTGCTCTTAACCACCGAGGAGTGGTGCACAGTCGTTTAAATAGGATGGGCCATGACCTTGATCAATCCCTAAATTAGAAAAGAAAAATGATTAAATGAATTGCTTGAATTAATCCATTAAAAGCATGTATACTGGATGTTAGCCCCAAATGCAAGAATATTAACTTCCAACACAATTTCTTATGTTAAGAACTACTATTTTTTTTTTTTTTTTTTTGCCATCTAAGAACTACTAGTTTAAATCCTTCATTAGAAACTTCTATGGGGGATCCATAAGATTTTATAGTCCATCATTTGATTATTAAAAAATAAATATAATAAGTAATATATTAAGTATTTTAGTGACAATATCATAGTTTGGTATGAATAAAAACCCCTAAATAAAAGACGGAATCAATGTCGCTATCATTAAATTTTCCTCTTCAATACTGTAGCAGGATCATTACTAGAAGAATGCCAAAATGTTATTTTATATTTTTTATAAATTTTTTAATAAATGTCGAAATGATCCAATAAAATATAAATATATAATAATTAAAGTATTAAATGCCACCTAGAGATTCTACAATGGAAGTCCTTGGTTCTTGCAGAGCGAAAAATATTCATCAATATTAATATGTTATGTATCTCCATGAGTAGCAAGTAAGTACGGATAATTATTTTGACAAATGGAGATCACAATATGTAATTTTTATAAATTTAAAGGGAAGAGATCCTTAAGAAATTAACACCACATTTAAAAATCTCTATATACTCTAATAAAAATCCCTATTTCTAAAGGATAAAAAAATGGAGGTGATTATAGGTGGTGACCTACCTTCTTTTGGTGGTCTTGCACGCGACCGTTACCTTACCGCAGCCCATACACCCTTTTTACCTTTTTTTATTTTTTATTTGTATTTTGTTCCATTTGTTTTAATGCTTAAGGTTAAATTCTATATTTAAATATTTTTTTCCAGTAAAATTGCACTTACATAGCATGTCATCTTAACTCCATATGGTGGGGAAAATATTTAAGTATGCTACATTTTGCGACCCACGATATGATACTTGTCGAGCTATTTTTCAAATTATGAAAACTAAAAGTTTCAGAATTCAATTGCCAAGCACCTCTTAGATCATAGGATTTTCAATGTGATTTCTAAATTTATAAGGTAAATTATTAGGCTAAGTTCAATTTGTATTTAGAATGACTCAAAGACAACTAAGTTAGTAGATTTGAAATAGGAATCATTAATTTGATCCATCTACCTTTAGCTCTCCTTGAGTAGGCTTATGTACTAAAAAAGATAACTACTATAGATGCATAGCAAGTTTATCAAGATAACCCTAAAATGAGTATACTTCATCCGCTAATCAAATCTACGGGATTTCATTATGTTTAAAAGTTTGTAAACACTTTGTCATTTTTCCCCATTTACTATTTTTGAGATATTATAGAAATAGTGTTATATTATGAATATCCTACTTGCAGTTTAGGTAAAGAACAATCTTGATAGCTTAATCTTCAAGGTTGATGCACAAGACTCCTTTGTGTATCACTTATTTATATGAGATATTGAGATTGTCTGTTTTTCTCCGTTGCTCTCTCCAAGTCATTTAACTAAGCATCTTTACTTTACTTTTTTAAGGCAACATATGACATGAGACTTCCATAACATTTGCGTGGTCACTTTAGTTAGATCCTTGCATCTACAATATAGCAACTCTGATATGGAAAGAATACAATGATCATTCGGTAATGATACCTCTTAGGAAGATGATAATTCAACTAATAGATAACATCCTTTTAATAATTCAAGGCAAACATCAAGCTACTAGACAGGCTATTCCATCCTAAGAGAATACTATTTATGATAATCCAACATGAGAGATTTTTTTTTCAAAGTTGCATAAAAGGCAAAAAGGGAAGTATCAAGACATTGAAAGTACATGCGCTTGATGATGATTTAAAGCTCAAGAAGTTCTTCAAGTCACTCTATGAGAAGGCATATACTTAGTATGTTAATCTCCTTCTGAGTTAATTGATTCATAAGGGAATATTTGCGAGTTCCTCTTGAAAAAGTTCTTTTCCACTCGAGAGTGATGCACAATAACAAATGAAGGAAATAATAAAAGCTGAAAGAGGACTTGACAAACTATATTGAGCACTTCTTGGGAGCACCATGGATATCTAGGATGTACATATAGAGTTGGTGAAGATCTACATCTAAAGGATGTTCTCTAAATTTGTTGTCCATCTAAAGAATCTTAACTAAGGTCCTTTCACTTTGCTACATTCATCGAGAATACATGAAGAACCAAAACAACTCCATTATGAGGCAACATGATGAAAGGTTTAAAAGCAAGCAACATTTGTCAGCTCAACCTAAGATAAAAGTCTTAGAGATAGCAAGAAACTAAGAAATGAGAAGTCGCTACTCCTACACAAGCTCTCTCATTTTTGTGCTTAACGGGAAAGATACATGCTATACTTGACTAGTAGTTGTTAGATAGGAAAATCCACCTACCACAATTGAATAAAATTGCGACTAAGTTTTGTAGATACAAGAAGACCACATGTCACTTCGCTAAAGAATGTTAAACATTGAAGAAGATATTCAACGACAGGTTTTGTAATGGAGAGCACATCATAAAGAATGACGATGTTTCCACAATCAGCTTCTTTGTTGCAAATCTTGCACTTATGATTCGAGGCTAAAAGAGGAGAATGTGCCTTAAGTTCAAGCAAGGAGACATTAACCAAAACTAATTAAGGTGCATGCCCTTTCTTTATTGGGCTCAATTAAGATACATGGCTCAAGGTAGCAACTTCATCAATACAATTCTCTTAAGGACAATATAGAGAGTATATTACAACATAACCTATATAAAGAATGACCTCACATATATGAGAATGCAATACCCTTTATAAATGAAAACAGTTGCTTTTAGAATCTTAAACATAATAGGCCCCTATAAGTATAAAGCATGCTCATTGATCATCTTCTTAAGAAGATATTCATGGAAATGACTTGATATTTACATTTAAAGCTACAAAGATAGACAATAAACAACTAGTCAAACAACCCATTAAGATGAACGCTATGGTGATTCATCCATAAACACTATAGTATGTTAATGTGGACTTTAAGGTTGGAGCTACTAATGGCTCCACACAATTTCATGTGATCGACATGCTTCTATCTTATCAACTTTTTGTAGGAAGGAAGAGATTGCATGATTATATAATCCCATACAATTAATGTGATACTAGTGCATTAAAGGCTATTGGAAGGGGAAATATATTTTCATTCTTGCTATGAGGATCTCCTTCAAGTACACCAAGTTATACGTTATTAAAGCAATGTTCTTTGGTAAGTATGTTGAATAAGGAGAGATATATTTTTCAAAAGCCTTTGACATACCATTACTGACCTAGGATAAAACTTACAAAAAGCAATAGAAAAAGATGATGATGCAAGGTTCCATGGGGGTAAGAAAAAGAAAGGGAGAGCTAATGTGATAGATTGTTTTATTATGCTAGTGATTAAAAAGTAGGGAAAATGTCAAATTTGGCACCTAAACTTTGCGTAAAAAAGTTAATTTGGTATTTAAACTTTAAAGTGGTCAATTTATTATTCTATCAAACTTTTCATCATATTTACTACTCGTTAACACAGTTTACTTTATTTCCTATGTGAAAGAGACGGTCTACTAATGTTAGACGGTGTTAGAAGAAATAGTAAAATATCCATGATAGACTATCTTTTCCACATCAGCAAATAATGCAAAATGTATTTAGAAGGTAGTAAAAATAGTTATAAAAAATTTGATTGAATATTAAAATTGACACTTTAAAATTCAAGTACCAAATTTAACATTAACTGTAAAAAGTAATTGCTTGTGACAATCTTTGAGATCCAAGGAAGATTTCCTATCTTCTTCACATCTCATACTGGTATAAGAGAAACCCAAGCTAAGGAGTATAAAGAACATGACTTAGTAAAATTAAGGGAGTCTCCACAAGTCATTTTCTATAAAATCATATGATGAAATACTAGGATTTGATCATAGCCTAGTAGAGCAGATATTTAACATTGCACTTACGATTAAGCTAATGAAGCAAGGAAAACCACTTTTTTCACTCTAAATTGTAGTGCAAATAATTGGGTAGGTTAAAAAGTTGCATCAAGCTATTCAAAAGTCCTATTTAGGGGATAATTTGCCACTACCTGTGACATCAGTTATCCTCATTAATAGCTTTAGTTGCTACAACCATATCAAGATGGCCACTAAAGATGTTGAAAGCATCGCTTTGATTATACCAATGGAAAACTTCCATACACTATTATACCTTTTGGGTGGCTGCTATCAAAGGGCAACGCAATGACCAGCATATTCCATGGCATGATATATGGCTTTATAAAAGACTATTTTGACAACATAGTTATTAAGTCAAGACAGACGCCTGATTGCTTGATTCATTTTGTAAAAGATCTTGAAATGATGTCAACTACATAAACTCAAAGTGAATCCTTTAAAGCGTGCAGTTGGAGTAGCTTTAGGGAAACTCCTCAGATTTTTCATTCATATAAGGGGATTGATATCACTTTAAAAAACGGTACAAGCCATACAGGCCATGCCCTCACTCACTAATATGAAGAAATTGAAAGTCTTAACAAGAAAGGTCACCCACGAAAGCGCTTTACCCCTCTTGTTGCCAATGGCAGCTCTTAACCTTGCCCGTTTTGTAGGCAATTACGAGAGGTGTGTGGCGAAATACTTGTCCTTCTAAGAATGCTTCAAGATGAATTTTAATTGTTTCATATTCCTTTTGAGTTAGAATATTATGTTTGGATTGTCGGATTTTTATTTGTATCGATTCAGCATCGGCTTGGTTTTGTTAGTTTATCAGTAAAACTATCATTTTTTTTATCAATATCATGTGTGTATATATATATATATATATATTGATTCAGCATCTATTCGGTTTGAAAACAATGCCAAAACGACACTAAAATGACAATCCAAACAGCACTCTTTCCTAGTTTTGCTTCTACTATGTTTCAATTGAAATGTGTTTATTAAAGTTTCCAATTTCCTTCTATGGTCCCATTGATGGAACCGTCTAGTCAATAATTTAACCGTTAAAATAAATATAATAATTAGAATATTAATTATTTTAATGGTTCGATCACGACTGGGTATGATATAAGCCGTTATAAAGTAACAAGACCGATCTCATTAAAATTAATTATGGGACTATAGAATTTTTCTTGTTGTCCCATTTTCTCTTTAACAATCAATTTTTAATTTTTATATTATACAAGGTACTAAAAATAACAGATCTAAGACATATTACAAATATATTTTCATATATTTATTTTATATGCATGCACTTAAACTTCAATTAATGCAATTAGGTGATCAGATTCTCAATTTTCTTTTTAAAAAAATGTTTTTATACTTCTGCGTAATCATTTTACCCTTGAAAAACAGCCAACACAATACAACAAGAAATGATAGTATAAGTTAGCCGTATACGTTCAAAAATTAAAAAACAAAATTAATATTTTTTTTCTATGATTATATGCAATTTTTTATACTGATTTTTTTCAAGGACACAATGATTATTGGAGGTATGAAAACATGTCATTTAAGATTTGAAGTTGAAATGCTAAATTTTAAAGATACAATAATAAAGTGAACATTAGGAAAACAACGGCCTTAATAGCAAGTACATCAGCACCATAAATGCTATGAATGATTTATGATTAACAATGTAATAATATTTGTGTGGAAAATATCTAATTTGGTACTTAAACTTTACATAAAAATTCAATTTGGCACTTAAATTTTGAAGTGGTCAATGTAATATATAATCAAAAATTTTATAATTATTTTCTTACTAAATGGCTAGCACTGTTTGCTCTACTTTTCAATGTAAAAGAGGTAATTCATCAATGCTAGACAGTATTAAAAGAAATAGTGAAAGCTCAATGACATGCTCAGCAAATGGTATTAAGGAGATAGCAAATTAAATTGATTATTTCAAACTTAGATACCAAATTAAATTTGTATGCAAAGTTTAGATACCAAATTAAATATTTATCCTAATATTGCATTTATTCGTCTCATCAAGTTCGAAATATGCGTACAAATGCTTGAAAAACATATAAGTGTTTTCTTTTAAATGTTTTTGGGCCAATAACATATAAAGTATTCTTGGAATTTAGAAATACGTCATTGTTTCTTCTTCGATTATACTTTAAAATAAGCAGTGCACCTTTATATGTAAGATGAAACTGCGTATAAATATAGGTTTATTATTTTATAATTAACCCTAGTAGCTTTTATATCTGGAGATAATTGGTTGGATCATATCGTAATCATTTATTTATTGCTAAAAAAAGGAATAAGACATTCAGTTTACAATAACTTTTACGATATCATTATTTGACTGTATCATCACTAAGATTATAATTAAATTAATTATAAAATAATTAATATAAAAAAGTGATAGATTTTGATCACAGTTGAAATAAATCTAAATCATTGAATAGTATAACAAGATCAATCCCGTTATAATTACCGATATAAAGTGGAATTTGCTAACGCTAGATAGAGAGAGGATCGAAAGGAGATTTCGTCTTTTATATATCAACGCCTGTAATTGTTGGCGGATCTAGTAATTATTTCGTATCAAATTCATATTAACACTAAAATTACCTAAATTGGATAGAGATAAAAACTAATCAAATTTTTTTTTAATAATTGTAACTTTTCTTATCATTCACTTTCAAATTATTATTACTAATTGCTTGCTTACTTTATCAAACAGAATAAGAGGGAATTATATTATAATTCAATAGGAATATAATAGAATTATAATGATTATTGTATGTATATTACAATGTTTAGTTTATACAAAAAATTAAACAAGTAATTATTATAGTAAGAGTAAAATTTCTATTATGCCATGTTGTTTTTATTACTGAGAGACGATAATTATATTATTGGGTTTTTTTTATGACAAATACAAAAAATAAAACATTAGATAACAAGAAATAAATTGATTTTTACTCATTTATGTAATAATAATTAATATTGAACTGTTATTCAATATTAAAAACATTAGGTTTACATAGAATGGGAAGGGAATAAATAATTATTCCCCTCTAAGTGATGAATTATGAGAAATTGAATAAAGTTAAAATAATTTTATTTCTAAATCTTTTAATAATAAGAATTATTTATGAAATTAATACCAACTGGGGATAGCGAATGTCTGTTTAGATTATCGGATTTTTATCTATATCGAATCTATATTTGATCTATATCTATAATTTACTTATATCATATTTATATCGTATCTGTTGTCATGTTTATAAGTAAGACTCTCAATTTTTTATCAGTATTTAATTTATGATAAATATCTATTTCAAAATGATAAAAATATTATGTCAAAATGATCAGAATTCAACAAAACAAACAAACCTTTAACTCTTGTGAAGTTACTTTTACACTATTCATATCATAATTAATGAATCCATGCTTTCTACTATTTGGATTGTTAGATTTTTGTTTGTACAAATTGATTTATAAATAAAATTATTGATTTTTTATTGATATCGTATCTATATCTATTAATTATTTGTTCGATGTGAAAATTACCTCTTATGTTTTCTTGTTTTAATCGATGTCCTCCTACCTGTCTCATTTAGTGGTGGTACCATTTTGTTGGTCGCATTAGTTGACATCACATAGTCAACACCGGTACCCGTACGCTGAATGACAGTGTCGGTTTTCCCATGATGGTAGGGTACAATTAATGCAGGTCGTTGGGCCATGGGTGCACGCTGGATGTTCGGTGGTATTTACGAGAGAAGCTGTGCAGACGTACTTTGGACTGAACATTTCACAGGAGATATTTGTCTGTTTATTAATTTATTTAAAATCTATATAAATTCTAATTATATAAATAATATATAAAACTATATAATAAATATGAATTTTAATTATCATATAAAAATTATATTTATTAGGTATGATTTATGATAGGTATAAATATCGGGAAATCTGGCGTTGTTAATGTGATTTTTCCAATTCTTTTTAAAAATATCACCTAATAGTTTTTTCTTTTTAATTCATAGATTACTTTTACTATTCAAAAATATATTTATTATAAGTCACTTTGTATTATAATATGGTAATTAATTTTCTATAATTTGTATTTGGGTCTTTTTTTAATATATTACACTCTTGTCTTTAGTCATCAAACATAGGTGAAACAAGTTTGGAAAAAAAAATAAATTATAGAAATACAATTTATACAAAAATAATTATCTAAATGCTATTGCTATGACGTATCTTGAATAGACAATACATAATTTTACACATGTATCGCATATCCAAGAAGCAATATAGCAATTTAATCAATTGTATATTGCATCTTACATGAGCGATACACATGAATATCACATGTTACATGAGTGATACGCATATATATCATTTATACGTGTATCCATGTCTAACATGCGATACAAAAAAAAGTGTAGTATCGCATCTTGAATTACGATACAAGGTATTTAGGTAATTAATTTTATCTAAATTATATTTATGTTTTTTTTTTCAAATTGATGAATAAACAAGAATTAATCTCCATCAAACACAAACACTACATCTACACTTCTTTCGATTATGAAAAAATGAGATTATTGCAAATAACATATCAAATCACTTCATCTAAATAATTGGAATTTGTGATACTCCTCAAATATAGATCGTAAAACTCTAATCATAGAGGCGCTTTTTGGTGTAGTGGCCTGTAGTTCGTCGGAACTCTAAAGTTAAGTATGTTATGTGTAGAGCAATCACATGATGGGTGACTTCTTAGGAAGTGTTGACATCAAAAGGATAAAACCATAGGGTGTGTGGCCAAAACGGACAATACCTCGATGGATGGAGTTTTGAGATTTACAGAATTATTAGTCTTTTATTGTAAATAACT
Source organism: Combretum micranthum (assembly GCA_024138025.1). NCBI lineage: Eukaryota > Viridiplantae > Streptophyta > Magnoliopsida > Myrtales > Combretaceae > Combretum > Combretum micranthum. The sequence goes on from JAMXBD010000585.1 coordinate 267,838, forward strand.
AAATATACTGTTAGCCGTTAGGTTATATGTAAATAAAATTATATGTCTGGCTTTTTTCTTTTTTAAATTAAGAGTCGTGGTCCTCTACCACATTTTGTTCAAAGGAAAACCTGATGGTGCTGAATTTTAACAATTTTTAAAATTGTCCATTTACAACAATTTTTCATATTGCGATGAATTCATTTTTCCCATTGAATTAGATTTGGCATCAAATCATTATGTTTTCGGATAAAAATACGATAATTTTATTTTCAATATATATTTGAAAAGGTCAAGCTAGGGCTATGCTTAGGATATGAATATATAATATATATATATATAATAAATAGATTCCTATATCTTGCAAAATGCAACAACAAAATGTAAATAAAAATTTTATTCTATTACTCAATAATAATTTCTTCATTATAACCTTATTAATTCAAGATAATGGACGAGCAGCTAAGTTGCTGAAATCACTAATTCTAAATGGGAAATCGGGTGGAAGAGAATGGAAGCAATATTAACCTTTATGTAAAAGTGATTATTCAGAAAAGCATTTCTCGAGAAACAAACATCCCCATGACTATTCATCTCTAGATAGACCTTTTGTTTTTTAATGACACATATTATTATTCATGTCAAATGAGGACATGTATGAACAAATCTTAAGTTAATCAGAAATTATCTCTACACTCTAGTCAAAACCATTAAGCTAATCTTTGCCCATCTTTTACCATGAGCTGAGCTTAGGGCATTTTAATAATTCCCAGATTAGAAAAATTTTGTGTCAAACTATTTTCCCAATTCGGTAAGGACCATCTAATGATCAGATATTTATTTCTAAGCATCATAGTACATCTGACCTCGTAAAATGCAAACGCTTGAAAGGGGGGCGCTTTTGTACTTTCTTTCGTGAATGAAAATAATAATAATAAAACTATATACTTTGTTTAATATAACAATTATCATTGTTGGTTGTATAAGAATAGAAGTTATCTCTACATTTTTCTATCTTTCTATTTCTAAAAGTTATTTTTTTTTTTAACTGTAAGTTTAAGGTGGATCCAAGGTATATATATAGAGTAAAGAAAGGAAATTTTATTTACCTGGATTAGAAAAGTAGGAGAGAAAGAAAGTTCAGGTCCAAGGACTTGTTGTGGAACAAGCAACTTTTGCAAAGTAGAGAAATCATCGACATCCTTCCCCAACCATTCATCTATGGTCAAATCACACTTGGCTTCAACAAATCTCACACCACAGTCATTGCACTTGATATAAGGACGGCCAGTTTCTTCCCACCTCTTGATCCTTCCACAAGTCATGTAATACTCATTAAGCCAATAGAACATTGACTCCTTAACCCTAGGGACGGTCATCCCTTCCGTTGCTTGGCTAGAGAAATAGTACACCCCTTTTAGGTAGTGCAATTTCATGGCTAGGTCCATGTTGCTTGGCTCATGGACCACGTCCGAACCCGTCACTTTGCTCGGTCCAACAGATGAGAGCTTAATTCCATAGACGATGTTTTCTTCCTTAGGATAGACCATGGTTGTTGTGGTGGTGAACCAATTCTAGAGTTTGTTGTTTGTTCAAACCTAGGGTTTTTGGATTTGGATAGAAATTTTAGTCTGTGGTTGTGTTATTTTTGGCATGAATTTTGGCTTGAGTAAATATTATTTATATGGGAATATTGTGGTATCGGTGGAGAAGAATAAGTGGGAATTTTTTATTTATGTGGGACATTTCTATTGGTAAGTAGATATGGTGACAGTTAGATTTAGTAATTGTGGCATTTAATTTCATCTGCCAGTTGCCATAATTTAATATACAAAAGAAAAATGCTATTTATGATATATAGCTATACCGATTTTATAATTTTTTTGAAACCAACCTTAGCAATCTACATTAGATCATCACTAATGTTGTCATTTCCCGGGGTTGATGTTAGTTTGAAAAATTTAATGAAGGTTGTTTGGCTATTTTTGTTAGGGAATAATTGAACTTGTGTTATTTGGTTTTTCTTCGGCTAAGTCGATCCACTTTCTTCAATCAAATACAAATGCTTACTGCTTCCACATTGTCCATTCAAATAATTAATGACTTCTTCTCTTCTTCTTCTTCTTCTTCTTCTTCTTCTTCTTCTTCTTCTTCTTCTTCTTCTTCTTCTTCTAAAAGGAAACCAAAGTGGAACTCAAATATGGAAATGAAATTTCATAATGCAACTTGTCTGTGATAGTCAACCAACTTTACACGTTGCTATTAATCCTGTTCTCCATAAGAAAACAAAATATTGCAATTGATTGCCATTGCATTCATAAGAAGATATTTAGTCACTCCATTGCTATAGTCTATATCTCTTCTTTTGGAGAAACCATCAATATCCTTACAAAAACAGTTGGTAAATAGCAATTTCAATATCCCTACGCAAGTTAGGCATTTGTGAACTTCATATACTCCACCTTGAGGGACAGTATTACCATATAATGTTGTATATTAATAAAACTAATCATATTTTGTTGTATATATATTGGTATTTGCATATATTATGGTTTAATTTTATTATTGTTTAAGCTAAATTGTGCAAGGTTGATTTTCTTTGATATTGCTTAATATTATAGCTTCGATTATATATACTAGATGTATTTGCAAAATAATTAATAAGAGAATATGGCCTCTTTTCCTATCAAGTTCTTATCAACTTTTGGACGAATCTTTAATGCATTTTATATGTTTGAGTTACATCTACTCATGACTAAGGTTTTAAATCAATTACAAATTGATTAAATCCAATGAATATGATTGATTCAAACCTTAAAGGTAATGATTATTGGGAAAAGTCATATTCCCCCAACTTTGTTTAAAGAGATAATATATATTGCATTTCAATTCTTAAAGAGATTTTTTGCACAAATTTCCTTTTTTTCTTCCCTATATTCTCTACCTAATTCTCTAATAGGAATTAAATACAGTATTTCATATAAATCCAAATATGTGGTTTGATACGTGAATTTTTACTATTCAAGTATTAAGATTTAGTTGTATCCTAAGGGAACTCTATAATTTAAATCTCAAAGCAAACTTGTACTTGGGGGCAAATTCTCTAAGGTAAATGAATTCATTTCGAGCCTTTAATACTATAATTGATTTTTTTTTTTTTTAACAAAGCTAAACTTTTCATCATCTTCAAGTTCGTTTCTCTAGCCATATTTTCCTAACAAATTTTGTATTACAATATATGGGTGGATTACACTAAAGGTATCAACATTTGAGGGTAAGTTCATTTAAGATATCAACGTTTTAAGTGATTAAAAAGAAGAATCAACGTTTTACAAAGTGAATCAATTGAGGTATCAACATTTTGTAAAGTTCACTTAAGGTACAACATTTGAATTAATTTTCAATTAGGTTTCCTTAGTTTTTTTTAATGGTCAAATATTAATACGTCGTTTGACTCACTTTGCAAAATGTTGATACCTTTTTTTTAACCACTTGAAGTATTAATACTTAAATGAATTAATCTCCAAACATTGATTCCTTTTTTAATCACTTAAAATGTTGATACCTCAAATGAACTTACCGCTAAACGTTGATACATTTATATGTAATTTATACATATAGTATATCAATTAGGATTTAAAATATTTATTAGTAAGATGGAAAATTTCTTTTCGTTTTTCAACTAACCATACAACAACTTAGGAATAGACAATTTTCAATTAAATAGCATTTTGTGTGTGTGTGTGTGTGTGTGTGTTTTAATTCTTTTGTCATTACAATGAGAAGAGGGGATTCGAACCTAGTATCACTCATTTAAGAAACCAAAAATGATATTACTAAAGTACAAGGCCGTTGAATAATAATTGTGTTTAAAAAAAATCATAAACAAATGATAAGGTTCTCGTAATTGTACATTTGAAAATAGATATATAATAAATATAAAAATAGAAGCTTTCTCTCGTAGGAAAAAGAAAGAGAGAAAGAAAGAAAAGAAAATAAAAAAGAAAACATTAAAATTAATCAATATCGATTATTAAGAACGGAAGTACGTTTTTAGATATAGAGAAGGCTAGGTACAAATTATGACTTTTTGTTTTTTTGGGGGGCCAGGGTACCAATTAAGATTAGATAAGGAAAAACTTGGCGTCCGTAGCTTTCACGTGAATGGAGCTTGATTATTAAGGTGTGGCCAGTATTAATGTCCTCACCTAAACCTATTAATGTCAGTGGCCATTTGATTTGATCAATACTCAAAAAAAAAAATTAATTAATTAAAGCTGTTGTTAACCACTTATGAGCAAAATACAATTAAATAGGTTAGGATAAGTGTGATGTGTATAAAAATTTAGTTTGATATATAAATTTTGAAGTCATCAAATTAACATCCTATTGAGCTTTTCATAACTACTTCTATTACTATTTTAAGACTGTTTGTTTTACTCACTGATATGAAAAAATACAATCTATCATTAAATTTTTATTACTTCTCTTAATAACATCTAGCAATAAGAAGTTGTTCCTTCCAAGTTAAAAAACATAATAAACTATGTGTAAATTAATAAAAATAGTCATAAAATGTTTAATTGGATATTAAATTGAACACTTCAAAGTTTATGTTTTAAAATAAAATTTTTATGCAAAATTCAAGTATCAAATTTTATAATTTTTCTATAGCTAAATAAACAAAGAGAGCTTATAGGTCTCGTCCACAAAACCACCTAGTCAACCATCTAATTATTAAAATAAATATAATAATTAAAATATTAACTATTTTAGTATTTCAATAATAATTTAATATGATATGAATCATTGGATAATCGATAGAACCATAAAATTTTTCATAAACAAGCACATAGAAAAATAGGCATATGTCGGCAATAATAGAAGAAAAATATTATTGAGTGTCGGGAAACTCTTGTTAATATACTAAGTGATGATGATATTGATATTTGGAATGAAAGCCTTCCCATTTTGGTTCCAACGAACCTACACTAGACCTATGCTCTGGTTGTTAAGAATTAAGACTATCCGGTTCACACGTATGAACCATTAGTGGTCAACATTTATGGAGCTTCCACATCTCAGCCAAGTGCATCATCATTTTTTGCCACAAAATGCCAATCTAGTTACAAATGTAGTAATATGTAAGTATTAAAAAAATTTAAAATATGACACTTAGTGTGATATATAAAAGATATTTTCTATTAAAACTACTCATTACTACTTTTTTGCTTTATAATTATATGGGTTTGTTTGACATTCGGTTGATACTTTTTTAAAACTTTTTTTTTAATAAGTTATATGTCAAAAAATACATATAAATGAAAACATATGACAATTTTCATGAAAACATCAAATAAATCAAATATGAATAAAATTTAGTTGTAAATCAGACACTTTTACACATAAAATATAAATATAAATATAAATACAAATAAAAAGCTAACAATCCAAACTCAACAACTTATGTCCAAATTCACTTAATTAATTCAATCATTTTTAATGAATGTGGACCACGTGGCTTATCGAAGATGGGCCAGCCGATCGCTTATGATGAGTTTTATTTTTATATTTTTAGAGGTTGCAAATGTGATGGTGATATTTTTATACAGGCTGTGGAAAAAGAATATTTTCTATTTTATGCGTTTTTTTACTCCACTAATTAAATGAAACATTATTATCCCATGTTAAACCTTACGGACATTTAAACCGCATGGATCCGTGTCATCCGTCCCCTGTGTTTGGTCTGCATGTTTCTTCGCCGTACAATCAGCACGCAGTCATCTTCAAGTAAACTATATGATAAAAAATAAATATAAATAAAAAAATAGATATTTTTATTCATAAATAAATTAAATAAATCAGATAAATTAGATACAAATTAGATATATTATATCTATAGATATGGATAAAAAATAATATTTTGTTGGGATAGTTGTCCTTTCACTAGGTAGTCTCTTATTACTTATTTTATTATGCTTAGGTAATCCCCTAAATCTTGGAAAACAAAGAAACAAGTTACAGTTTCTCCATACAATACCAAAGCAAAGTATAGAGCTGTATATAGTACTTCATGTGAATTTTTCTAGATCAAATCTTTATAATTTCTTAAAGTTGATCATGTGAATCCAATGCAACTTGTCTATGATAGTCAAGCAACTTCACACGTTGCTATTAATCCTGTTCTCCATGAGAAAACCAAATATATCGCAATTGATTGCCATTGCATTCATAAGAAGATATTTAGTCACTCCATTGCTATAGTCTATATCTCTTCTTTTGAAGAACCCATCGATATCCTTAAAAAACAGTTGGTAATAGCAATTTCAATATCTCCTACGCAAGTTAGGCTTTTGTGAACTTCATACTCCACCTTGAGGGACAGTATTACCATATTATGTTGTATATTAATAAAACTAATCATATTTTGTTGTATATATATTGGTAGTTGCATATATTATGGTTTAATTTTATTATTATTTAAGCTAAATTGTGCAAGGTTGATTTTCTTTGATATTGCTTAATATTATAGATTCGGTTATATATACTAGATGTATTTGGAAAATAATTAATAAGAGAATATGGCCTCTTTTTCTATCAAGTTCTTATCAACTTTTGGACAAATCTTTAATGTATTTCATATGTTTGAGTTACATCTACTCATGACTAAGGTTTTAAATCAATTACAAATTGATTAAATCCAATGAATATGATTGATTCAAAACTTAAAGGTAATGATTATTGGGAAAAGTCATATTCCCCCAACTTTGTTTAAAGAGATAAAATATACTGCGTTCCAATTCTTAAAGAGATTTTTTGCACAGATTTGCTTTTTTTCTTCCCTATATTCTCTCCTTAATTCTCTAATAGCAATTAAATATAGTATTTCATATAAATCCAAATATGTGGTTTGATACGTGAATTTTTACTATTCAAGTATTAAGATTTAGTTATATCCTAAGGGAACTCTATATTTTAAATCTCAGAGCAAACTTGTACTTGGGGGCATAAATTCTCTAAGGTAAATGAATTCATTTCGAGCCTTTAATACTATGATTGATTTTTTTGTTTTTAACAAAGCTAAACTTTTCATCATCTTCAAGTTCGTTTCTCTAGCCATATTTTCCTAACAAATTTTGTATTACAATATATGGGTAAATTACGCTAAAAGGTATCAACATTTGAGGGTAAGTTCATTTAAGATATCAACGTTTCAAGTGATTAAAAAGAAGAATCAACATTTTACAAAGTGAATCAATTGAGGTATCAACATTTTGTAAAATTCATTTGAGGTATCAACATTTGAATTAATTTTCAATTAGGTTTCCTTAGTTTTTGTTAATGGTCAAATATTAATACCTCGTTTGACTCACTTTGCAAAATGTTGAGACTTTTTTTTAACCACTTGAAGCATTAATACTTAAATGAATTAATCTCCAAACATTTATTACTCTTTTTAATCACTTAAATGTTGATACCTCAAATGAACTTACCCCTAAACGTTGATACATTTATATGTAATTTATACATATATAGTATATCAATTAGGGTTTAAAATATTTACTAGTAAGATGGAAATTTTTTTTTCGTTTTTCAACTAACGATACAAAAACTTAGGAATAGACAATTTTCAATTAAATAGCATTTTTTGTGTGTATGTGTGTGTGTGTGTGTGTTTTTTAATTCTTTTGTCATTACAATAAGAAGAGGAGATTTGAACCTAGTATCACTCATTTAAGAGATCAAAAGTGATATTACTAGATTACAAGGCCATTGAATAATAATTGTGTTTAAAAAAAATCATAAACAAATCATAAGGTTCTCGTAATTGTACATTTGAAAATAGATATATAATAAATATAAAAATAAAAGCTTTCTCTCGTAGGAAAAAGAAAGAGGGAAAGAAAGAAAAGAAAAAAAAAAGAAAACATTAAAATTAATCAATATCGATTATTAAGAATGGAAGTACGTTTTTAGATATAGAGAAGGCTAGGTACAAATTATGACTTTTTGTTTTTTTTTGGGGGCCAGGGTACCAATTAAGATTAGATAAGGTAAAACTTGACGTTTGTAGCTTTCACGTGAATGGAGCTTGATTATTAAGGTGTGGCCAGTATTAATGTCCTCACCTAAACCTATTAATGTAAGTGGCCATTTGAGTTTATCAATACTCAAAAAAAAAAAAATTAAAATTAAAGCTGTTGGTAACCACTTATGAGCAAAATACAATTAAATAGGTTAGGATAAATGTGATCTGTATAAAAATTTAGTTTGATATATAAATTTTGAAGTCATCAAATTAACATCCTATTAAGCTTTTCATAACTACTTCTATTACTATTTTAAGACTATTTGTTTTATTTGTTGATATGAAAAAATACAATCTATCATTAAATTTTTATTACTTCTCTTAATAACATCTAGCAATAAGAGGTTGTTCCTTCCAAGTTAAAAAACATAATAAACTATGTATAAATTAATAAAAATAGTCACAAAATGTTTAATTAGATATTAAATTGAACACTTGAAAGTTTATGTTCTAAAATGAAATTTTTATGCAAAATTCAAATATCAAATTTTATAATTTTTCTATAGGTAAATAGACAAAAAGAGCTTATAGGTCCCGTCCATAAAACCATCTAGTCAACCATCTAATTATTAAATAAATATAATAATTAAAATATTAACTATTTTAATATTTTAATAATAATTTAATATGATATGAATCATTAGATAATCAATAGAATCATAAAATTTTTCATGAACAAGTAAATAGAAAAATAGGCATTTGTCGGCAATAATAGACGGAAAATATTAATGAGTGTAGGGAAACTCTTGTTAATATCCTAAGTAATGATGATATTGATATTTGAAATGAAAGCCTTCCCATTTTGGTTCCAACGAACCTACACTAGACCTATTCTCTGGTTGTTAAGAATTAAGATTATCCGGTTCACACGTATGAACCATTAGTGGTCAACATTTATGGTACTTCCACATCTCAGCCGAGTGCATGATCATTTTTTGCCACAAAAATGCCAATCTAGTTACAAATGTAGTATAATTATGTATTAAAAAATTTAAAATATGACACTTAGTGTAATATATAAAAGATACTTTCTATTAAAACTACTCATTACTACTTTTTTTCTTTATAATTATATGGGTTTGTTTGATATTCGACAGATATTTTTTTAAACCTTTTTTTTTTAACAAGTTATATGTCAGGAAATATATATAAATGAAAATGTATGACAATTTTCATAAAAACATCAAATAAATCAAATATGAATAAAATATAATTGTAAATCAGATACTTTTATATATAAAATTTAAATATAAATATAAATACTGATAAAAAACTGGCAATTCAAACTTACCAACTTATGTCCAAATTCAATAAATTAATTCAATCATTTTTAAGGAATGTGGACCATGTGGCTTATCGAAGATGGGCCAGCCGGTTGCTTATGATGAGTTTTATATTTATATTTTTAGAGGTTGCAAATGTGATGGTGATATTTTTATACAGGCTGTGGAAAAAGGAATATTTTCTATTTTATGTGTTATTTTACTCCACTAATTAAATGAAACATTATTATCTCATGTTAAACCTTACGGATATTTAAACCACATGGATCCGTGTCATCCGTCCCCTGTGTTTGGTCTGCATGTTTCTTCGCCGTACAACCGGCATGCAGTCATCCTCAAGTAAACTATATGATAAAAAAATAAATATAAATAAAATATATTATATTTTTACTCATAAATAAATTAAACAGATCAAATAAATTAGATAAAATTAAATATTATATATATATATTTTTATCATTTCCAAGTAAATTCTTATAGATGACATTTTTACTCATAAGATTTGTTTAGTTCGTTTTTTTGGTTGTTTTTGGCATTTCATTTGATCATTTTTAAATAAATTATTTATCAATAAACAGATACAAATAAAAAAATAGATATTTTTACTCACATACAAATCAAATAAACTACATACAGATAAAATATATATAAGATTCAGATATAGATCGAGTACAAATAAAAATAAAACAATCCAAATATATCCTAGTGAATCCCAATGATAGTACAATACAATATAGTTCTTAAATTGCACAATATTAATTTTATATATATATATAATATATATAAAAGATTGTGATGTGTTAAAATGCAAGGAAAGGATTTTTAACACCATCAAAAGAACTTAAATATTATACCTTGAAACTAAACAATGTGAATAAATATAAACAATTGGCAACTTTTTAATACTATGAAAATTTCCATTTTTATTGTATTATGCCTTTATATTCTAAAACAATTTTGTAAAATTATTTCAATATGAATATAAATTATAACTAACTATCTTCTAATTTATCTTAACTCTTGTGTTTAATCCATTAAAGGAGACAACTAATACCCAGCACGTGGTTACACTAATAACTCATTCACTTCATATGAATAATTATTCATTATCTGCTATTCTACCTGTGTGGGTGTGAATCAGGATGCAACGATCACGTGCATGTCGCGTGACTATCACGCTACGCGTGACCTAGGGAAACAACACGTGATAGGATGATCAAAAGAGTCTTGTGTAGGGAGGAGGAGTAGGCAATCTCAATAGGCTCTAACACACGTGTGACAGGCGAGGGAGCTAAATAGCATCAACCTCACTGAGTACTGTGTTCGTGTATGTTCTTGAGTAAATTAAATGTTTGATTCACCAAGACGGAAATCCGGCAGCACGACGGCGTTTGTCCAAGATTTCACCTCCTCCAAATGAGGTAAGGACTAAGGTATTTATAGAGAATCCAGCTGTCGATGTCGTCCGTCGGATGCGACAGACAACCAACGGCTAGAATGAGTCCCTCATTATGGATATGGTTGTGGGCTCCCTTATGGACTCAGGCCCATTGAGGCCTCATAGTAATGTGTGTGAGCCAATTTGAGAAAGGTTGGAATTGGGCAGGCCAATTCCAACGGGCCCTACTCCAAGCCTACCATGCCAAAACTCCCATGATCATCCCAATTGAATTGGACCTAACTCTTTAAGCCTGTCACATTAGCCCAAAGAGTTAAATTCAAATAAGGCCTTTGTAATCAAATTTGTACATCTACATTTTGCCCCCTGACCAAGTCTTTCGAGCCATATCGAAAGGATTTGGGCATTAATCAAGCCCTTTCGAATGACAAAAGTCTCATCTAGCGCATGTGCGCTATAAACCTAGCTGCACTGCTGCTTGGTATGTTAATTTCTTAATGGCTTGCAATGTAGGAATCTGGTGCAACATTGTCAAATAAATCTCCTTCTTTAGGAACAAAGCTTGAGATACTCGACAAGCTGCAGCCTGTAATAAAGGCTCTTCACGCCCTTGCTATTCACGCGTTGTTTCGTCGTTTGAGTGATCCGTTCCTTTACTCCCAAAACAGTATGTTATGCCCGTGACATAAATCTTCCTCGCTTACTTTGCATGAATAGTTTATAGAACCCGATTGAGCAATGTATATCATTTATAAGGTAGGGTATCGGAGAGCACTTCGGGATTCTTCCAGAAAAATGATGTTGAACATTGATCTTCCATAACATATAGTCCCATAATATGTAAATCATAACTTCCACCGTTGATGTTCGTTGGAGAAGATTATAGAACCTTATCGTAAAGCCCTAGAATGTATAGTATGCTCTTTTTGCCAAAAAAGGAAATTTTTACCAAAAAAGGAAATCTATTTTAGAGCGAAAATAGATGAGCGGACGAGATTAATGCCACAGACGGCATATAAAAAGGATTATCCTATGAAAAGATATAACATGAAGAAAAGTTACTAAAAATAGTAAAAACGCGTTTTGAAGGCCTAAACGAAGGAATTTGGCCAAAAACCGGCTTGAGTCATGAGCATAGCTGATGAGTATTGCTCGTTGGGCCGTTTCCCTTCAGAATATGGTCTCGCTCCATAAAAATTCAAAAATCCCCAAAATTACGAAACTACCATCTCAAAATCACGAAACTGCCATCGACACTATTTTTCCTTTTCTGCTAACGTTTTCTTTTTTTTTTTCTTTTTTTTTTTTTTAAAAATTATTTCTGAAACATGCACCCCTGCATGCTAGCATGCGAATTTGGTACAATGTGGTACTATTTTGTACCATTAGTGAGGTGTTCGCTTCTGATTGGTTCATGAGGCACCCATTCCTCCTTTTCCATTTTATCTGTTAAATGAGGTACAACATTTTCTCTCCATTTTTGCAGCGTCCTTGTTTTCATCTGCAAAATATAAAGCACCACAACCACATTCCATTTTTGCAGCGTCCTTGGTTTTCATCTGCAAAATATAAAGCACCACCCCCATTTTCTCTCCATTGAAACTATCTCTTTCTTTCTTTCTCCTACTGTGATCTGCTCTATATTGTAGTGGTCAATCTCGGAGGTCGGTCGGTCAGGACAGCTGACAAAGAGACCCCTTGAGAGTCAAAAGAAGACACTTTTGGTTGCGGTTAGCTGCCACTGTGCCTCACTTGACCTCTTGGTATACTCTATTCGGTTGGAATGAGACCGCTCTGAGTCGACTGCTGCTGCTCAACTTTGAATGAGAAGCTCCGTTCCTATCTCTTGGAAGGATATCCTTTGTCAAAGAATGGACAATGAAAGGTGAGCCAGGACTTGGACGATGCACTGCAAAGTGTAGACCGTTTTTTTTTAATATTACTCTTTCCAGATGAACATGATCCCTTCCTGACCTTTTTTTTTTTTGAAAGACAGGAATTTGGAAAAGAGAAATGAGGGAAGAAGCTGATGATATCGTCCCCTGTACTTTTATTGCTGTGGAGTACTTTCTCCGAGTCGGCTCAGCAGGTGCAATTTGGGGTTTATGCACTGCTCCGTATGATGCTAAAAGATTAAGTCTCACCAGATTTTCCAGATTTTCCCTTGCTTCTTTCGTGGCTACATCAGTTGGCAAATACAGCGTCCAATGTGGTAAATATTAAAGATCATCTATTGTGTGGTTGTGTATGCATATGTGTTATTTATTGAGGACCATATTGTGTGTCTGGGTGTATTTGTGCGGTTTAGCTTAAGATTTATATTGGATTTAGTTGGATTGGAATATTTTTAAAAAAAAATGTAGATTTATATCAGTAGTTTTTTTTTATTATTCCCAGTGCTAAACATATACTGCCAGAGTGCATTTTCATTGTCTTTTCGTATCAAACTTCATTTTGTATTTGCCTAGAAATCTCCGCTCTGCTATTCTGGATCCACAAATTTTCTCCTGCCAACACTTATTTCAAAAGAGGAAGCCAAAGGCTTGACTATGGTTGTGCAGCTGGGGGTGGAACCATGGAAGTCATTGGAAAATGAAAGCCCTGTGGCGACTGTGAGAAAGAGTTGTTGACTTCTTGTGGTGCAGCGAGTAAAGTAGGTATTCAGTGAGATGTGAGAAAGAATGAGACGATAATTTCGGGTTTTCAACTTTTCTATTTATATTTCTAAAAAAATGTAGATGGAACCGTGCAAGAATCGCTGTTCGTATTTTGTCATGGATTTTTGCTGAAACATAAACATGACTTCATTGTTCTGCTTGTTGTCATGTCGAGAGTATGGTAAACATAAACAGACAGTCCTCTGAAAGGTAGGAGAAAACGAAGGACTTCATTTTTAATTCGTTTTGGAGCAAGGCGATAGTTAGGGCTTTTAGGGTTTTTCAAAATGAGTCCAGTACAGAACTTCGAGCAGCACTCTCGCCACCTTATCGAGCATGACCTCCCAATACAGCAGAGTACTTAAATTTTTTTTGAAATGTTACTTCAGAGCATTTTCTGTAATTTTACTTCAAATTACTAAACCCCAATTCACAGATAATCCAGAGCACAAAATCTGTAATATTGTTGTACAAATCCTCAACCGTCTCCCTCATAGTGAAGTCTTACTACTGATAATGAAGAAAACGGTCTAATTTGCATACGCATTATTTTTTTGTCTATTACGGAATTTTAGACCTACATTGGAAAATGAGGTGCAGCAGTTAGAGCAACAGTTGGCCATTTTTTGAAAATGGGGCAATGGCTGGTGAGGATGTGAGCTGAAGGGTTCACAAGTTAAGGCAGTGACTTATTTGTTAAAAAAAAACTTTGCCTATTAGAAAGTATATGTAGAAGTATTGTCAATCTATTTGTGACATGCTCAGACTCTGTATCAATCAGAAAGGAATTGCTGGTGGCCTTAAAGCATGTTCTAGGAACAGATTTTAAGAGGGGTCTTTTTCCTCTCATCAACACCTTATTAGAAGAGAGGGTGTTGGTAGGAGCAGGTCGGGCATGCTTTGAGAACTTAAGACCATTTTTTTTTTTTTTTTGCATTACCTAAATAAATGTGTTGTGAATACTATAATCTATATGCTACATTTGTACACTTTCCTTCGTCATTCTCAAGTCTATGAGCATTCCTACATCTACTTTATAGCTCACCCCTTTTGTTTCATGAAACTAACTCATCTTTAATTTTCTTGCAATGCAGGTACTGAGATTACTAAATACTGGGTGATCTTCATATTTCCTCCCTACTTTTTAGCATCACACATTGTTTCAAGATGGTTAGGAGGACTAAGAAAAGTAAGCCAAATAGTGCTAGGAGGAATGAAGTATTGACACAAGTAGATGGACATGTGCCTGATGTTCCGTTACCGCGAGACGAATGGGTTGATACAACAATTTCAAAAGATTTCTTCTGGGCAGATATTCGCAAGCGGGATTTATTTCCACGCCAACCTATAGATGGTGAATTACGCTTTATAGGTCAAGAGCCTCGCATAGGAGATAGAGCGTTTGTAGATAGCTCTTCGATATTACGATTCAGGAATGAGAGAAAGGAGTTGCCCCTTTCAGAGAGCCAATTTCCTAGTCCTAAGCTATTCATGCAAGTATGGGGTTCATGGGTAGAGTACATTGTTGGGAAGTATGGCAGCGTCCTTCATCAAGCAGGGGTACATGACTCGATATGGGTCACCTCCAAGTTGAGTTTCATTCGTGCTACGGAGATTGAAACATGGCGAGCTATCATTTGCCGTTGGAGCATTCAGACGCACAGTTTTATTACTTCATGGGGTGAAGTTACCCCTACTTTAGAAGATGTGTGTATGCTCTTATGCCTACATGATGTAGGGTTGACAGATATCATTAGTGGTGAAATTTCCGAAGAGGATGAAAATTTGATAGCCTCGTTAGAGTGTCACATGGAGGCTGCAGTGGACAGTCGCAGACAGCTTACATTCGCTTCATGGTTCAAGTATTTCTTCAAACAGGAGAAAGGTGGTGAACCTATCAATGGTCCTGGCTACAATAGCAAGTAAGTGCTTTTATATTGACTTATTATTCTATATGATCTTCTTTGAAATTTTAACTTAACTCACTCATATTGTTTCATTATTTCAGGGAGGAGCTGGTGGCCTTTCTCTCCTTATGGCTTTCATTATTTATATTTCCTGGGGGTCCTGAAAACAGCATCAGCCCTCGTTTCTTTCATTTAGCGATCCGTATATCACGTGGGGAACGCTTTGCACTAAGCCTATTCTACTTGGGGTCTTTGTATCGAAGACTAGATCTTTATCACAAGTCTTCAGTGCGCTCAAAAGGTCGATATGTAGTGATGTGCTATGCGGATATGACGTTTTTGCAATTGTTCTTTGCTGAGCGCTACAAGAAATACTATGATCCCCCATTGGAGAAACCTGATGTTGTTGAACCCCGAGCTTGGGCATGGGTGAATAGGAGACCATTGGGATCATTGATTGATGTTATTGATAATGTTCAAGAATTTATCTTCCGCCCCTATACCAAAGAGTTAGCAGGTTATGAATGGTATCCGGATTTCTATCCTCAAGGCTCTAAAGATCTAGTGAACCTGTTAGATAAGCGTGAAAGTCTTTCCACTGCTGAGGTAGGATTCATCATTTGGTGTACACCCGGCAATCTCCCATCACTCCATGACTGGTGTGATGCTTCCGGTGATTTCCTCGACTGTGGTGTTGTGGCATATCTACCTCATCGAGTTGCCCGTCAATTCGGATTTGATCAAGGCGTTCCTCGTACTATTAGGATTATTGAAGATTTTGAAGAGTGTTGTAAGGAACTTCACCCGGAAAATTGTAGATATATCTACCCAAACATCAGACAAATCTTCTTTCCTTCTAGTAGTCGTGTCGGTGTTATTTCTACTGGATGGATGACCTATTGGACACGTTGCTTGGAAGAGTTCAAGAACTATGTTAACTCTGAGGTAGAAGACATGCTTCCAGAACCTTCTGTCCGTAGATTTGAGTTTTATTTCCAACTTTCAAACAAGAAGGTTTCCAACCAAGTTCAAAACCAAAGAACACGATCTCCTACCAAGGTCGTCAGACATATTAAGCGTTCACGTTTTCATGAGGTATGGGTAGTGACTAACTATATTACCATTTCCTTACATACTATTGATATGTCATTAACCATGGTTCCACTCCTTCTTTCCTTTTCAGGACGAGTTGAGGACAAGCCAAGTCATAAGCCAAAGTGAGGTTAACATAAACATTTCTGGCATGGAAACACCAGCATTTCTAAAATATTTGATTCATCTAAGTCTTCTTCGCCGAACACTCACCCATATCCCAGTCGATATGGTGTTGGGAAGGTATTGCAAGCAAGGGGTGATAATACATCTGCTGTAGTGATTGATGATGATGATGATGATGATGAGGACATGGCTGGTGAGGAGCAAGCTTCTGATGGCTTTGGAAGTGATAGGAGTGATCATGGAAATGAAAGTATACAGGAGGAAGATATTAATGCATATGCAGAAGCGTTGGCTGCAGAGATTCACAGTGAGGGAATTGATGATGTCCCTTGTAATGATGCCTCCGAACCCCTGGCACATCAGGATACTACTCTTGCTCTTCCAAATAATGAAATACCAGAGCGAGTTGGAGGGGAGAACACGCACCCGCACGTGATAACTTCAGGGGAGAGCGTTTCATTTTATGAATTCCTGGTCCCCCCTATTTACTTGGAGTCATTAAAGAGGTTGCATGCACGTGATGGGGATTTTTGGGAGGATCAATTTGTCCTGGCTCTGAAGTCACAAATGCTATGGTTGTGATGTTAGGTCGGGCTTGTATGCTGCTAGGTAGACCATGGAATTCATTTTCTTCAGCTGACTTGGAGTTATTGGTACAAGCTTTTAATAGTGCTCGTGCCTTGGGGTTTAAAATTGATAGTTTGGAGAGTGTTGCTAGCAAGGCGCAAAAGATGTTGCACCATCAACCATTAATCCAACGTTACGAGAGGCTCAAAGTTGAACTTGAGGCGACACAACTCGAATTGGAGAATTCTCTTGAGGGTCTTGATACTGCTTCTATAGCAGAATAGATTATTACATTGGTCATGATACCTCTTTTTTTTTTAGGATTGCGTTAAGTTATGTAACTTCATGAACTTTGTCTTTGTTTTGTTTCATGTTTCATGCGCAATATTTCACATGATGCTACTTTCTCTTAGTTTTGTTCCCTTCACTTGGTATCGTAACTCGTGCGCTTTACAAAATGTAAGATTCATGTAGCGGCACATTATATGTTATGTTATGACTTTGCGCGTTTTAATTATTATTTCTTTCGCGAGCAAAGACTTCTTGATTTCACAAGAATTGTCAAGGGGGTATTACCCACTACTTGACCATTCCATCAAATGTGATGGTTAACATAGTTAAAAATTCATATTCCACGCGCTTAGTAAATTTTAATAATTACAAGCTGCATGTTGTAACAGAAATAAATGTCGCGCGCATAGGAGACAAGTCTCTTACTACGCAGCAGCAACATACAAATATAATCATATAACCAACCCGACTGATCAAATAATTATGTGTAAGCAAGCTCATATTATTCAAGCTATCATCATCACTGATCATGCTATTACATATGAAACTTCTTTACATATTGAAAATTTATAGGAGCTGTAATAGCATCAGTCTTCGGATTGAGGAGCTTGCAATACCCACTATCATGAACTTCATGTATAATGAAGGGACCTTCCCATTTTGGCGTGAACTTTGGTGCAGGTATACTTCGGCGCACATGCTCGGCTGCACGAAGTACAACATCACCCACTTGAAAGGACCTTTTCCTCACCAACCGGTCATAGGCCAGACCAAGCTTGTGTTGGTAGTTGATCAAATTGTTTTTGGCCATATCTCGTCTTTCATCTAAGGCTTCCAAGTCTATTATGCGTAAGCATCTGGCTCAAGCTCAGCATTGATCGCTAATCGTGCTGAAGGGATCAGAACCTCTATAGGCACAACTGCTTCGGCACCATATACTAACGAAAAAGGTGTTGCTTGTGTTGGTCGCCGCTTTGAAGTCCTGTAAGCCCAAAGTGCTAGGGATAGCTTATCGTGCCATTCTTTATGGTTATCGTGTACCATACGACTCAGAACTTTTAAAAGAGTCTTGTTCGTAGCTTCCGCTTGGCCGTTGCCCTTAGGGTAATAAGGGGTTGACTTTACATGATCAATACCATATGATTCCAACAGTTGTCGAACATGTGAATTGATGAAAGGAGTGCCATTATCTGAAAGGATGCGTTTTGGAATCCCAAATCGGCATATAATGTTCTCCTTAATGAAGCTTGCAACTACCGGTCCTGTCGCCTTTTTTAAAGGAA
The DNA here is from genome assembly GCA_024138025.1 of Combretum micranthum. Classification (NCBI taxonomy): domain Eukaryota; kingdom Viridiplantae; phylum Streptophyta; class Magnoliopsida; order Myrtales; family Combretaceae; genus Combretum; species Combretum micranthum. Next base: position 286,511 of record JAMXBD010000585.1, read on the forward strand.
TGGCTTCTACCCATTAGTAAAACATTCAGTTCCAGCTAGGATCCAAATACAACCTCTAGATGGGGTGAATAGGACCGATTAATCAAACGCCCAAGTGTGGAAAGGCCATGGTGTTGTTAAGCTGTGAAGTGCAACTGCAGGAGCATGAATCACATCTCCATGTTCTTGGCAAGGAACGCACCGCTTAACAAAATTGGAACTATCTGATTCCATGGTTGGCCAATAGTACCCCATGTCTAGTAGTTGATAATACAACTTCCTTGCGCCTTGGTGCTCACCGCATTCTCCAGCATGTACCTCGGTTAATATCTCTTCTTTTCAGGAGATGCAATGCATCTGAGAGGCTTTCCCATGAATGAGACTCTATACAACTCATCCTCATGCATTAGGTACTTGCGTGCCTTCCTTTTTACTAATTTGGCATCCGTACTATTAGTCGGTAGCACGTTATTCTTCAAATAGTCAATATACGGACGACGCCAATCTCCAGCACTTGCGACAAAATTACATTCTTTTGCATCTGGTAACTCAGAGCATTTAGGACAATGCATTTGTACCTGAGATGCATCCTTAGCCATTGAGGGCCAGTAATACCCTGCACGTTGAATGCGACGATACAAAGGAGGTCCTTCTTCCCCACACCAGATCTTATGATACTTGTCTAATTTTAATCGAGCCTGTTTCGCGCAAATGCATCGCGATAGAACGCCCTCCGGTCCTTTAAAGTACAAAGCACCATTGATACGAATAAAATTCTTCAAGGTTACGATGGAGGCTGCATTGGGTTGCGCTAATTGATTCTTGATACCAACACGCCAATCATCTCCTGTTTCATCATCATCATCTTCCTCCAACAATTGCAAGGTTGTGCAAGGAATAATTTTCTTGATAACTTTGACATCTACGCTTTCATCTGAAGCATGCATTGGAATCTTAGATGCCAATGTTGCCAATGCGTCTGCGTAACGGTTCGTAGATCGTTTGGTATGTTCATACCTTACGACTTCAAACTTCCCAATTAGAGCCTGCACTGCAGCCCTATAAGGCGCAAGTGATGGTCCTTGAGGGCATATTCACCATTGTCTGCTTAATGATCAAATTCGAATCGCCACGAATACACAAGTGGTTTGCTCCAGCTTCCAAGGCAAAGACGATCCCGAGTAACAATGCCTCATACTCGGCTTCGTTATTAGTGCAATGAAAGTCAAGCTTAAATGCCAAAGGTATTTCTTGGCCATTAGGTGATGTTAATACAACTCCTGCTCCCCACCCTTGACTTCCTGATGAACCATCAAATTGAAGTGACCATTCTCCTTCTGTTTCGATCATGAGTGAGTCCTCGTGAAATTCTGCTGGTATAGTATCTGTGATCACATCTTCACTTTCGTTCGGAAAATGAGCCAAGAGATCAGCTAAGGCCTGTGACTTAACAGCTTTAGGAGTCTGTATTGTAATGTCGAACTCTCCAAGAAGCAACAACCATTTTGCAATACGCCCAGACAACGCTGGTCGTGACAATAAATACTTGATAGGATCTGACCGTGTGACAAGGTTAACCTTATGTGCCAGAAAGTAGTGACGTAATTTTTGAGTTGCAAACACCAGCGCGAGACAATGCTTTCGCAAGCTGGGTATTTGACCTCACTTCCTTGAAGTGAGCGACTCAAATAATAGACCGGGCGTTCTTGGCCGTCTATTTCTTGTGCAAGTAAAGCTCCGATTGATCTGCTGGTAGAAGTGAGATATAGTATCATCGGTACTTGCTTCACAGGCATAGTCATGGTATGAGAAGAAGTGAGAATTCCCTTAATTCTTTGAATCGCATCTTCATGGCTTGTTTCCATTCAAATGCAATTCCTTTCTTCATAAGTTGATGCAAGGGATGCGAAATCTCTGCAAGTGCAGGCATGAATCTCCTAATATATGAAACTTTCCCCATGAAAGTTTTCAACTCTTTCAAAGTAGTTGGCGAGGGCATAGACAATATAGCTTGTATTTTTGCAGGATCAACATCAATTCCCTTCCTATGGACCACGAATCCAAGGAATTTTCCCGAGGCAACTCCAAAGACACATTTCAAAGGATTCATGCGAAGCTTATACAATCGACATCGTTCAAAAACCTTCCGAAGATGGACCAAGTGGTCTGGTGCATGTTTTGATTTCACGACTATGTCGTCCACGTAATCCTCCATGAAATCATGCATCATATCGTGAAAAATGGCTGTCATTGCCCTTTGATAAGTAGCACCAGCATTCTTTAGTCCAAAGGGCATGACAGTATAATAGAAATTCCCAACAGGCGTTCGAAAGGCAGTACGCTCAGCGTCTCCAATTGCCATCTTGATTTGATTATACCCGCTGAAACCATCCATGAATGAAAATAATTCATGTCCTGCCGTGACATCCACTAAGGTGTCTATATTTGGTAAAGGGAAATCATCTTTAGGACAAGCCTTGTTCAAATCTCGAAAATCTACGCAAACCCTTATTTGGCCATTCTTTTTCTAACAGGTACGACATGCGAGCCAAGTAGGGTGCTCGATTGGTTTGATAAAGCCCGCATGAAGCAATTCTCAATTTCGTGTTTGATTTGAACCTCAACCTCAGGACGGAAAACTCGTTGTCCTTGCTTAATAGGAGTCGTGCCTGGGGCGATATTTAGTCTGTGTACTACAAGACTAGGATCCAAACCTGGCATCTCATCATATGCCCAAGCAAACACGTCCCTATATTCTCTCAACAAATCAATGAGAAGACTTTTAACATCTTGTAACAAGCCTTTGCTGACAAAAATTGGCCGCGGCGACTCCCCTGGACGCGCTAGATCCAATTCCTCAATTTCTTCATTCTGTGGCTTTATTTGATCTTGCATTTGTTGAGGGGCGGGTTGAATTTCTTGAATTGGTACAGGGTCTGAAGAAGAACAAACTTCCTTAGACCCTGGAAACCGTCATAAGAGATATACTCTTCGCCCATCTTCTCTAACATAACTTTCAACAGCGTCAGCTTGCTTGTTCTTCTTTTTACCTCCTCGACAACCACGCATTTTTCTCTTCTTTTGTTGGCCTTCTTGAATTTCTTCCCAAGTGGGTAATGGTACGCCTGAAGCTCTAGCAATAGCTGTCTCACCTTCATCAGAGTACTCATTGAAGAAGGTAGATTCAATGAAATTTGCCTCATCGTGCTCGAAAGGATTCTTTGTAGCAGGAATAAATATATCCTTCCCTTTCCAATGTCCTTTGATACATTGATGCATGGTCGACGGTACTAAATTGTGATCGTGCAGCCACTTCCTACCTATCAAGAGATGATAGGATACAGGCGCATCAATCACATGGAAAGTAACGATACCACGAATAGGTCCAATCTTAAGATCAACATTAACTCTTCCGATTGTCTTTGTTATGGTATGACTAAAGCCATTAACTGAAATGGGTTGCTTCACCAAACGACGATAGTCAATACCAGCAGCTTCAAATGTAGTCTTAGGCATGATGTTGAGAGAAGAACCAGCGTCAATGAATGTTCTCTTAACTGGATAGCCATTAAGTGTGCCCTCCACGTATAATGGTCGATTGTGATTTGGACCGTCTACACACATATCTGCATCAGTGAACAAGATTGCATTTTCATGTGCTCGAGCCATTCTTTTGACTGGCTGCGCTGCACTACACTCGGCATATTGTCCCTCGGAAATTTGCGCAAGTGCAGTTGCTGCTGCAAGCTTCGCCTTTTCATCAAAACCAAGTAGATCAAAGAAATTTCTGAAATTAGAAGTTTTCAAAAGTGCCGCAGCAATGGGAGCACAATTATTTTCCTCAACTTCATGTTGTTTTCCTTTTGCGTTACTTGCCTCGGCGGGTGGTGCATCATTGGCTTCTACTGTGGCCGGATCATGAATAACGACGTTGACAGCACCACGCTGATTGTTATGGGTTGGAAGTGGATTGTTCCTAACATCGTTATTTTCAATAACAAGCTCTCCACTCTGCACTCTTTCGTTGAAAATTCTCTTCAAAGTAAAACAATCCCTAGTAGGATGGCCTACAATCCTGTGGAACCTACAAAACTTGGGATCATTCCTCTCCTCTTGGGTTGGTAAACGCTCTACCCTCGGGAGCTTAAGATTTCCATCTCTCAACCATTGATCGAGCATAGCATGCACTTTTCCCATCGAACAAGGATATGTTGGCACTTCCTTTGTTCTCTCACGTCCAGACTTTTCAACTCTTCGTTTCTTCTCATCTTTGGGATCCTCACTTTGAGTTGCATTCACAGACGGTCCTCTTTTGTTAAAATTCACGCTTCCTCCTCTCTGTCGCATGACAGAATTATTAGTCCTTCGCGCATTCTCAACCAAAGTGGAGAATGAGGCTAAAGAGAGATTTTCCAGGTGTACCGCATATTCGGTGAACATGCCTTGGATGCAAATTTTCACCAGCTCTCTTTCGTCACATATGTCTTGGATGTCTAGTGAACGTTCCCTGAAACGCTCAATATAATCCATCAAGTCTTCCTTGGGCTTCTGGCGAATCCGTCCCATATCAGTCAAGGTCACTCGTTCCTGTGTGGAGAAGAACTTCTCTAGGAACATCTTGCACATAGTTGCCCATGAATCTACTGATCCAGGAGGAAGGTTAACGTACCATGTGTACGCTTTCTCTGTAAGGGACTTAGAAAATTCTTTCAACTTGAGATCATCATCAAATCCGTAAACCTCTAGCGTTTCAATGAACTTCAACAAATGTTCCTTGGCACTTCCTTTCTTACCATTAAATAGCATGAATTTGGGACTCACATAGTCTTGAGGGTATGGCTTAGCAGCAATACGTTGATTGTATGGGAGTTTGAGATCCAATACTCCCACATCAGACTTAGCTTGTATTTCCCTCAAGTACGTGTCTAGATCTTCCTTTGTGACGAAAGTAACTTTAGGAGTTGAAGTAGTAACTTCAACTGGTGTAGCAGGAGTGACAGTCTGGAGTGGAGTTGTATTTGGTTGAGCAGCAGGTCCACCAATGACAATCTGTGGCGTAGTCTGTGAGGATGAAGATCCTCCAGGTTGAACATGTACTGTAGGCTGGGAAGTTGAGGGTCCTCCTAGCTGAATTCCAGTGTTCACTACCTGAGGTACAGGCAATTGTGTAACTATAGGCTCCAACGGAGGGGCTTGCTCCCTACTTCCGATAGTGTCATGTTCAGGAGTAGGAAGAGGATCAACAGGTCGAGCAACTTGAGGTGCCTGAGAAGCGCGTTGTTGCGCAACAACAACAGGGTTCGACGAAGTCGCACCTTGTTGCGTAGCAGCAATAGCAGCTATTCCAGGCAGGTACTGAGCAAATATTGTCATGAATTGTTGGAATTGTTTTGCAGACTCTTGCATTGATTGATTGACTTGCTTGGTATTTTCTTGCACAGCGCGTAAGATCGCGGCATTATCGATTTGAGCACTAGTAGGTTGGTTCACATCCTCAAGTGCTGGCATGTCATGTTCAGTAGCCTCAGGATCAACATTAAGTTCTTGAGTTGTACCCTCAGTGGGATCGGTAGGTCTCTTCCTTGGAGGTGCCATCACACAAGTGTTGATTTCCCTATCCCCAGTGGAGTCGCCAAAAATGTGTGGGTATGAATCAGGATGCAACGATCACGTGCGTGTCGCGTGACTATCGCGCTACGCGTGACCTAGGGAAACAACACGTGATAGGATGATCAAGAGAGTCTTGTGTAGGGAGGAGGAGTAGGCAATCTCAATAGGCTCTAACACACGTGTGACAGGCGAGGGAGCTAAATAGCATCAACCTCACTGAGTACTGTGTTCGTGTATGTTCTTGAGTAAATTAAATGTTTGATTCACCAAGACGGAAATCCGGCAGCACGACGGCGTTTGTCCAAGATTTCACCTTGTCCAAATGAGGTAAGGACTAAGGTATTTATAGAGAATCCAGCTGTCGATGTCGTCCGTCGATCCGACAGACGACCAACGGCTAGGATGAGTCCCTCTCATTATGGATATGGTTGTGGCTCCCTTATGGACCCAGGCCCATTGAGGCCTTCATAGCAATGTGTGTGAGCCAATTTGAGAAAGGTTGGAATTGGGCAGGCCAATTCCAACGGGCCCTACTCCAAGCCTTCCATGCCAAAACTCCCATGATCATCCCAATTGAATTGGGTTTAACTCTTTAAGCCCTGTCACATTGCCCAAAGAGTTAAATCCAAATAAGAATTAGGCTCAAGGCCTTTGTAATCAAACTTGTACATCTACAATGTCTAGTTAGAAAATGACATGAAAATTAGTTATTGTGTCTCAAACAATGTCCTTATAAATACTAGAGTGGAGATCAGATTTTTAGTATTCTCGAGATTGACCCAAATGTCAAAATGGGTAAGCATATGAGTTTTTTGATAAAAGAAGGTGCATGACAGAAGGGTGGAAACCTTAATTTCATTGTGGAGAAAGTAGCCAAGAAGCTAATAGGTTGGAAAGCAAAATTTCTAAGTATAAAGGGTAAGAGATTGGTAATAAGCTCTAAAATAGAGGGTATCATGAATTATTATAGCTAGATCATTCCTTTATCGGAGAACTTAATGGACGAAGTTGAAAGGCCGGTGAAGAACTTCCCTTAGGGTTCCACCAATGAGAGAAGGAAAAGCCATCGGAATTCTTTGGATCAAGTAAAGGAAAGTAAGAAGAGATCTAACTAAAAAATATCTTAAAACTAGAAATAAGGCAAGCATGATTAAATTGGCTTGGAAAATTAAGAGTATAAATTGCCTATGGGCTTCAATTATTAAAAAGTGTTTAGGACTTGCATCCGTAATGCTTCAAAAAGGAATAATTTCTCTTTGCTAAAAGATAAATAAGGCTTGGAACTGGCCAAATGATAACATTTCTATCCGCTCAAGTGGTGGTATGAATGTCAATGCGTGGGATAATAAATGGTGCAATGCGGGTCCTTTGACTAAATTTCTTCATGGTCCACTATCCAAGGAAGCCTTTAATAGATGTTTGGCAGATGTCTGGGAAGGCATAGCAAAATGGAAAGAAGAATCGCTTAAATATTTGCTAAACACAACCATCATCAACTATCTAGGGAACATTGTGTTAGATCCCAAGGTAGCAATGATAGAGTGGAGAACTCGAAGCTGGTTGACTTGACCTAGAAAATAATTTATGAGGCCATAAGAGATGCACCAAAATCTATAGCACTTACTGGCAATTATGAGTAGATGTGGAAGCTTTTAGGGTACCCGAAGATTCATGCCTTTATCTGGCGAATACTCTATGATATACTTCCCACAAGATCAAATCTATATAAACGTAGAATCTGGATTAATACCCTTTATCCGATGTACTACAATGAACCTGAAACAAATTGACTATATGTTAAGGAAATGCCCAATTAACGAACATAGTTGGGATAAGATCAATAATATTGCTGCTTTTAGAGACTCATTCCATCTTAGCTAAGTTGAATGGATAAAAAGAATGTGGTGGTGTTAGAAAATCTCTGTACTTGCCCGACTAAGTCATAGCCATTTGTCTTCACTTTCTCTTTATAGAACATTTGGGTTTGTAGGAATAGAATAACCTTTGAGGATATCGGCATAGAATGGACTCTGTCGACAATTGCTACTGCATTTGAGTGGTAGGCGCACTTCATCAAAGAGAAGAAAGTATCTACTATAAATTATGAGATCAAATGGAAACCCCTAACTTCACCTTAAATGAAAATCAATTATGTTGATGTTGTGGATGGGCTTTGTAGGTGTGTTACAAGGGTGACTTTAATAACACTAGCCATACTCCGATTTTCCACTTCAATTGATCTAGGTGAAATTGTATTTTTCTTATTTATTTTCTAGGAACAAGACAATCCCCTAAGTAAAACATAATAGCCTAAAATAGATTTATGATCAAAGATACAAGTACCCCAATTAAAATCAGAACAAGCGTGAAGATCAAGATGACCAGCAGAAGAATAAAACAAACTTAAGTCAACAACGCCTTTTAAATAGCTCAAAACATGATACGTTGCTTTAAGAAGTTTAACATAGGGGGTTTCCACAAATTGACTAAGCTAGTGGACTACAAAAGAGATGCCAAGCCAGGTAGGCATCAAATAAAGCAAACATCTCACTAAACTACAATAACACGATGGATCATCCACAAGTGCGCTTGCATCAGTAAAAGCTTTGAATCAAAAGGCAGAGGGACAACAACCAATTTGGTAACTACTATGCTCTAATCAGAAAGCATAATAAGAAACTTGTCCTGAATAAGACAAATTCCTTTAGAAGTTTGACAAATTTCCAAACCTAGAAAGAACTATGCTTCACCAAGTGGTAAAGGCATCATGTAATTGGGCCTTTGATTCTATAGTAGTGGTTAGATTTTTCCTAGTCATATTAAAATGAATTATTTTATATGTGATTTTAATGAGAGCAAAAGTTATGAAAATGTTTATAGATACACTCACTGAATATAGTTGATAATTTATAAGGAAAAACATAAACCAAGATATTTGTATATGTGCCTTGTGTGCTTTGTTTTTATGCTGACAAGGAGTACATTAGCAAGCTTGTCTAATAAGACAAGGCATAGATGTGACCAAGGCTAAAAATCCAAGGAGTGACAAAGGCGCAAAGAGGCAAAATATAGGGCGTGACATGAGAGATCTTCGTACCAATGAGCCAGTAAGAGCATGGATCGATGAGCTACTCGATAATTTATTCGACCATTGTGTGCATTTAATGTTGCTATCTATCAGACATTATCTCCAATACACATTTAATCTTTTAAAAACTATAAATATGCCTTCCTTTAGAGATTCAGATAAGGTTGAAAGAACTTTCATTTGCAAACAAACAAATATGGAATTCTCTCTAAATTTTCGTTCTCTTGTTCATTATTTGTAAATTCTAAGTAAGAGAGAGAAAATCAATTTTGAGTGCCCTGCTCATATTATTGCAAATTCATAAGAGAGCACTGCAAAATTGAAGGAAAGATTTTATTTCCTAAGTATTGTAATTGGTGCACTATACAGCTTGAGCTTGTGTTATCAAATCAATAAAGTGATTATGAAATCTTCGGTTAAAGGTATTTGTAGATCATGGAGAGTAGGGAGCGAGCCGAATTCCACGTTAAATCTAGGCTCAAATTTTCGATTCCTGTCTCTTTTATATTTCATATTGTTGTCCGTTATTGTGTTATTCGCTCCTATTAAAGTTTAAATTTGATATATTGCATAAAAATTAATTATTTGTGCATTTTAGGTCAAATACTCAATTCACACATACCCCCTCTCCTTAAGTATTTTCTAATGCATTTTCATTTGGTATCAAAGCCTCGTCTCTGTTTTTCTATGCTTAATTGCATATAAAGTAATGATCATGGCATCAAATGCACTAGGCTTTTTAGTAGGTCAAGCAATTAATAGATCACATCTTCTAAGTGGGGATAACTAACAGTATTGGAAGTATAGAATGAAAATATTTCTAAAAGCTCAAAATAGATTAATATGTAATGTTATAGAAAATGGACCTGTAACTATAGAAGAAAAAGAAGAAAATGATTATAATAAAGAAGATTGAAAAAGATTAGATTTAAATGAAATAACTATGAATATATTACATTTTGGGTTGAATGAAAGTCATTTTAATAGAATCTATGCATGTAAATCAACTAAAAAAGTATTGGATAAATCAAAAAAGACTTATGAAGGGATTTCAAGAGTAAGAGATACAAAAATAAGTCTTTTTTGTAAAAAAATTGGAGACTTTCAAAATGGTTGGATGCATAATATAGATTCATTAACATTATAATTCCTTTGAGTGTACTTGGAAGAACTTTACTAATTTGGAAATAAATTCTAAACTCCTTAGGTCACTACCCAAGGATTGAGAAGTAAAGAGAACAGCTATTGAAACAGCATAAGACTTAAGTGCCATGAGTAAAAAGGAACTCCTTGGAGCACTCAAAACACATGAGCTCATTAAGAAGCAAGGAGAGGAATTAAACAAGAAGGCTATTGCTCTGAAAGCTACAACCCATGATTCCAATGATGATGATAATGAGGAACTTATCTTAATAGCCAAAAGATTAAGAAGTTCATGAAGCCCAACAACAAGATAAAGAAAATGGATGATAACAATAGCTCATCAAGATAAGAAAAGAATGACATGATAACTTGCTAGAAATACCACAAACGTAGACATATCTAGCAGGATGCTCTCATAGCTACTTAGAATGATGATGACTCAAGTGATTCGGATGAGAATGTGTGCTTCATAGCATTGCATGATGAGGTATGTTCTCCATCTTCCCCCTCTTATGATGAGATGTGTGCTATCACGCCCTAAGGAGTACTCAAAACGTGGCAATCCATCGTATACAATACTAAAGCCTAAGAATGACTACTTTAATCATGCAAAGGCTTCCATATCATGTGCAAAGTATACATCACAACCAAGGAAACGCATCAGTGCAGCGCAATTTACATTGATAATGATTGAGTAACAAGGCAAGGAGAATACTTATCATAAAATATAAACATAGTTGATTATAAATTTTAAGGGCATGCCCATGCTATTGTCTTTAAGTCAATATAAATACCCTTTTTAGAAAACTCTAAAATACTAACATAGCACACATTACATATAAGGGATCTTACAAAGTAACTTCATTCTATGTTCTCATTGCCTTTATAAAAGTTTAACATCCATCTATGACTTTCTTAATGTCATGATCTTCGATTAAAGCTACGAGTATACATGTTTTAACAAAATCTATGGGGGTATAAGCTTACAACTAGCTTAGTGAGGTATTCCTTTTCATTTGCACCATGATTTCAAACAAGTTCATTTAAATTTTTACGCATATGCTATCCATACTATGCAATAATCACGTGATTACACAAATATATATAGTTATTCGGAAACTATATATGGAACAGATTTACCCCTCCGTATTAAAGGTTAGGGAATTATTGATGAAGATCCTTGATCTTCTACTGCTAGTCCCTAGGCCCTACTCAAAGCGTTCGGTTGGCTCGGCTTCGAATCTAGAGTCGCATTCCCCGAGCGATTTGGATTCTCAAGAAAGGAATATAGCTCGTGTCCCAGCATGATAACAGCCAATCCAACTCTACGCATATAAATAGCAGCCTTCGAAAAGAAATGTGACTTGATTGATGCTATGCGTGAGCATTTTATTTTTCTTAAGTCAAACCTTATTAAGGTTTCTTAGGGGTGATCAAACAATTTGCAGACAATAAGCAAGCATAAATGCAGGTAGACAAAATACTTAACAAACAATTTGAAGTTGTGATGTTCTTAATTCTCATTTCATCACATAAGCATAGAATCACATATCCCTGAATTCTCTATATATTACCATTTTTATCTTTTCTTAGTTTTCTAATGCCATTATTCTACAAACACAAGCAAATAACGAAATTAAGAGGAATAGCTTACTTGTTCATTTCATAATCTTCTTAGTCGTAGTAATCCTCAGGAAGGAAAATCTCGTATTCCGCATCACCTAGACAAAAGAAATACCCGGGATGAGTATTTCATAAAAACTCTACTTAAAATTTCTAATTCTATTTCACTATGTTCGTCAAAAATCGCATAGAATGAAATTCCAACTTAAAATGGTTATAACTTGCTTATTTTAACTTGGAATTTTGCATATAATATACCATTTTCTACCTATTCAAAAAGGTTTATCTATTTCTAAGGTTATTTTTGTCATATAAGGTCATTTGAGTTCTAAAATCGTAGGGTACAGATTCATCACGAAAATTGTAGTTTTCAAAACACAAGTTTACAAACTTTTCTTTATCCAAAAATACTTGTATCAAAATGTAGATATTTGTATAGTTGGAGAAATCTTTTGGAAACATATATATATACATATATATATAACCTCATATAGTTTGCAAAATTTAATGGTGTTTTCTCAACGATTATTTTTCACAAAGCAATTCATCTTACAGTGTTGAAAACTTGAATTTTTAACATTCTCTTTTCTAATTGTTTCGAAAGAACTTCATAAATTCTTGAGTTATTGTAAATAAATATATTTCTTATTTTTTCTTCCAATTTTTTTTCTAAAATAAGTTAATTTTTCTTAACTTTGATTTCTTACAGAATTTTACTTATAGTATTAAGGATTGAAATTTCTAAAATTGCTATTAAATTATTGATATCACATAAAATTTGAGTTATTCATATTTCTTCTTTTAAAAGGAAACGGTTTGATAACCAAATCTTTTTCCTATTATATTTTCATTTCCTAATCTTTTTAAAATAAATGTTTGTTTCTTAAGTCTTTTACCACCTATATTTGGAAGGAAAATCACGTTTCATTATTTTCCTACGTTGTTGGTAATAACTATTATTTTTCGAAATTTATCAAGTTTATATTCTTTTTATTTCTTTGAAAACGAGTATATTACTTAAACTTGGAAACCTTTACTTTTCTAAATGAGTTTATAAATTAATGGATTTATTTTATCTTATCTTCGAAAACTAGTTTACTTTTTAGTTTTCATTAAGGAGTTGGAGAGATTCCAATCTTAAGCTTTTTATAAAAAACTTGTGTATCACAACTTATTAATACTAAGTTTTATAACTTTAAGTGACTCATCATGATAAAAGAAAATATTTACTTTGTTAGTTAACCTATTTGACAAAATCATCTTTATTGTTATTTAGGAAAAATCTTAGTGAGTTTGAAAAGAAGGTGAAAAAGAAAAATTTTTCCTACGGAGGTGATAACAAAGTCTTGATTTGATGACAGTTATATATAATATATATATATATTAAGAAAGGTTGGTTTCATTTCCTTTATTAAAGAAAATTCTACTTTAGATTTTTGTTGAGATAATAACATTACGATGATGCATGTATATGAGTATGTAGTATGAAAATGAAAACATAAGAAAGAAGTAAGAGGCAAATAATAACCAAGATAATAATATCAAGTTTTTGGAATCTTAGCTTCATCAAGGTATCCCCATCAAGTATTGGAATCCTTTGGTTCATCAAGGTATCTCGGGACTAAGAATAGACTAGTCCCAAAAAGAAAAAGAAAAAAAAAAAAGAAAATGTTGTTTTGACTTGATAAGGACAAGTTTAAGACTAGAAAGACTAGTCTTAAAATAGCATGAAATAAGTATATAAATTACAAAGCATGGAAATAAATGAATAACAAGTGAGCTTATATGCTCTAAAGAATATGTATAGATACATAAATATATTTAGTTAGATATGAATAAGAAGTTAGCATAATAACAATAATAATATGAGCAATATATAATTACAACATAAAAATATAGAAATGGATGTTCATGAACAAGAACAATATATGAACATAGTGTAGCTTCCATAACATTAAGTTTAGGAAACTAACACCATGATCATATAAAGTTACATGACATGGCAGTAAAAATATGAAAAGAATTTTTACTTAAATAGAAGTTGAGAGTAGTATAAGTAAATGAGTTTTGTGTATGAAGAAGAAAAAAGCGTGGGAGTGTTTTGGGAGAGTAATGGGGAGAGTATTGAAAGGAGATTTTGAGAAAGTTTTGGTAGTAAAATGAGTTGTATGAAAAAATGAAGAGGAAAGGGGTATTATTGGAGTGAAAATTAGATGTAATTAAATTAATTGGAAAAAAAATTGAGAGGGACGGCATCTAAGGGAGGAGAGAGAGAAGTGATTAAAAATTAATTTTAAAAAAAGTGTAAGAGAAGTTTAGTAATATGTGGTGTAGAATTTTTATGAGAAAATAAAATTATAAGAAATAGGTATGTAGGTTGTAAAAATAGGTAGTAGAAAAAGTAGAGATAAATGAATAGTAATGAATAGTATACTAGACAAATAAAATACCGATAGTAATAAAAATATACTTAAACAGGCTATATAAGATATTTTTAGATACCGAAAAATTATGAAACTACTATTTTTGGATTTCTTATATTATAACGGGTCTAATAGTATTAACATAATATTTTTACTGTCCAGTGTACCAGGGCACGGTTTTCGAAAACTGATCTCGTTTGGATCCAAAAGACATTAGAAATTGCAAATCTTATATTTTTAAGCTTCCCTGTACTATTGCGAACTATTATCAACAATTATTTTAGTTCATTTGTTTAGGGTCTAAAAGCGCGGAATTGCCAGATCTTAAACTCTAGGATTTGTTGTAGATTTCGTTGACTTTTAGGGTTCTGGTTTGACTTCTGGCTTATTGATTTTATTTGTAAGATTATAAAATTTTGGGTTTTGTCGTGTTTATTTTTTGTTCAACATCTATGGTTTATTTTATTTTATTTGTGAATATTTTTCGTTCTCGGGATCGTTTAATTGAGTCTAATATTATGGATTGACTCAGTTTGACTCTTGCTGGAAATTGAAATTTTTTTTTATTCTAAAATTCAAACGGATTTAAGGTTTTAGTATTTTGTTGTTGAGCGTTATTTAGATATATCATCTCGATTCGTGTGCTAGGAATCGGATAGATGATTTGATTGATGTACGGATGTTGAATCAATCGATTGTTGGATTTTCCATTTTGTTTTGAGGGTTCTCTTCTTTTTAAGATTAAGGATTTTTGTATTTGATCTTATTTAGAATTTGTTTTAACTTGGATCAATTTTTAGTGTTTCGGTTTTTTTTTTTACTTCTAGGATTATTTTCTAAGAATTATGAAAATTTCAGGGGTTTACATGTGCAATGTATGACAAAGTATGTAGCAAGTTAATAAAGTTAAAGAAAAAGAATAGTATACTTAAAACACTAATGATGGAAGTAGGATAAGAATTGGTTAATTTTAGAATTGAGCATGAGAGAATTAAAATAGGAAGTGAAAAGTTGCATGAAAAAATAAAGATTTTGAAATTAGAAAATAAAAAAAAATGAATAATAAGTGTAAGAAGCTAAAGAGCAAAAATGATGAGTTAAGTAAGATCTGTCGAGTCTGGATTTTTTGTTTTTGGTTTTATTTCTTTCAATCCGATTTGTATTAAACTCGAACCCATTTAATACAGACCCTCGACTAAGAATTAAAAGAAATTTAATTTTTTTGAAAAACATTTTGGAGTCACCACTCGATTGGAATTGAGAAAAATTATCAGTTACGATTAATGGGTTGGTTAATCCTAACTTAACTACTAGTCTTTGAAAATTTTTTATTTAAAACCAAACTTTACAAATCAGAAATTTTGGATTTAGGGGCTACCCTATTAAAACCATACTGTTACCACTTAAAATTCATAATTTAAAATTTATCCTTGTAATGCTAAAAAATGAGTCAAATATCATGATTTATTTAATTTACAATTTTATATACAAATTGGTGACAAGACCGTTTAATATTTATAATAAATTAATTAACTCAAATTTTACAAGATAATGTGATGGAACAAAATTTTCTTTTTTAGATTTTATGTCACCTCAGAGGTGTCTACGTACTCGCTAATCGGGATCAGATGAAGTTCTTTTTATAAAACTTTAATCTGTTGCTGATTTTTAGGATTTAGAGCTCTTTTAGCTTTGAATTTATTAAATTTTAATTTTTTTCCTTAAAACAAATTTTTGTATGAGACCCTATGAACTATCAGATCCATTTTTCTTATTTTAGAAAATAGATTTTTCTAAGTCTTAAAAGAAAATTTTATTTTTTTTTGTTGTTTCGTTATACATTTTTTTTTTTTTTGCATTTTTATGTATTTATAAGTATTAATACATATATCTTAGACATATATGTTTATATACTCATACACACTATATCTATATATTTTTATTTTTCTCATTTTTTAATTAATAATGATAATAATTCTAATAATAATAATAATATATCGCATTCTATAAATACATATATATATAAAGACTACAACTACAACAACAACAACAACAACAACAACAACAATAATAATAATAATAATAATAATAATAATAATAATAGATAAATCTTACCTGGATCGGGTCAAAGCTGCCGGAGTGAGTTGCCGACATCTAGCTGGCTCTAACTTAGATTTGGACCATTTTTCGTAGAGATTTCTTTGTGATTCTAATGTCTTGTTTTTTTTTTTTCTCTCTGTTTTGTATTTTTCTTATATGTTGTTCTATTATTGATCTGTGTCAGGTATTTATAGGCTCAATACACTCACCTACTTTCTTACCTACCACTCACCTACCGCTTGTTGACACATGCGCTTATCTCATTTGGCAGTTCGTTGACATATGCACTTACCTCATCTGGCTATTAGGAGCATGTGGGAAAAAATAAGGAGGAAAGAGGACAATTTACCTCCTCGCAGAATCGAACATAGGTTTCCCTTGCGCATATCAGTGACTTATCCATGCAGGCTATTAATCTGTGTCTTATTCTGGTTTGCACAAAAATTATATTTAAGGCTTAAATAAATTATTTAATTGGGTCTAAAAATAAATTTATAATAAAAATTAGTATTATATCAAGCCCAAAAATATTTTTTTAATTTTATTATTATTTTTTCTTTTTTTATACATTTGTAATGACTTCTTTTTCTTCTTTTTTTTTTGTTTTCTTTCTTTTTTTAATATTTTTTTTGTAATTTGTGGGCTTAATATAATATTAATATTATACTGTAAATTGAAGCCTTAAATGAAAAAATGAGGTGTCTATAGCTGCCCCTTTTAGTGGTAAAGTTTGGGTAAAACTTTATTGCAAAGATAAAGAGATACCGATTTTTTCCTTTTTTGAAATTTTATGGCAAACTCGGAAAGCTAGAATCAGTGTCTTTGAACCGCTGGGGAATATCATTTGAGGCACATAGCACATGAGTCGATCTGTGGTCCAAAGTAAACATTTGTCTAGGGTAGGCGTTCCTTGAGCTGGCCTATGATCTTAGTATAAAAGCACTCTTTGAGCTGGTGTTTAGCCTAAATATGGGATAAGTGTGATCCTTAAGCTGGCCCTTAGTTTAAAGAGGTGCTCTTTGAGCTGGTATTTGTACAGAAACTTGTAAGATTTTGTAAAGACAGGAACACCAGAGTTCCTAAGATTCTCAAAGGATAACCTTAGCTCCTTACTTAAGATGGCAAAAAGTTATATGAATATTATGATTCTTGAAATTTTCAAAATGAAGCTCCTAACTTTTGTGGGATAGCCAAAACTCTTACACTTAGAGGATGACCAAAGTTCCCAAACAAAGGAATACAATGGTTCCTGAAATTCTCTGAGGACATATAGAGCTCCTGGAGATCGTAATAATCTCCATATGATAACTAAAGTTACTAAGGGTTTCATAAGATAACTACAGCTCTTGAAAACTTTATAGTACAAATGAAGGTCCTAAAGTTTTCATAAGATAGCTAGAGTTCCTAAAAGTTCTATAAGATAACTTAGGGTTTGTTTGTTTTGGCTTTTTTCCGACAAATATAGACACTTTTTCAAACTTTTTGCTAACAAATTATTTATCAAGAAACAGATATAGATAAAAAAAAAAAAGTTGACAGTTCTCATCAAAAGATCAAATAGAACAAATATAGATAAAATTTAGATGCAAATCAGATATATTTACACATATCATTTTAAAAAAGATACAGATACAGTTGAAAAATAGATAATCCAAACAAACCCTTAAGCTCTTTAAATCTTTATAGGAATGCTAAGGTTCTTAAAGAATTCATGAGATAGCTAAAGTTCATGAAAGTTCTGTAAGATAACTTAAGCTCTTGAAATCTTTATGGGAATGCTAAGGTTCTTAAAGAATTCATAAAATAGCTAAAGTTCCTTCTATAAGATAACTACAGTTTCTGAAAATTTTATGGGACAACCAACGGTCCTAAATGCTTCATAAGATAGCTAGCGTTCTTGAGAGTTCTATAAGATAACTTAAGCTCTTGAAATATTTATGAGAATGCTAAGGTTCCTAAAAATTTCATAAGATAGCTAAAGCTCTTGAGAGTTCTATAAGATAACTTAAGCTCTTGAAATCTTTATGGGAATGTTAAGGTTCCTAAAGAATTAATAAGATAGCTAAAGTTCCTGAAGCTGAATTGAATGGAGGATGACTAAAGTTTCTAAGTATTGAGATTCCCCTTTTACTTCTAAAAAAGTTCATCTGTGAAAAATCTGAGCCAAAGACTCTTTTTTTTTTTTGTTTCTTTCCTCCTGTTTTGAAAAACTTTCAACTTTCTAAACTTTTATTGAAAAATTCATTTTATCTCTCCTTTTATTTTATTTTATTTTATTTTTTTTTCTTTGGAGAAATTGCTCATAGATGAAAATCTTATGGGATCCAAAATCATGATTCAAAATGGATAATTGCAAAACAATACCTACACCTATGAGCATAAATGTAGAACTTGACAAAGATGAAATTAGGAAAAATGTCTGTGAAAAGCTTTATAGAGGCATGATAGGTAGTTTGTTGTATATAGTAGCTTCTAGACCTAATATCATGCTCTCGGTGTGTATATGTGCACAGTTTCAATATTGCCCAAAAGAATCACAATTGAATGCAGTAAAATGTATATTCAAGTATCTTACGGGCATGATTGAAATTGACTTGTAGTATCCAAAATTTACCTCTTTTGATCTAATCAGATACTCCGATGTTGACTTTCTTGGGTGTAAAGTTGATTGGAAAAGCACAAACAGCACATGCCACTTTCTTGAAAACTCCATAATATCTTGGCACTTAAAGAAACAAAATTCGATTGCACTTTCAATTGTTGAAGCTGAGTATAAAGCTGTCGATAGCTGTTGTGTATAAATTTTATAGATGAAATAAATTTTATAAAGTATGAACATGTTCCAATTCATTGTGATAATACAAGTGCTATAACTTTAACAAAAAACTTGATTCAACACTAAAGAACTAAGCATATCAAATTAGACATCATTCCATTAGATATCATATTCTAAATTGAGATATTAGCTTAGAATTCGTTGATACAAACCATTAAATTGCTGATATTTTTAAAAAACCCTTTAGTGAGGATCGTTTTTGCACTTTACAAAGAGAACTGGGCATGATGAAAAATGATGAGTGCTAAATATCATGAAGTCAAGTTAATTTAGAACTTATTTTTGGGCCTGAGCAAGCAGTTAAATATCAAACATGCATTATATATGATCTGTTTTTGGAATAATCTGCTTTTGTTTGCTGCTTGGCTACTGATGACTAGCTCACTGATATGAGTAATAAGGCTCGACCTGAGGCTCGATTGCCTCTATTTTGCCCACAACTCGCACCAACTCGCTGGCGGCTCTAAGATCGGTTGTCGATCTCTCCCTCGAGGGCTCGAGCTGACCTTTGATATGACCTTTGATAGATTCTATGGGTTTGTTTTTAGATTTTTATTTGTATTGACTCGCCGGTAGCTTATTTTTCGCATGCATTATATATATATATATGTATGTATTTTTCTTCTCTTCTCCATCATTTCTCTCTTTTCCTTCTCTTTCTGTCTTCTTCTCTCTCGCCTCTCTCTCTCTCTAAAAACACCCGGCTCTTCTCTCCATCTCTCCTTCCTCTTTTCAATATCCACTCTACCATCCCACTATCTCTCTTCACCCATTCATCTCTTCTCTCTCTCTCTACTGCCTCTCTTTATCTCTCCTTTAAATCCTTGAGTTATGCCTGCAAGAGCAACTAGAGGCTGTTGATCCACTGCAAATGTTTATATAAAAATAAAAATGAATTCTTCCAGCAAGTATACTGGGTCTAATCAAGTAATAAAGCGATGAATAGAGTATCAATCCATGAGGATTACTTAATTACTAAACAATTATTAGCTTCTACTATTATTTAGGCAATCAATATCGAGAGAATTGACTAATTTACTACTAAAAGCCTAGACTATAATTATCACTAAGAGCAGAGAGTGTTTGAGAAAAATATATTGAGTGAGTGTGGGAAAAATAGAAATCATCCTGTTTTCTAATGAGATTGCTATTATGTTATAATAACTATTAGCTATGTGGATATTTATATGAAATTATCAAAGACTTTAATTCTTTTCCAAGTTTTAAATTCTTTAAACCATAAATTAACCCATTAGCTTCTGTTAGACAAATTAACAGTGGAATAATTCATATTCATAATCTTCCAATTCTATGATTGACTAATGTCCTTAATCAAATTCTTTTAATCCCTTAGTAAGAAACAAATCTAAAATATTGCATGAATCTTTAGGATAATTTCTAAATTAGATTAAAATATTGCTGCTTCCACAATTGTTATTTAACCCTAATTCAAGATTCCTTATGAATCCTAATTTCCCTTCCGAGTTTTCAAGATCCTATAAACCTAATTCAATCAGAAATAAGATTATAGTAGGAATTACAATATGAATATTCCATAAATATAACAATTCTATAACATGATTTCAATAATCCTATTAGCAATCCTAGGGCTTCATC
The DNA here is from genome assembly GCA_024138025.1 of Combretum micranthum. Taxonomy (NCBI): domain Eukaryota; kingdom Viridiplantae; phylum Streptophyta; class Magnoliopsida; order Myrtales; family Combretaceae; genus Combretum; species Combretum micranthum. Next base: position 306,930 of record JAMXBD010000585.1, read on the forward strand.
ATATTCCTACAAGAATAGAACAACATGAAATTGATTTAAACAATCACAAATCAATGAAACAAAAGAACTTGTATTTAAAAGTAAAATCAAAGATTGAATTGGCATAAATTAATAAAAGTTCATAAGTCACCAATCAATCACAAATGTATGAACTTTGTTGCAAAACTTCAACAAAAATCTCTTATCTTCAAGATGATCTCAATCTTCTTAATCAACAAATTTTGGAACGGAACAACTCTCTCAAAAATCTAATATAAGGTTCCTAATCTAATATAGATCTGATGTAACTTTTATGGAAATTGTTATGGTTATTTTACAACATAACAATCCAATGAGTTCTATAAGTAAAAACAAAGAAATTTCATCCTTTACAATGTAGGCCGATAGTTATGAATTGGCGTAGAGGCAGCATAGGATTTAGGCCGGTTGAAAAGGTAGTAATGTAGCGAGTGCTAAAGAATTTGAATCTGTGGATGTGCAACGCTGGCTCAAGGCTAGCGGCGTAGAAATCCCAGTAGTCGACATATTATAAAAAATTGAAGGCTGGTGAAAATTTGCTTCGATAAAAGCTGCCTCAGTTATTAGCCTACTTCTTGATTTGGTTGACTTTTTTTTTCCCTTGTTCAATTTTGCTCAAAACTCCTCTAACTTTCATATAATTGCATTATAAGTTCTCCATGACTTGAAATATCAAATTAAGATCACTTAAGTACCAATTCCTTTTGATTTTTATAAAAATCAATAATAATTTAGCACCAATTGTTCAATAAAGAGTGTGTAAAATATGACTTTATCAGTCGTGCATCACTAGCTCTACCAATCTTTGATGGGTTTCTGTTCCCATTCTGAAAGCATTCAAACAGGTATGCCTTGTTTAGAGATCTTGCTATTGATATGGGTAAAAATTAAAATGCATATGTGTTATAGTTCTTTGGAATTCCTCAAATCATTGGAGTAGCTATAAATAATATTATAGATACAATGACATTTCCTGTTGAAGTAAATGAGGAGGCTGTTAGATTGTTTTTATTGCAATTTGATTGATTATCTAGAAGATGATGGCAGTTTGGGCATTGGGATGGAGTCTAGTTTCAATAGTTGAAGTTTTGTGCAACATGCGTTGTATTCATATCTATATGGTAGGAGGCTTGAGATATCACATCATGATGCTCGTAGCCTAATTAAGGTTGATGATACTAAAGTTAAGATGCCCAATACATTTGATGATGCTCAGTATTATAAGGAGTTGTTAACTGTGCTTGACAGAGGTCCAAATTGGCATGAATCGTGTAATCTATATTCTTCATGATTGTCTCTTCAGCATTGGGTGTTGTATCAATTATTAACAGAGGAGTATGTTTTACACAAAGGACAATAGACTATAGTAACCCAATAGAACTTTTAGCTTATGGTCCATATTTTAAGAGGATATAAGATTCACTTCTTTAATTTGATGTTTAGGACTTTTAAAAATGTGACTAATAAGCTTGCTCAAATCAGTTCTGAGAGGAAAGTAGGTTGATCGACCAATTGTTGAGGAGTAAAGGTGTTGAGTTTTGCTCTGAAAATTAGCCTGTTTAGGTCCTTTCTTTCTCTTTCAATACAATCAGTTTAGGGACTTGGAAAAGATAAGATAGGCATTGGGTAAGAAAGAAGCCTTTAGAGCCTTTAGTTGGTGGAGGTGCTCTACTTACTGGCTCAGGTGTAAACACAGATTCTTTTGATGATGATGAGGCTTTAGCTCCACCTATTGGTTCTTTAGCTCTCAGTTCCTCTATTTCCTTTCTACAGTAACTTCGAGATCATATGAACACTAGATTTGATACTATAAAGACATAGATTTCTAATCTCCGCTTGGATTTTTAGTCTTTTAGCTCTAACATTTGAGGATTTATGGATTGCTTTTATAGTATTCATCCTCACTTACATCCTCCTAATGATCCTCCTATCTGATCTTTCGTCCTATTTGCTATTTTATGTTTGCTTAATGTATAAAACTCTATGTTTTTTACTTTTACATGACTTTTTATGCTGCTCTGTTATATCAATCTCTTTATTGAATGTCTTATGTGGCTCTTTACTATTATTAACTCTCTTGCTTCATATCTTGTATAAATCTTTTTGATGAATTGAAAGGGGAAGAAATATGGATTAAGCTTATGTTTTCATTAATCTTAATCTACTATTATTACAAAATTATGGGGGAGCTTTTTATTGAGAGGGAGTAAATAACAAATAGCTTTTGCATAACTATTTGCTCTCATCGGAATGGGGGAGATTGTTAAAATGAATTATTTTATATGTGATTTTGATGAGAGCAAAAGTTATGAAAATCTTTATAAATACACTCACTTGAATATAGTTGATAATTTATAAGGAAAAACATAAATTAAGATATTTATATATATGCCTTGTATGCTTTATTTTTATGCTGATAAGGAGTGCACTGGCCAATAAGACAAGGCGCAGATGTGATCGAGGCCTAAATTCTAAGGCACAACAAAGGCATGAAGAGGCAAAATTTAGGGTGTGACACGTGAGATCTTCGCACTAACTCTAATTAGACCATGGTGCGCATTTAATGTTGCCGTCTGTCAGATATTATCTCCAACAGGCATTTGATCTTTTCAAAACTATGAATAAGCCTTCCTTTGGAGGTTCGGATAAGGTTGAAAGAACTTTTATTTGCAAACAAATAAATCAAGAATTCTCTTTAAATTTTTGTTCTCTTATTCATTATTGGTAAATTCTAAGTAAAAAAAGAATCAATTTTGAGTACTCTACTCATATTCTTGTAAATTCATAAGAGAGCACTGCAAAAGTGAAGGAAATATTTTTCCTAAGTATTGTAATTGGTGTACTGCTCAGTTCGAGCTTGTGTTGTTGAATCAATAAATTGATTGTGAAGTCTTCGGTTGAAGGCATTTGTGATCGTGGAGAGTAGAAAGTAAGTTGAACTTCACGTTAAATATAGACTCAAATTTTCTATCCCTATATCTTTTACATTTTATATTATTATCTATTATTGTGTTATCCACTGCTATTAAAGTTTAAATTTGATCTTTATTACATAAAAATAAATTATTTGTGCATTTTAGGTCAAATACTCAATTTACCCTCCCCTTTTTAAGTACTTTCTAGTGTGTTTTCAAGTTAATAACATGTCATCAACTGCAATAGGACCACAAAGAAAACCTATTCCACAAATCAAGTGGGAATGATCATGAAAGAAATAGTGTTGAACTATGAATTTGGAAATCCCCGAATTTCATTATCACAAAGCTTGCTTGAGCCCGTACGAGGACTTCAACAAATGAGAAACTTAACTTGGCTTGGCTTTGGAATATCCGAAACGAGGCGTTGTGTAAATTTCTTTATCCCACCTAAAAAAACAGACAAACCAAGAATAGCAACAACAACCAAGAGAATTCAAATAGTAGTTATATGTGTAACCGGAGAAAAAGTGCTATAATAATCTTTCCCTTTCTACTTGGGTATGCCATTTAGCAACTAAATGCACTTTATAACTCTCCACATTACCACCAGCATTATAATTAGTCTTGTATACCCATTTACATCCAATTGCACATTTACCTATAGGTAATGTAACACCCTAAAAATTTAATTTAAGGCATTATCGCCACGTATAATACTTCATGTATTACACGCTCAAGCTTCCTTGAATGATATGTTTATTGTGAATATTTGCTACTCAAGTTTTAAGTTATGATATCATTCAGCTAGATTCTCAAAACAACTGGATTTAAACTTTAGCTTTTACAAAATCATAACATCATCTACTTACTCGAGTAGATCAACATTTACAAACACTTGGGCACCACCAGGCCCTTTTTAAAAGGAAATACAAATCTCAAAATATCAATCCAGTTCTTAAAATAAAACATAAATGTAACAATTACATCTATGGTCTTAACTTACTTCATTTTTCCTCTTAACCTTTAGGATTGCCCGAAACTCGAGACAAACACCATCATCAACATCATTGTCATCATCGCCAACATCAACAACAACAACTTCATCATCATCATCCAATCATCAATTATCAAATTCAATCATCCATATAATACTTGGAAAAAGAAAAACAATAACAATAATGAGCTGAAGCTTAGTACACAGTAACACAATCACACACGGATTGACATACGATCTTAACTAAATATAATGCATCAATCAATAAGTTATTATCTTTCCATTAAAATAAACAAATCAACACTGGATCACTCACACTCTAGAATAAACCACTGGGAATCTAGGGGTCCTGAGTAACCACACGATGCTCAGGGGGTTAATATAGGTAACCCCAATACCTATATCACCTAGATGATATAACTAAAAAAGACTAGAAGCCTCATCTAGGGTTCATATTCATTACACGTACTCTACCTATCTCAGTCCATAATATAAAGGGGTGTTGATTTCTCTCAAGAGATGATTTTGATGATAACAAAAAGGAGTTACATGTTACTAATATAATTTGTTGATATGTGCAGCAATGGTTTTTAGTAATAGAGAAATCATATTTTAAGTAAATTCATAAATCAGAAGGTAACTCAGAAGGTACATATAAGGTATGCAGTATTGACTTTCCTACTCAGAAGGAAACTCAGAAGGAACATGAATAACACAAAAGCAAGTATTTTTAACACGATTCAGTTTTTGAAGACCTAGCTCCAAATGTTAAGTATAAATTGGATCTTATACTTAATGTGTTCCACAAAGTTGGATTAAATCCACAGGGTTTATTTTAGTTTGATACAAGGAACACGAAAAATATTTTATTGCAAGAAGATCATGTTCATTTCAACAAACTTAAACTGATTTTTTATTTTATCTAAAGAAAACTATATTTTAGGAGAAAGTTTGTTTGAAGTTTACAAGGATAGAAAAATCATGGTTTATGTCCAAAACAGATCACGTGAAATGAAGGATAAGCATGAACAGTGAAATTGTATGCAGTGGATCAACACAGACGAGATTGAATCCGATTTTTCAGTTTTAAGATAAGCTTATCAGTTGCAAGATATTATCAGAAACTAGATTATGAAGATGAATTCAAATATTCGAATTCAAATTGAGTCAAATAAAGGATAGATCGAAGCAGATTGCGGAAGAAAGAACGACTTCTACGCGCATGAAATCTGGTCGAAGTGATCCAATTCTTCTTCCATCCGTTGAATCAATCTGAAATAAATATAGCAGAAGGAAAGACGCAGAGATAGAACAATTTTTTACTTGAGAACAACACACAATGCAGAAACAACAAAAATAACTCAGAAAGATCAAAGTGTTCAAATTATATACTGTTCACTGTGCGAAAAATTGAGGAAACTCAAATTTTTATTCCTCTTGATTTGTTTTTACTCTTTGTGAGTTGAGAGTTACAAGTAGGCTTAGTTGATTGATTGAGTGTGAGAATCAAGCTAAGTGAATTGTAGCCAAAGGATTGGCAAATACTCTTGTAACTTCATTGATTTGATTGGATAGTAGAACACAACCGGTGAGGAATACCGGGACCCTGGCTTGGAGCTGGAAGAGAGGATTGACGCTCGAGGCGGAACCTCTATATATCGCTTTGCACTCTCTACTCCTTATCTCTCTTTAATTTCATGATTTATTATTGATGTTGTATATGTGTGATATATGCTCAGAAGGTTAATCAGAGAGTAAATCATTCATATTTTTCTTACTCAGAGAGTTAAGCAGAAGGTTTTAAGTGTGAAAGTCTTGATTCACTTTTGATCCGAATTTTTGCTTAAAGCTTTTATTTGTTAAGATTATTGTCTTAAGAAAGTTTTAAAGCTATTTTAGTAGAATAACCAAGTGGTGTGAAATTTGTTTTAAATTTTGAAAAATAAATTTTATAACCAATTCACCCCCTCTCTTGGTTATCTTTTCGGGACCAACAATTGGTATCAGAGCAGAGTTCATACATTTTACTTGAATAATCTTTACAAATGGCTGATAACAACATTGCTATTAAACGAGCTCCATACTTTGATGGAACAAACTATATGTACTGGAAAATGCGCATGTCTACTTATGTAAAAGCTAATGACTATGCATCTTGGCAGGTGATTTCTTTTGGAGACACACAAGTAGTGATGAATGATGATGGCAGTTTTACTGATGAACAATTGAAGCACATTGAGAAAAACAATAAGGCTAAGAATCTCTTACTCACTACTATAGCTCCTTCTGAATTCTATTTAATTTTTCTTGTGAAACTGCAAAAGAAATTTGGGATACACTATCCAACACTTATGAAGGAACTAATACTATTAAGGAAACAAAGATTAATTCTTTGCTGCAACAATATGAGTTGTTTAAGATCAAACCTGAAGAGAAAATAAGAGAAGCCTTTAATCGTTTTACTGCTATAACTAATGAACTGACTTCTCTTGGAAAGAAAATGGATGATTCTGATTTAGTCAGGAAGATACTCAGAATATTGCCAAAATCATGGGATGCTAAAAAGACAGCAATTGAAGAAGCCAAGACCTGAACAAGCTAACTCTTAGTCAACTAAGGGAGAAACTATTAGCTTATGAGTCACACATTAACACAACTGAAGAAGCAGAAGGAAGCTCAAGAGCAATAGCTTTCAAAGCAAGAAAAATTTCAAATGATGAAACTGATTCTGATGATGACAACATGGAAGAGAATATTGGCATGCTAGCAAGACGATTGAGCAAGTTTTTTAAAGGTAAGAAATATAATAATTTCAATAAAACTAACAAATCAAGTGCAGGAAGAATTACAAAGAAAAGGAAGAAAAGAAAGAAAAGAAGGAACTCATATGTTACGAATGTAAACAACCTGGTCACATCAAGTACGAGTGTCCTGTATTGAAAAAGAAAATGAAGAAATTCAAGAAGAAAAGCCGTGCTATGATGGCGACATGGAGTGATCTTGATGAATCAGAAGGTGAATCAGAAGATACAAGTGACAATGAAGAAGAAGCAAATTTGTGCTTAATGGCTGCATCTGAGGTACATTCTGATTCCGATGAAGATATAAATGAAAATGATATTTATTCTGAAATGAAAAAGTTACTTAAAGCATTAAAAAGGCAGATGTAAAAATTACGAAATTAGAAATAGAAAATAAATCTCTTAAAACGAAAAGGATGTTTTGCGTCAAACAAATAAACTTCTTATTGATGAAAATGATATTTTGAAAAATGACATGAGAAAATGTTTGTCAAAACTGATAGTGTCAAGAAAGAAAATGAAGTTTTGAAAACCGAAATTAAGGAATTGAAAGGAAGAGTTGAAGATCTATCTCAATCGATAAAGAACACGTTCAACAAATTTAATGAAAGTGATAAGAAACTAAACATGTTAATTGGAAGTCAAAGACCATCTTTTATCAAACATGGGTTAGGATATGAATGGAAATTCTTCAAACTATGTGAAAAAGACGGTTTTCGTAAAAGAAGATAAATCAGCAAACAAGAAAGTTCTGTTCATAACATGAAAAACACGAACAGTGAAAGCAGAAGGAACATCAGGTATGTTCAACCTAGTTATCCTAGCAGAAGGAATATCAGAAGGTACAGGTATGCTTATAATGATTATCCAACACATTACAACTATAGAAATGGAAATCAAAGGTATTATCAACAACCATATGCATGCTCATTTTGTAATAAGTAGGTCATATTGAAAAATATTGTTTCTACAAAAGAAACAAGCTCAGTTCATATCAAGTTAAGAAGCAAGATAAAACGAGCTTGATTTATCAAGGACCCAAGTTTGTTTGGGTTCCTAAGAAGGTTTAATCACCTTATTTTTGCAGGAACAAGGAGCAAAAATAAAAGGAACATGGTACTTGGACAGTGGATGTTCAGGCCATATGACAGGAGATCCTTCCTTGTTCACTAGCATAGTTTGGAAAGAAAAAGGGTATGTAAGATTTGGTGATGATAGCCGTGGTAAAATCATTGGAACAGGTACAATTGGTTTTCCCCCATATATAATTGAAAATGTTTCTTTAGTCAAAGGTTTAAAACACAATCTCTTAAGTATAAGCCAATTATGTGATAAAGGTTATCAAATGAATTTTGAGAAAAATAAATGTTTTGCATATAATTCTGAAGGAATTAAAATATTTGAAGGATATAGAAAAAGGAATGTATATTTAATTACTCCATCTGATATGAATGTTGAATGTTTTTTTGACTATGAATGATAGTATTTATGTATGGCACAAAAAACTAGGACATGTGAATTTCAATCATTTGGAAAAATTATCTAAAAAGAATATTATTGTTGGCTTACCAAAAAAATATAAAGCATGATGTTAAATGTTCAACTTGTTTAAAGAACAAAATGGTTTCAATTTCACACAAAAGTATTAATTTGATGACAACTAAAAGACCACTTGAACTTTTACATCTTGACTTATTTGGACCCACTAGAATCTTAAGTCTAGGAGGAAGCAAATATGGTCTTGTAATAGTGGATGATTTTTCAAGATATACATGGGTATTCTTTTTAAAGCATAAATCAGAAACTTTTGAGATTTTTCAAAGATTTGCTAAACAAATACAAAATGAAAAAGGTTTTTCCATTATTTCTTTAAGAACTGATCATGGTACAGAATTGATAATGCATTTTATATCATTTTGTGAGGAACATGGAATACAACATAACTTTTCTGCTCCTTATACACCTCAACAAAATGGAGTAGTTGAAAGAAAGAATAGAACAATTCAAGAAATGACTCGCTCTATGTTAAATGAAAGTAATATAGCTAAACATTTTTGGGCTGAAGCTGTAGCAACTGCATGTTATATCATGAATAGAGTGTACATTAGACCTCATACTACAAAAACATCTTATGAATTATTTCGTGGTAGAAAACCATCTGTTTCATATTTTCATGTGTTTGGTTGTACATGTTATGTGAAAAAGAATGCACATAATCTTGGAAAATTTGATGAAAGATCAGATGAAGCAATTTTTCTTGGATATTCACAACATAGTAAAGCATATCGAGTGTTTAATAAAACAACAAAAATAGTTGAAGAATCTATAAATGTAAGATTTATTGATGTAAAAGATGATTTTGATGATGATGATGTTTTTACCATTGAGAATAAATCTAATGATGTGAGTGAGAAGAAGGTTGATACAGCTGATATACATGATTCTGCAAATCTACAAGAATCTGCTAAGGCAGAAGGTAAGGCAGAGGTAAGCAAAAGTTAAACTTTGATACTCCTGAAAGTTCAAAGGTTTGGAAATATAAATCTTCACATCCATCAAGTTTAATTATTGGTGATATTGAATGTGGAACTAGAACCAGATCTAAATTACAAGAGCTTGAAAATCATTTTGCTTTGATATCTGAAATAGAACCAAGTAACATAGATGAAGCATTGAATGATGAAAATTGGATAAATGCTATGCATGAGAATTAAATCAATTCCAAAGAAATAATGTTTGGAGCTTAGTCCCTAGACCTGAAGATAAATCAATTATAGGAACTAAATGGGTATATAAAAATAAACTGGATGAAAATGGTAAAATTATTAGAAATAAAGCAAGACTTGTAGCTAAAGGATATTCTCAAGAAGAAGGAATAGACTATGATGAAACTTATGCACCAGTTGCTAGATTGGAAGCTATAAGATTATTGTTAGCTTTTGCATGCTATAAGAATTTCAAATTATTTCAAATGGATGTAAAAAGTGCATTTTTGAATGGTTATATTAAAGAAGAAGTGTATGTTGAACAACCACCAGGATTTGAGGATGCAATTAAGCCTGATCATGTTTTCAAATTAAGAAAAGCTTTATATGGCTTAAAACAAGCACCAAGAGCATGGTATGAGAGACTTAGTGAATATCTCATAACTAGTGGATATCAAAGAGGTACTATTGACACAACTTTATTTTGAAATATTACAATGATGATATAATTGTTGTGCAAATATATGTTGATGACATAATTTTTGGATCTACTAATGTCAAGAATTTGCAAAGCTTATGCAGGCTGAATTTGAATGTCCATGATGGGAGAATTAAATTTCTTTTTGGGATTACAAATCAAGCAAACAAAGGATGGAATCTTCATTCATCAAGAAAAATATACCAAACAAATTCTGAAAAAGTTTGGATTTGAGAATTCAAAAGAAGCTGCTACACCAATGAGTTCATCTATAAGGTTAGATGCTGATTCTAAAGGTAAGAAAATAAATGAAAAACTTTATAGAAGTTTAATTGGTTCTTTGTTATATTTGACTGCATCTAGACCAGATATATTGTTTTCTGTGTGTATTTGTGCAAGATTTCAAAGTAGTCCTACTGAAACTCACTTAAAAGCTGTCAAAAGAATTTTTAAGTATATTGCTGGTACTGCAAAATTAGGAATTTGGTATCCTAAAAATGAAAATTTTGAATTAATAGGATATTCAGATGCTGACTATGCAGGATGTAAAATTGATAGAAAAAGTACTTCTGGAACTTGTCAATTTTTGGGAAACAAATTAATTTCTTGGTCTTCCAAGAAACAAAATTCAGTTGCTTTATCTACAGCAGAAGCTGAATATGTCTCAATTGGAAATTGTTGTGCACAGATTCTTTGGATAAAACAACAATTACAAGATTTTGGTTTAAAATATAAAAATATTTCAATTAAATGTGATAATACAAGTGCAATAAACTTAACCAAAAATCCTGTATATCATTCTAGAACTAAACATATAGAAATTAGACATCATTTATAAGAGATCATGTAAATAATGGAAATATTAATATTGAATTTGTTTCAACTGAAAATCAATTTGCTGATATATTTACTAAACCTTTAGATAAAATGAGATTTGAATTTTTAAGAAATGAAATTGGAATATGTAATCCATTTTAATTAATAATTTTATTTGAAAAATTAAAATTCGAATTTTCAGTCTTTATTAAAAAAAAAAAATGTTTTGGCGGTTCTTTTATTGGGAACATGCAGACGTTGTACACCCTTTTCCAACACCATTTGCAAACTCAAACGTCTCTCCATCTCTACCATCTGATCAACAAACATTCATTTCTTTCTCTCTTTTTCATTTCGTTCTTGAACTTTTCGATCTCTCTTCATCTTCAAATTTTTTTTCTCTTCAATGTCTTCTCGGAAATCTTTTCGTCTAGTATCTAAGGGGTTTAAGTCCAAACCCGTGAAAGGTACAATCTCAGTAGAGGATGATTCTCTGATTCTGAGGAAACCCTAGAGACGCTTACCAAAGATGGGAATCGAAGGGAAAGAAGGACTAAGATGGAGCAAGATAAACAGACCAAGTCTGGGAAACTACAAAAAGATCAAAAGAAGACGAATCTTCATCAGAGGAACCCCTTGCTTCCTCTGACTTCGTTTCAGAAAGTAGCTCAGAGGCTCCTACATTTATTCCATCATCTCAGAAGAAAAGGAAATTAATTTCTCCTATGTCCAAGAACGTTTCTCCAGCAAAAAGGCCAAAACTTTCTTCACGTAAGATCCTTGAATGTTCCTTTGTAGATGTTACTTTCTTTAAAGACATGGTTTTGACTGTGAGGAATGGCTAGGACGTATAGGTTGCCACAAATTGTGTAGTTTATCTAATACTGTGGATGTATCATTAATCCATGAATTTTATGATAACCTTCAGTTGGATGAATCTGTTCTAAAGACAAAAGTGGGAGGAAAGAAATTTTCTTTTAATAGAACAGATTTGATTGCATGTTTTGATATGGAAGATCAAACAGATGATATGAGAATTTTACAATATGATAGGCAGTCATTGTATAAAGAATTGAATGACGGAGTGGGAAATTTTGTAGAAAAGGATATTTTCTCCACTGATTTTGAGTTGCTCGTAAGATTGCTTCACAAACTTGTGATTGACTGTATTCTACCTAAGAATGGCAGTACCACTACTATCTCAAAGGAGGAGGCCATTGTAGTTTTAGCCATGAAGAAAAACTTAAAGTTAGATATGGCTGGGTTGATTCTAAGGCATCTCTGGAGGACAAGAAAAAATTATCCATACGGGAATATGTTGATGAAACTGTTTCGATTTAAGAAAATGCATATTTCCAAAAATCCTAAGGTTTCCATTTCCCTCAAGAAAATAAATGAAACAAATATTAAGAAAATGGGAATCCAAGTAGTGGATTATTTTTGGTTCTCTAAAGATGGCTCATGGTATCTGAATCCAAAGTTCAGTAAGAACAAGTTTGATTGGAAAAGAGTTCGAGCAATCGCTGAGGGGGAGCTAATTCTTTCGGCAGAGGGTTCCTCAGAGGGAACACAAGTAAAAAGAGATCAGGAAAGAAGCTCAAAACCAAAAGGGAAAGAAAAAGTAGGAATGCAGAAACGCAAGACATATTCTTTACGCACAGGAGGTAAATTTGAGATTCACGAAGGTGCAAGGCAAGCTCAAGATAGTGACTCAGAAAGTGAGTCAGAGGAAAGGCTTTATTCTGATCCAAGAGGGGAATCCTCAATGTCCTCTATTCGAATACAAGTTGAAAAGATTTTCAATGACCATTTCGAGTCCTTCAAGAAAAATCTACTTGATTCTCTTGAAGCTTATAACTTTGATCAGGAGCCCAATCCACCTAACTTTTCATCACCTCCAACCCAACAAGATTTTGAAACCCCTGCTGCAAAATTTGATGTTTTTAATTCACCTATAGATGATGTTGCCTCTGACTTCACAACTTTTGTTTCATCAGAGAGTGCAACAATTCCAGCGGACACAATTTCATCTCCTTTATCTGCTGAGGTTTCTCAATTTCCTTTGGCCATTCTTCCTTCTGATGGATATCTGCTGCTCCCCTTCTTCTTAATTTACTCAAGTGGAGGTTATCACATCTGTTCTCAACTTTCTTCAACTTCACAATTTGGTTCCACCATCAATTCCTCCAATTATTCCACCTGCACGCCAAGTTTTTCGCCAAAGAAAGAAGATGAGAGCACAAAAACAAGGCTTCTTTTTACCTTACAAGAAAGATAGTTAATTTTTTAGTTTTTAATGACTCTATCTTTTGTTTTGGTCTGTAATATTGACTTACTTTAGTATCTTTTGAATGCATCTTTTCTTTCTATATTTCTGATGCTAACAAAAAGGGGGAGAAAATGAGGTAAAAATATTTTAGAAAATGGATGACTGAATGGATGACTGATATTTACTTGCTAAGAATGACTTACTTGCTAAGATGGAATGATTCTGATGATTATTTCTGCTGCTACTGCTTCTGCTACTGCTTGCTGAGACAGAATATTTGTTGCTGATATTACTAATGTAATTTATGGATATAATGTCATATGCTGTCATATTCAATTTTTTTTATTTCAAAAATATTTTTTTGGGTTTTGTTATCATCAAAAAGGGGGAGAATGTTGATTTCTCTCAAGAGATGATTTATGATAACAAAAAGGATTACATGTTACTAATATAATTTGTTGATATGTGCAGCAATGGTTTTTAGTAATAGAGAAATCATATTTTAAGTAAATTCATAAATCAGAAGTAACTCAGAAGGTACATATAAGGTATGCAGTATTGACTTTCTACTCAGAAGGAAACTCAGAAGGAACATGAATAACACAAAAGCAAGTATTTTTAACACGATTTAGTTTTTGAAGACCTAGCTCCAAATGTTAAGTATAAATTGGATCTTATACTTAATGTGTTCCACAAAGTTGGATTAAATCCACAGGGTTTATTTTAGTTTGATACAAGGAACACGAAAAATATTTCATTGCAAGAAGATCATGTTCATTTCAACAAACTTAAACTGATTTTTTATTTTATCTAAAGAAAACTATATTTTAGGAGAAAGTTTTTTGAAGTTTACAAGGATAGAAAAATCATGGTTTATGTCCAAAACAGATCACGTGAAATGAAGGATAAGCATGAACAGTGAAATTGTATGCAGTGGATCAACACAGACGAGATTGAATCCGATTTTTCAGTTTTAAGATAAGCTTATCAGTTGCAAGATATTATCAGAAACTAGATTATGAAGATGAATTCAAATATTCGAATTCAAATTGAGTCAAATAAAGGATAGATCGAAGCAGATATTGCGGAAGAAAGAATGACTTCTACGCGCATGAAATCTGGTCGAAGTGATCCAATTCTTCTTCCATCCGTTGAATCAATCTGAAATAAATATAGCAGAAGGAACGACGCAGAGATAGAACAATTTTTTACTTGAGAACAACACACAATGCAGAAACAACAAAAATAACTCAGAAAGATCAAAGTGTTCAAATTATATACTGTTCACGGTGCGAAAAATTGAGGAAACTCAAATTTTTATTCCTCTTGATTTGTTTTTACTCTTTGTGAGTTGAGAGTTACAAGTAGGCTTAGTTGATTGAGTGTGAGAATCAAGCTAATGAATTGTAGCCAAAGGATTGGCAAATACTCTTGTAACTTCATTGATTTGATTGGATAGTAGAACACAACCGGTGAGGAATACCGGGACCCTGGCTTGGAGCTGGAAGAGAGGATTGACGCTCGAGGCGGACCTCTATATATCGCTTTGCACTCTCTACTCCTTACTCTCTTTAATTTCGTGATTTATTATTGATGTTGTATATGTGTGATATATGCTCAGAAGGTTAATCAGAGAGTAAATCATTCATATTTTTCTTACTCAGAGAGTTAAGCAGAAGGTTTCTAAGTGTGAAAGTCTTGATTCACTTTTGATCCGAATTTTTGCTTAAAGCTTTTATTTGTTAAGATTATTGTCTTAAGAAAGTTTTAAAGCCATTTTAGTAGAATAACCAAGTGGTGTGAAATTTGTTTTAAATTTTGAAAAATAAATTTTATAACCAATTCACCCCCCCTCTTGGTTATCTTTTCGGGACCAACAAGGGGTTCAATCGGTCCCATAAATGTAAACCCCAATATATTACTTCTCACTTATCAAGATAGACATTACACCGATATTATTTGCCTTATCGGCTACCTGCCGAGCTACCTACAAATATCATTGCATCATGACGGGAGTAGCCTAAGCGCCTAAACTACTGTATCCGCTCGGATAAGGTTGCCGCTCCTTGGACTGGATTTAACGGCACATGCACAAAACAATACTCATCATTAGGCCATCTTTAAGTTTTTAATCCATTTTAAATGCCTATCATAATATACAACATGCAAGTTACTGCGTACCTTATTAATTCGGAATCCAAATAGAAACAGAAGATAGGCTAGAATCTATTTTAGAAAATAAATCAGGTATCCATATATGTAGATTCAATAATTAAACTCATATAAGAAATTCAATGAATTATCCACTTATCTCAAACTTTTATTAAAATCTTATTTGATTAGACACTAAATAGGAACCCAGTCATGACTGCGAAGATTGCTTCGCCAAAATACGGGCAGTTTTCCTTTGTCTACCAAAATATTTTTTTTTTCACTTTGATTATGGTCTCTTATTATAAAAAAATCATCATGCCATTCATATTCAAAAACATCCATATTCAAATCAAACATACATTTGAAATAACATATTCACCATGTTAATCTAAGGTTATCTTATCTCATTAACTTAAATCAATTATTAACTATTAACTCATTCTAACTAAATCCTAGCCAAATTGATTAGAATAAATCATTTAATTCAATTACTAGGTCATTTTGATTAAACTTAGTCAATCTAACTCATTTTAGCTTATCAAAGTCTATTTAGTCAAGTTCAGCTAAGATTAATTAACCCAATTTATTTTATATCTAAGATTCATGTTAACGTAAGTCTATATTAACTTAATCTTAGCAAAGTTGATTAAATTTAATCAATTTAGTTCATTTAGTTTATTCAAGTTTATTAAGCCAAGTTGAACTTAGATTATTAACTAGGTTCATTTATATCTAACTCTATTTTTAATCAAATCATTTATTAAATTTATAAATCCATTTAACTCATGCTTAATTATATCAGTTAACTATCATATGGCATTAACTATCATTTATCCATTTCATTTTATACTTAACTATACACTTAATAAGCAAACACAAGTTTTTAACTTTGTTTGGAAAACATAGCAGCTATAAAGAAATAAAATTTTGACCATAATAATTTTATAATTTGCAAAAACTTAAAACATTAAAGTTATAGACCTCTTTTTAAGCTTTCCAACACAATTTGAATCACCTCGATTCGAGGTCGGATGAAAAAATTATGAGTAAAATACGAAACAATGTCGCTACAAAGGAATCCAAATAGGCTGTTTCAATCGAAAGATTTTACTAAAAAATAATCCGAGAGTACAACACCCTTCCAAACGGGCCGTTTACTCCATACACCCTTCTATATAGGCCGTTTGATAGGCTATTTCAACCCAAAATTCTAACATAGATGTTCAAACACCCCTCCAAACGGGCCGTTTGACAGGGTATTTGAAGCTTTTCGAACTTTTCATATTTCAAACTTCATTTTTACACATTTTTCACTCATCCAACTATTCCTTAAACTCCATACAAACATCATACTATATACCATATGCACTTAACAACTCAAAACACATATGAACTTCATTCAACAACATCAAACACCATCAAAACCCACAACTGCTATTCATCATCTTCCTCAACAACCCAACATGCATCTGAACATCAACCAACATATACAAACATGAACAATAACTAAAATAAAGTAAATAAAAACTAAAATAAAAGAAAAAGCAAGTCTTAAGAGACATCATAAACCTCTTGATCCTATTTATTTACACTTTTCCTAAGTTCTTGAAGCTTGTTTATACTAGATTTCCATCCTTAGTCTTGGTTTCAACCTTCTATTTCTATTTCCAACTTTAATCTCCTTTTTTTTTTTTTTATTCTTGTTATAATTGAGATTTAGGGGTTAAAGTTGAAGAAAGAAAAGAGAAAAGCAAGAAAAGAGAGAAGGAAGGAGAAGAAACGGGAAAAGAAAAGCTAAATAGAAAAATGAAAAAGAAGAAAGGGAAAATGGAAGAAAAAGGTAAGGATAAGGAAAAAATTATGATATTTTTAGAATAAGGTATTAGGTTTAAATTTTTTCTGATGATTATATTAAGTATCAAAACTAGAACATATATATTATAAATTTATAATTTGATACAAAAACGTAATTCAAAAGTATAATTTATGAAAATTTGATATTTAACACAAGTTAAAGTTTAAAGCTGATATTTTTAAACAAGTAGTTGATTTCAAAAATTATTAAGATTTTACAAAATGAAAGATAATTAAAGTTTAAAGGTTTAAGAGTTTGTAAAACATTTTAAATGTTTGTTTTAAGATTTAGGAATTTAAATTTGAAATAAAAAGAGTTTTAAAATGAAGGACTGGATTGAGATTGGATAGTCTAATAATATTAAGAAAAGTTATTGAGGAACATAGATGATTTTGGAAAATATTTCAAATTTCAATTTCAACTCAATTCTATTTACTAATTTAATTATATGAAATTTTCTATTTATTTTTTATTATTTACTTATTTGATCCATTTAAACTATCTACTATGTATTTCTAACTTAGGTTAAGATTTAGGGTATTTTAGGTAAAGTAGTTAATTCCAATGTTTTATTATGTTCAAGAGCATTGAGTTCTTTATACATGGCCTTTACCCATTTCTCATCTTTAGATGGTTGGATATAACAAGATGGTTCTTTAGTTAAGAAAACATTTCTTGGTGAAGCCACATAATTAGTAGGGTAAAAAGCAAAATATAATAAAGAAAAAAAGCGGTATTTAGGTAGTAAAGAAGAAACAAGCGAAGCATGAACAGAGTGGGTAGAAGAGTCACTTGATGGAGTGTATGTATATAGTCTTGAAGCCACTTAGGTGGTTTAACAATCTTTGTTGAACATCTCTCAGTTATAGTAGATGAACGAGACATATTCTCAGCAGGAAAAGACTTTGGAATTGTAGAAATATCAAGAGGACATAACAACAAAATGGAAGGAATAGAATTAATAGAAGAAGGAGGAATACTGTCATCGAAAGAAGAAGAAGAGGGTGATGTATCAAAGGAAACATATGGAGCAAACAAAGAATTAATCGAAGGACCATCTTGTGAACATATACCTGGTTCCTATATGGGATATCGATCTTAAAAAATTTCCATATCTCAACTAATGTAAGTCTTCTTTTCGCTCAAATCATAAAACCCTGTATGGTTTCTGACCAAAAGAGTATCCAAAGAAGATGCATTCAATGCCTTTAAGACGAAACTTGTCTTTGTTTAGTTGAATATCAGTAGCAAAACATAGACAAACCAAACATGTGAAGATGACTATAATCTAGCGTGTTACCAAAAAGCGTCTCATAAGGAGTTTTCTAGTCTAATGTCATCATGGGCATTCAATTTATTAAGTACATGGCAACAAGTACACAATCCCCCCAAAAGGTCTTTGGTAAACTAGAATGTAAACGTAAAGCTCTTGAAGATTCTATAAGATGTCTATGTTTGCACTTTACTCTCCCATTGTGTTGTGGAGTATAAGGAGCGAATTGTTGATATAAAATACCCAAAGTTAAAAACATGAATTGATAATCCTTAGAAAAGAATTCAATACCATTATCATTTCTAATAAATTTAGGACATGTATTAAAATGATTCCGAACAACTATAAAGGAACTTTGTAAAGTTTGACATACTTGTGATATATATTTTAATAAATATGTCCATGTTCCTCTTGTTAAATCATCCACTATGGTTAGAAAATAGCATTATCCTATTCTTGTAGCAATCAGATATGGCCTACATAAATCAAAATGACCCAATGCAAAAGCAAAAGCAAAAGCAAATGTATATTCACTTCATATAGAAAATAAATGATAAATTTTGACTAACTGAAATGTCTCACAAAGAAAATATCAAAAATCAAAGTGTTTATGACAACACAAATATTGAAGCTTTGACAAAGATGTGTAATCTAATCTTTCAAGAAACAAATGAAGATTAGAACAAGGTTTATTTGACATGGTTATAGAACTTGAAAAACAATGTTGAGAAATTTTCAACAATTCCTTAGTACATCTAAGTGGCTTTGTCTTTAAAACATATAATCATAATTCATAAGTTGCTTATGCATTAGCTATTTGTTCATGTGTTCTTAGGTTTGGGACAAAAATTGCTTGGGCACTATCAATTGTAACTAGAGAAATGTCAAGCAAAAGCTTTGGGATAGAGAGTAGATTATGTTTGAAGTCAGGAATATGAAGAACATGTTGAAGAGTTAATTTAGTAGAAAGTCGAATGGAACTTATGATGTTTGCTGATTTCTTTGTTCCATCTGGCATGTGAACAAAAGCAGGCTTAGGTAATTGTGTTTTGGCGTAAAAAGGATCAACATCAGATGTTGTATATCACTAGCTCTTGTATATATGATTTAAAAAAACTACCTTTGATATTTGAAACAACTAAATGAGCATATGAAGTATAGGTACCTACAAATTGTATTGCTGCATCACATGCTAATCTTGGATTTCCTAAAGCTGATGTGTCTTTCATCATCCTCATAATCTCCTAATACAAAGTCTGCACCAATCCTGGATCAATTACGTCCATAATAGGATGTTCATCAGAACAATCAAGAGGAGTACCTAAAGTAGTTTTTACTTGTTCACCAAAAAACAAGCTATTACATGATTATAATTAACACTTTTTCTTATATTCTTCTTCCCCTTTTACAACTCGGGATAACTAATCAACTAAAAGCAAGTTTCTGCAGAATGTCCATTAGAATTGCAATGTTTACAATGTTACTTACCTCTTTTGAAATCTCATCAATCATTCCTAAAGGATTTAGAACCAAAACCACTTGCTGGGAACACTGACATATTACTATAATCGAAGATCAAAGTTGAAACTTGTTTTTGCTTCTCTACTTGTATTATTAAATAGAAAACTCGACTAACAGATGGCAAAAGATTAACTAATAATTTTTTATTGCGAATTGATTCATAAACATTGGATAGACCCATAAGAAATCGCGAATTCCACTAATCTATCCTTAAAATCACAGGTACAATAGTTGAAGTGACCACATGAACAAACTAGATAAGGATTCAACGACTCTAGTTGCTCCCAACATTGCTTCAATCTATTGAAACAAGTTATTATGGTTTGATTTCCTTACCTAATATTAGAAATTTCATATTGTGGTTGAAATTTTAATGGTCTATTTGTTTGTCTATATTGGTCACTAATTTCTTTCCAAAGCTTAAATGACAATTACGCATAAAGAAAACTTTGCCATAAATCACCAGTCATCAAGTTCAACAACCAACAACGCACCATGTAACCTCGTCTAGTCCACTTCACATAATTAATTGAACTTTCCTCGAGTTTAGGAATGTTACCATTGAAAAACCTTAGATTAAGTTTGGCTCCCAGACCTATTCGTATGGATATATAGTTAGAACCTTTAAAAACTATATTGCCTATTATCATCCGTGGATTATCTAATTTAGAATTATACAAAGGATCAATGTTCATCAATTCACCTATATCTGATTGTGAATTAGCCATCAAATGAGGAAAAAAACAACAAAAACGTACAAGATCATTACCGGAGCTATAATACCATGAGAAATGCGCAAGAACCTTTGCTATGCACGTGTCACTAAAAAAGAGTTTAGCTATAACAAAGTGTAGCAACCTCCATGGAAGAGAACTTATCGAACAATAGCAAATAATTAAAAGTGAAAAGGAAAGTTTATTATAGAGGCAGAGTTCGTTACAAGAAGAAAATAGATTAACACTATTTATATATTTTGCTAGCTTCTACCGGCATGCCACTTGTAAGTATAACCTCTAGTACTTATTCAAAATCAATAACACATAGCTACACTTCACAGAATTATATTATAAATTACAATAATATTATACATATACACTTCGAATACATATCATTCTATTACTAGTGAAAAGTGTCATGTAAGTTAAGGAAGTTAACGACATTAGTTCAAGTAGTATTGCATACTAGAATGTTATAATTAGGTATCGGGATACATTGCACATAACCTTGATAAAAATCAAATGATACCATTGAGTTACCGAGCCTAAAGTTGATAGGTCGAAAGACTCATTATCTTTTAGTGTTATCTTAGCTAGATCTAATTACGGGCCTTAATTTTGATTTTCATTCTTAATTTGTCATGGGACTAACATACTTCAAGGTGGTCTTCATCGGGTCTAAAGAAGTATTAGCTCTACATTAAAATACCAAACCATTTTATTTTATGGTAAATGTCAAATCCGGTACATAAACTTTATAAAAATATTCAATTTGGTACATGAACTTTGAAATGATCCTTTTAATACCCTATCAAATTTTTTTAACTACTTTTATTGCTTTTTTAATACCGTTGACTTTATTTATTGATATGGCGAAGACAACTTGTCATTAAATTTTTACTATTTATCCTAACAACGTGTCATACTTATAGGCTATTTCTGTCATGTTAGGAAACATAACATTGATAGACTACCTTTTTATGTTAGGTAACAAACCAAACATTGTTAGCGGGTAGTAAAAATAGTTTTAAAAAATTGATTAGGTATCAAATTAATCATTTTGAAGTTGTAATATCAAATTGGATAATTATGGAAAGTTCAAATAGAAATTTCCTATGATATATTATAAGAACCGATCAGAAATATGACTTCAGCCCAGAGCACCAGTGGGATAACGATGGCCCAAAAATTGATGCACAGTTTAGTCTGCTATACTCAAGTTGCCGGGCCCGAAGACAACATGTAAAAGAAGTGCCCAAAAAAGGGGAAAACAGCAAAAGTCATATTATTCTCCTAGTAAGGTAAGGTTTCCTACACTGAAATTGTCGTGGCCGTGCTAGTGGAATTGTCGGGTCAAAAAGGAAAATCCAAAATGTATGGAAGGCTTTTGACAAATTGAATAAAAAATCTTATCAAATAGATTAGGTACGGTTCTAGTACAAAATCCAAAAATTGGAATGCACATTCATGTAGTTTGACAAATCAAGGTGACCAGCCAAAAAATTGGAGCAACTTCCATATTTATAATCTTTAAAGGGAAATGAAGAGTTTTATTGTGATAAATTAAGACTAATAAATTGCATTGATATCTTTTGAAAAACTACAAAATTTTACTATTTTGTAAAAAATTAGCATTTAGATTTTCTAAAAGCTTATTTTCATATGGTCTACAAGTTGAATGCTAACATTTTTTTTTCCTTTTTTTTTTTTTAAATAAGCAGCGTCTATACAATTTATCATAAGTAGTAAATCTAGATTTCAAAAATTATACATGCAGTTTATAAAGTATGGAGTTTCATTTAACTTTAGAAGATGTTAGGAGATGTGCATGTAATTTATTCAAATATAATTATTGAATTAACTTTCAGCTTCCTTAAAGAAAATAAGTTAATTATTGGATGGTTATGCTTATACATAGTCATTATTTTATGAAGTTGTTGTATATTTTTATAATTGAAAAAAAAAAGATATTTAACAGTTTTTATATTATTAATTATATATTTATTTCTAGTCCATATCAAGCAAAACCGGAAAACAATCAAAAGCTTTGAGGTGACAAAAAAGTTGCAGTTTGGATTTGGATGGAAGTCAATGTTTCGGGTAAAAGGTAGTACTATTCAAATAATCCAGATATGGTGTCCAACGCTGCATACAATTTAATATTGATTCAGTGAAGAGACCAAATCCAAATTCTAATCAGGTCATATCTTTTTAAATTCAAGTAGTTTTGGGTGTTCACAATGTTTATTGGCAATATTTTTACTATATGTTTGGATTGTTTGATTTTTATCTATCTATTATTTCTATCTAATTTGTTTAATATAAAAATATCAATTTTTCTTTTGTATTTGTATCTTAACATATAATTTATTTAAAAATGATAAATATAAGATGTCAAAATGATGATAATAATAGACATCACCACGGGGCAGTTCCGAACCGCGAACTGCCCCGAATCGTCACCGACGGTTCCTGACCTGAGAACCGCCCCATCGGTGATGGTTCCGAACCGTCCAAGGACCAGTCAGAACCGGCGGGTCCAAGCGGTTAGCGTGGCGGAACCGGCGGTTCCAACCGGGTCTGGAACCGCCAAATATTTGAATTATAAAAAAAAAACCTACGCATGATGCATCTTGAAAGAGAGTGGGGCGTGGGCGTGGGGAAAGCGTAGAAAAGAAAGATTTTGATTCTGCTAAGTGAAGTGAACAAAGAAAAAAAAGCTTTCTTCGAGAAAGCATCTGTTCACGTCAAGGGGGAATGCCGCGATAAAAAAGCTCTCCTTCCGAAGAGATTTGTCCATCTGTAATGGGGCTAAGGAGAAGGGGATGCTAACTCCACTTCTGAGCGAAGGGAAAAATAAATAATATAAAGAAGAGAAAGAAAGAGAAGTTTTGTCTTTCTTTCAATCCAAATAAGAGAACAAAGAAACCACTAAAAAATTAAAGTTAGAAAATGAAGATTCAGTAAGAACTAGCACTACACTTCTTCATCTTTCGCAAAGAAAAAAAAAAAACAGTTCACGTGAACCGAAACCGAAACCGCAAGAACCGACGGTTCCTTGGAACAGTGAACCGTCCCGGCTCTGGTGGTTCCGGTTCGGGTCCGGAACAGACCCAAACCGTGCCGATGTCTAGATAATAATATTAATCTCAATATATTATGTATGGTTGGTTCATTTCTTGGAACATGTTAGGCTATGAATATATAATGCTTCCAAGTTCCAATAAGTATTAGAAGAAGATGTGTAGTGTGTAACTTATTTATAAATAAAATAGCTACAATTATCAGAACAAACATAAAGGAATGCTTGTATTTGTACAGTTTTCGAACAAAGGAAATTTGAAAAACAAAAAAAAAAAAAAAAGATTTAGATTAAGGACGATAAATCCATGTGCTCTTTTATATAAAAAAATGCAGATCTTTCTTTATTTTTTCAATTATAAAAATTAAGCAAATTTTATTGGTCAATTTATTATTTTACAGAATTCGTCTATAAAATATTAAATGATTTAGATTTGTACGTCGAAATTATAGGATTATTTATCTTATCCTATTAATTCGTAGAATTATTATAGTTGGATGATGGATTACTGCTAGGATCTTAAAAAATTTTGAAATTAGCAAGGAAAGAAAAGAAATTGGATGGTTAGACGAGAACACATTTATTTGGAACATCCAAATTTTCAGCTACTCCCTTAGCATGGAATTAGACTCATCCAAATCCAACTATTCCATTACTTGGCCAGACGTATTTAATTCTAAAACCTTTTGGCTATAATTTAGTAATTTTTTGTACATCTACAATATTGAAAATTCAAGCTTTTCTTTCTTCCCAAAACATGTGATCGAAATGAAAGATCAACACTTAGATTTGATCTCAAGTTTTTCTTTTTAACGTGTGTTGATTATTGTTATCTTGAATGGTCATTGAAGCTCTTCCTATATAGACATCTTTGATGGCTAATAGGGTTGGTGACGAGTAATCTTATTATAAAATTTGTATATATTTTATTATTTATTGGATAATTTCAAAGGAATTTTCAAATAAAATTTATATATTCCACATTTATTTTTTTTTCCAAATAGATCTTGAAATTTTGAAATATATCCATTACGATTTTGAAGAATTACTTAGAAATAACTAAGCACAATTTTATTGGGATATGATTTTCTAAATAAAAAAAATCATGTTTTGAGTAATTATGATATTTTATGTTTTGAAATGCACAAATAGACACCCACCTAACCTGGGCGAGTGGCTGGCTTAGACTTCTGGGTCGGATGGGTCCACCGGGTCTTAAAAAAGAATATAGAAAGAACAAAGGAAAAAAAAAAAATAAAGGGGAGAAGAAAATAGATGAAAAGATTGGAAATATAACATGAGTGATAATTTTTTAATGCTTGAACTATTTTGATGTGAATAGTTAAAAGTCGTTAATAATTGACAAACCCCATCTAGTTTGATTTGAATAAATTTTTTTTTTCTTCTAATTTCTTTTCAGCCGCGAGAGTATCTAATAACTAAAGTTAAATATGTTTATATAAAAATAAATATATATCCTAAACCAATTCTTTGAGAATACGAACTAAAAAATATATTGCTTTTACACCCAATTCTTAATTTAACTTTAAAATTTATTTGATATAAAATTAAAGTTTATTTATTTATTTTTATTTTTTTTC
Source organism: Combretum micranthum (assembly GCA_024138025.1). Classification (NCBI taxonomy): domain Eukaryota; kingdom Viridiplantae; phylum Streptophyta; class Magnoliopsida; order Myrtales; family Combretaceae; genus Combretum; species Combretum micranthum. The sequence goes on from JAMXBD010000585.1 coordinate 332,131, forward strand.
ACTTTAACTTAAAAAGAAATTTCTTGCATCCAAAGCCCAACAACTGTCCTGTGGACTCGACTGGCTTAGGAAGTGCTTTGTGTTGTAATTGTGTACAATGTGTCAAGAGACGTTTTTAATGTATTTATGAATATTATAATAAAATATAAGCGTTTATTGGATTTGTAAACTTTTCTGCTCGTATATATTTACAATAAAGTTTCATAGATAATTAGAAATGTCTGAAACAGTAATGAGGTATATTATTAGTAGGAATTCCAAGACATGATATTATCTAAAATTTACCTTTAGTTGGATAAATATCTAGAGGAGACATAGATATTTAAATCAACACGTCGTAAGGCTAAAGGTCATTCTCACTAGACCAAGGGAAAGATATCAAAGTCATACAAGTGAGTGCCTAGAGATTAAATGGGTACAATGGACACAACTCACAAATAGATGATACCACATGTTTAATATCATTGGTTCCTCCTTTATATAAATGAGCGCAAAAATCCCTAAACTTGAGACCTTTATACATTATATATATGGAATATTGCACTTTAATATTGTTAAACGTGATCTTAATATAAATTACAAATAATATGGTTATTTGGTGTAATGTGAAATATAGAGAGAATAATATTGAGTCAACATAGAATTCATCAGTCTCTTGGATAAGTGAGACAATATCTATCGAGCATTTATTTGAGATAAGAGTGACTCATAGCTGTTGGCCACGGTAAGTTTTATTGAGTTTAATTTATCTCGGTACCAATAAATTAATTAAACATTAATGACTTTACATGCAATGGTCTAATTAAGATATTTTGATGAAGAGATTTAATTACGCAGTAATCGATTCTTAGTTGTTAAGGTTCACAATCATTTCATCACGTAGGATGATCGATAACTATTGCTAGATGGTTATCTTGGTTTATGTATAAAATACATTACTTATGTGATAGAAACCTAGAGTCGCACACAATAACACGATTAATAGGAAAAACATTTATTTTGGAATTAGAATAAATTGGATTATTTGTTTTATTTTGAAATAAATTAAATAATATGAAAGTATTTTATTGCCAAGTGAATATATATGTAATATCTTCTAAAATGTTTCTTGCCATTTTAGAAGATTTGATTTAAAATCTCATCTTTTTCTTTTAAGGAAAAGATTCTCTCGTATCCATATATAGATATTTAGGTATATATATAAATATGAGAGAATAAAAAAGAGAGAAAGACAAGGGTAAAGAAAAGGAGAGAAAGACAAGAGAAAAGAAAAGATAATTCTATTAACTGAAAATAATAAAGAAATTCTAATCCAATTTACCTAGCAATATAGGGATTATAATCGATTCTTGTTGTCATGTGTGTGGATACTGCTAGAGAGACAATACATGGTATCCTTATGGTAAACAAAATGGAGTTTTTGCAGTAAGTACCGTGAGTATTATATCTCACGTGAATTCTATCCCTAGAAGTAGAAGGTATATCCTTTTAAAAAAAACGTATAATTTTTGAAAATTGTGTCAACTATTAATTTTGTTATATATATATATATATATATATATTACTTGCGAGATAGGTTTTATAATTTAAAAAAATTATGCTGTATTTTTTTAGATTACAAAATCCAACACTCTGGACTTGTGATCGGTTTCAAGTTCACAAAATTAGACTTGTGAATTGGTAGGTCTAGGTTTGGTTCATTTAGGTCCAACTTGTGGTGATATTTGTTTTCACAAAAATTTTAAAATAGCATTTTCGAAATTTTATTATAAATAATGAATAGTCAAATTTCAAGATTTTATCAACTCGATCTATAAGTTACGCATTCCATAAATAACAATAAAAGTTATCATAAAACTAATAGTGGGCTTTCTACAAGAATTTTGTCCAAACAATTCAAACAAGATTGGGGTATCATATCACTCTTGTGATCGTTTCTTCTTATTTCATATGCTTGATCTTGTGATAAAAGAAGATTTATCACGTTGTATCCAATTTGTTATAAGGATTCATTTATATAACTTAGATATTTTTTTCCTTAGTGAGAATCACCCAACTTAGAAAAATGTTGATTAGATCTCTACATCCTCTTTAAACAATTAACACTGGTGTATTTTTTAAATCAACTAGGATTATTAAACAATGAGTTTCATTGGTCTAAGTTCATTTCACTTTATATATTAAAGATTCACAATTTACCAAAAGATGCCTTTCGGATACGGGTATGTGTTTACCCATTACCTCAAAGCAACCACACATGCCTTTTTCCTTTTTGGTGCATATGACTACATAAAATATTCAATCCTCTATATTTCTCTCTCAGCTTTCCTCTCATTCTTATTTTTTTCATTATTAATATCTAACATTTTAACATTTGAATGCTTATGTATGTCTTCAAACGAAAGTGGTTGTCATTTCTTCACAATTGATTGAGAGATTTTTACATATTGAAGGCTAGTGCCTAGTAATGTTATTCCACATACTCTCATGATAGTTAATGATGTTTTCGTGAATAGCATAGTTTGTAATGTATGTCATTATCATTGTTTGATAAAATAAATTTCTTAATGTACATATGTTGGGGTGAACAGATTGATAGCATCTATATTAGTATATTATGATATGTCATGTAGTACATTTGAACGATATGTGTTTTATGTTTAAATCTAAATTTAGAGTTGATGTATGTATTTCTATTGACAATTTGTACGTTAGGATACATACATATGACACGATTTAATGGTGTTAGTGTTTTTGTATGTTCAAAACAGAAAGAATTTTGTAATAATTTCATTATCAATTTATATATGAAAGAAGAATTTTCTTGGAGTGTAATAAATATGATCTAAAAATTATAATTTACCGTGTGAAATGTCAATATTTAAAATCAAATGCTAATAAAATTGTTTTTCTCAATGTATCTATTTTTAGTGAAAAAGTTTAATTCTTTAGAAGTATTGTAGTGTTGATTAACATTGATTATTTACTCTATGGAATGTTTTTTTTTCCCAGATGAAACTCCTACTATTTATATATTTTTAAAATTTAGCAGGTTTGTTTTAAATAGCTGTATCCTTTTTCTTGAAAACTGAAACGTAGTTTCAAACAGTCATTTTATAGCTGCCTTCCCAAGCATAGTTTTGCAGTAAAAACAAGATCCTTGATTAGTATGTTCCTATACCACCTCTTACTCATGGGTATTACCCATCTGCTCTGTTTCAGGCTTCGAGATAACATGCATCATAGACAACATCTGATACATTATGGACCTAGATTCAAATGCATTACATTTGTAAATGCTAGGTTGTCTTTCCATTTTGACTTACTTCAAACTTATTATATTACTTGTAGTATGTTGTTATTTCTACCAAGACTTATATATTTTTCCCATTGTCTAAATTTAGAAGCATTACGTCGTATTAATTTGTTGTATTACAATGGTAATTTACTTTATTATTCCAACTATTTGATGTGGATGGCATAATAGAAAAATATTTAAACAAGAGAGAGTCCTCTAAGAAGGAGAGGAGAAAGCAGTACTAAGCCGCTCAAATGCTACTAGCCTTGGAAGATATGCTGCCGGCATTGAAGGCTACACTACTACGTTAGAGCCAGCTTACATTTCTCTAGTTTTGTCTTTTAAATTTTTAACCACTAGCGTTTAATTTTAAGTTGCTAACTTTTATTTTACACTGCTAACCTACATGATGCACAATTTATTTCTTATCATCTTTTTAAGTTTTCCATGTAATAGTATAAATAGTCCTTTAAACTTATCTTTCTTTTCATAACTTATGATATACTTTTGAAACCCAAAAATTGAGAGAAGTTTCTATCTAAGCTTGCATCATTTGTAATTGTTGTTTGATTTAGATCACTCGGTGAATGTTCTAGTTTGTGTTTACACTAAATCGTTGCATTAGAGTGATATAGAGTGGGCAAGTTCCTGTAGAGATGTCAAGAGATGACATTTCAGGAGGCGGTCATGTTTTGGACGTTGCTCGGGAAGTGGAAGCCTTGTGAACCAAAGTGTAGGCTCAAAGGATGGTATTGGATAACATGGATCAGAGACTCTGGCGTTTTGAACAGTGCTTTGAGGACCTAATCAAGCATTTCGATGCAATGGGATTCGATGCCAACATAGACATGAAAGGTGGTAGGATGCGACAAAGGATGGAGCATGCACATGACAATCCTATTCTGAGACCTGTGGCTGCAAATCGTGGGTTACAGATGTACGAAGATGATTCTGAGGAGAAAGATGACATATTATTTGAAGCGGAATAGCCACGAAGAAGAGGTGGTGGTAGAGGTAGATACAAGAGAAATAATCATGGTTTTGACTATGGAGACAATGGAGAATTCAGGCTGAAGGTTGATATTCCTAATTTTAGTGGGAACTTAAGCATTGAAGATTTACTTGATTGGATAGCAAAATTGATAGGTTCTTTGAATATATGAAGATCTTCGAGGAAAGGAGGGTGAAACTAGTAGTATGTCGATTGAAGGGAGGTGTGTTAGCTTAGGAGAAGCTCTAGAATAAGAGGTATCGTGAGGGGAAACAACTTGTGAGAACCTCGTATTAGATGAAGCAGTTGCTGTAGTGGGATTTCCTACCTCCTGATTATGAGCAGATCCTCTTTCAACAATATCAACGATGCCGCCAACGGCAGAGAACCATGCTTGAATATACTGCAGAATTTATGTATTTAGTAGAGAGGAATGACCTAAGGAAGAGTAGGGGTTAGTAGGTGGCTAGATATATGGATGAGTTAAAACTGTAGATTCAAGATAAAATTAGATTCCATGTTCTTCAAAATTTGAATGAGGCTAAAAACATGGCTTTTCAAGAAAAATTGATGTTGTAAGAGAAGAGCAGTCAATTTGATGGTGGTAGTAGGAGATCCAGGGCTGAAAGTTCGAGTAGATCTACAGTTGAGAAGAGTAAGACCACCCTGGAGATATAAAGAGGAGTTAATGATAAGAATAAAGATAAAGCAATGGATAAGAAGCCAGTTGAGATGAAGGACATGCCAAAACGAACAATCCCTATTCGAAGCCATTATTAATGAAGTGTTATTGTTGTAACCAGCCAGGCCATCGGTCTAATGAGTGCCCCAATAGAAGAGAAATTAACATAGTCGAGAGAGATGAAAAGGGTGAAGTTCACTGTGAACCTAATGGGGGGTAATGAATACTATGAGGATGAAGATGAGGATGCTGAGTTGCCTTACGTGATAAGGAAGTTGATGCTAACACCAAAGCGAGAGGAGAAAACTTAGTGGCATCAGTTGCTCCACACTAGATGTACAATTGATGGCTGAGTCTTTGAGTTAATAATAGATAATGGTAGTTATGAGAACATCATAAGTAGGGATGTTGTGCAAATGTTGCAGTTGCCAATTGAGAAACATCCTAACCCATGTACCGTTGGGTGGATTAAGGCAATAGAAAAGATTGAGGTTAAAGAATACTGTAGAGTATCTTTCTCCATTGGCAAATATCGAGATGAGGTGTACTGTGATGTAGTGGATATGGATGCCTGTTATCTGTTGTTTGGAAGACCTTGGCAGTACGATGTCAAAGCCTAACATATGGGTAGGGAAAATGTGTACAGGTAGGATAAAGATGGAGTGAAGTTTACTCTCTTGCCCTTGAAGTTAGCGAGTCGTTCCAAACCTTCCAAAGTAGAGGGAGATTCCTTTCCTACAATTACACAGTCAAAGAAGAGATGGAGGATTCTATGAAAGAATCCCAAACGGTACATGCATTGATTGTAAAACAAGTGCTGATAGTTGATAAGGAGGAGAAGACTGAAGAGGTGCTACATTATATTAGGGGGCTATAGGATGAGTTCAGTGAAGTGTTACTCGACGACTTACGGATGATTTGCGTCCCATGAGGGACATACAACACCATATTGACTTAATTCCTGGTATAAGTTTGCCGAATCTTCTACATTACAGAATGAACCCGAAGGAGATGAAAATGTTATAGGAGAAAGTACACAGTTGCTCTAGAAGGGTTTCATTAGAGAGAGTGTGAGTCCATGTGCTGTACTGACATTGTTAACTCTAAAGAAAGATGGAAGTTGGCGAGTATGCATGGACAAAGGCTAGCAGCGTAAATCCAAAGGCTGGTGGTGTAAGTCCAAAAGCCGACGGTGTACAGGTCTAGAACAATTTTGCATGAAAGATGAGAAAGTAAAACACCCTTCCATACGAGTCGTTTCTACCCGGGGGAAATGTGCAAAAAGTTTCAAAAAGTGAAACACCCTTTCATATAGGCCGTTTCAGAGGGTGTATGGCCTATATACCCTTCCAAACAGGCTATTTGAAGTTTTTTGACTTCCCTTGTTTCAAACTCCACTTTTATACATTTTTCACATATCCTATACCAACTAAAACACTGCACAAACATCAGATAACATACTACATGCACTTAACAACTCAAACTATATATGAACTTCACTTCTCAATATCAAACAACTCTCATCACATCATACAATCTATATCAAATCCTTCATCTCTAAATTTCATCAACTCATGCACAAACTCATAACAACTTGAACCATTTTAAGTACTTCCAATAATTAACAACTTCAACACATGTAACCACTTGTCTACCACAACATATCTATTTTTAAACACTTCAACACACTCTAAGAAATCATTTAACTTTATTAATTACCATGAACCATCAAAATCATCTTCAAACTACCATGAACCTACTAGAATAACAAGTCATTCTTATGATAAAAACAAAGGAAATAACAACCATAAAAGCATGCAAACTAACCCTATGTGACTTTAACTTGATAATTGAGTCTTGGGAAAGAATTCTTGGCAAATTGAGCAGGAAAATTTGAAAAGAAAAAATTGAATGGAATAGGAGAAAGGCATCGTCGGTTTTAAGGTTTGTAATTTGTCAAAAATGAGTTGTAATTATCCTTATTTAGTTTGACTTTGGTGGCAGATTTTTAGGAGAGAAAAGAGAGGCTTGGGCTTGCTTTAAGGCTTTGTTTTGGGCTTAAAAATGACTTAAAAATCTACCTAGTTTGGGTTTGCTATAATTTGCATGACATTATTTTAACTTATATCGATTAAAAACACATGGTATACAAATACCTAATCATCTTAGCACATTAAATTCCAACATGCATAATTTATCAACTAAAATATATTTACAAAATTTTCATATTTCAGACAAGTAAAACATATACATGCTATACACTACTATTACTAAATCATACTATCACACCATATTTTATTAACTAATTATTTACCATAATTTCTATGTTTCAAGCAAACATAACATATAGATATGCAAATTAATCATACATTGAAATTCTCGATTATTTCACATATATATGTAAGTGTGTTTATATGCCTAGTTTGGTGATAAGTGGTTATTAACAAAGTATTAAATGAGTTGTAAGATGTGTTAAATGCTCATTAGACTATTTTGCATCTCATCTAACTAAGCTATCTAAAGTACTGATAACTTTGGCATTCCTAAGCTTAGTTGAGTACTTGAATATGTACGTGAAAAGGATATGCCATTATTGAAAAATGACTAAAGAAAATCAAATAATAAATTGGACATCAACCTTTTCATTTTTTTGAGACCCTACTTTCTTTTTCTTTCTTCCCAAAACCTAAAAAAGTCTTCTAAAATCTTGATACATTTCCACAATTATTTTATTATTGTTTCCCTTAAGTGGTCCCATTTACCAAGAAGTCCTTTCCATTTGAAGAAAGTACTTAAAATTATTGCTGCTATTCAACAATTGATATAGATACTATACAACAAAGCATATGCATAGAAAATCGTTCAAAACTACACAAGTTGCATGTTTTAAAATATGAAAAATATTGAGTTGACATTATACACTATGTGAAAGTACATGTGGTGGCTAATTACCAATTATATTTTAATATGCGGATAATATAGTGGGTGGTTTCTAAAATAACTATCACTTATATGCCCACGTATTATAATCTCATTAGTAGTTACATACTGCATGTATGTTACACGTAATGTATATTACCCACCAAAGCCTTTTTGAAAAAAATAGCCCCACCCTAACTAAACGAAAAGAGTTATTTCGTATCATATGCCACTGTTTCTATTGCTTTTTTCTTCTTTTATTGCAACCAAAGTAGATTCAAACCCGATACTACTTACTTAAGAGATTATGATACTATTAGATTGTGAGATTATTGATCCATTGCTTATTTAAAAGTTAAAACATATTGATATTTTCTTGCGACTATTTCGAACATATAAGGCATCACAGCCATTTAATCTTGTTTCCTTGCTTCTTCCATCACCAACAACATCCCAAACCTCAACTCTCACGAAAAAGAAAAACAAAATTGTCTGATATTACATATTACTTAATAAATAAAATTTTATTCCGTGATTGTCTTTATATAACGAGATGATTTATTTTATTTTTAAGAAACATATCATTGTTGCTATTACTATTTGTCCAAACATAATCGATATATACCCATCACTTGTACGACACCCGGTGTTTAGAATTTTTTGTCCGATTCTCGACTTTTCCCTTATAAATTAGAATCCAATACCTTGTTTCCGTACATTCAAAGCTTCCTCCTCCTTCAGCTTCTACAAAATATCCACTTAATTGCATAGTTTGGAGCTGATAAATAAATGGGTCAGTGCAATTTTGTTTCCATAACCAACCTACCCTTCGACATCCTCCAAAAGATCAACTCATTCTTGCCCCTAAAAGAGGCCGTCCAAACAAGCATCTTATCCCACACATGGAAAACCCTTTGGGCACCACTCATGCAGTGTCGTTTCCAACAACAACAATGTTGTTAATAATGAATGCATAGCTGTTTTAGACAAGTTCATAGGCTCTTCGGAGAATCCCGAAATAATGAAGCTTAGTAATCGTCTCAAAACAGACGGGAAGGAGGAGGAGTTGTTTCTTGTAGCAACAAAAGGAATTCTAGACCAAGAACTCCATCTTCAGTTCTCATATTGCTTGAAAACCCAGTTCCAAAATTACAATCTCAAACTAGGTTTTGAAGATTTTGCTCATCTTCACCATCATCCCCAAAAGACCAACAACTTGAGAAATCTAAGGAAACTCCATCTTAGGTCAGTAAATTTCCAAGCAGACAAGTTTGTGTCGGATTTTCTCACCAACTGCCGGTCTCTGGGATTCTTAAAACTGGAAAAATGCTGTGGTCTGGAAACTATAGAGATCGAGAAGAGCTGTTCTATACAGAGTTTGATGGTGTTGGATTGTCATGAGATGAGGAGTGTTTTAGTATCTGCTCCGAATTTGAAAGCTTTTACGTATAGAGGTGTTCTTGCAAAGATAGAGTTGAATCATAGTTCCAACTTGAAAGAGGTTGTGCTAGATTTGAAGGATCCTGGTCGGATTGAGTTTGAATGTGAAGATTTTGTATCTCTTCTTGCTTCCATAAAAGAAGTTGAGACTCTTACGATTACTGGCTGGCTTCTTGAGGTACACCCAATTTTTGTTTTCTTTAATTGCAAAAAATGATAATGTGCCTTTTCATTTTTCAATCCTAAACTTTTTTAAGAGGTTTTTCATGTTTTTATTTTAATATACTACAAAACTTAAACTGTAACTATGAGGGAAAACAACAAACTGTGCCATTTCAACTTTCTAAGGTACGGTATAGACTTTCCTCATTGTGGATTAAGGGATACTTTGTGTTCGAGATTAGTGGTACGGGCTAATAGTTTCGTAGTTTAGTTGTATTAATATTAATTTTTCAGTTGTAATCATGAAAAAAAAAAAAGACTAGTGATATTAACTTGATGCTATGAGATGGATTGGATTCATTCCACAGTTATTTTAGTTGTATTAGGTAATGATAGTTGGAAAAAAGGAAAAAATAAATTATAGAATGTTGATTTTTTGAATAACAAAATGATTTATTTTTATTCAAATCTTTTTTTGGGGACAGTGGTTATGCTCCGCAGGAGTAATATATGGGCACTTGGGTTTCCAATTCAGCAAGTTAAAGGAACTTTGGTGGATAGATTCTCTACTGGACATTGCTAAGAGGGACTCATTGGCCTGCTTCTTCAACATCTGTCCAATCATAGAAACGTTACATGTTAAAGTAAGTAACGACAATTTACTTTTCCAGAAGACACGAAATCGAAAATTCTACCTACTCAGTGGAAAATATATAATACGAGCAAACTTTATGCGATTTAGTCAGATTTTCATTACAAATGAGATTGAACGTAAAATGACTAGTGGTGATGGGTAAGACCAACAAAAATTTAATATTATCCATTAAATTAAAATAATTATTTTAAAAAGTTATAAATGTTTTTAAGGACAAATTGCAAATTATCCATAAACTTTTATTTAAATATGGATTAACTTCTGTACTTTCAAACTGAACTTTTTGATCTCTTAAATTTTTTAAAATTGACACAATCAAGGATACTTAATATTTTTTGTTAAAGCAAAATGAATGGAGTTGCAAAATCCCTTTTGAATTTTTAGTTATCTACATATTCACCTTTAAACTTTCATTTATGTATAGATTTAATCTATCCCCTCCTTCTTTCTTCCAAATTCATAAAAAATATTAATTGTGTTAATTTTTGAAAGTTTAAGATGTCAAAAAAGCTTACTTAAAAAGTTTAAGGGGTAAATTGGTACTTTGGAAAACTTTCAAAAAAATAATATGCAAATTCTCCTATTTTTAAATCATAAATTTTAATCTATACCTGCTTCTATTTTTAGCATGATTGAAGGTAGACCATGGGTTCACGGGTCTGAACCAACCCATACAAGGTATAAATGAAGGTTTATACAAAGTCAAATTTCTTCTTCAATTTTCCTACTTTTTGAAGCTTTACATTGTGTTTGGCAATAGAAATGGATAGAAATGAAGAGAAAGGAAAATAGTAAAAATGAGATAAAAGGAAATATTATTTTTATCTCTTGTTTGGATTTATAATAAGGAAATGAAAAGAAATGGGATAAAATTTTTGTTTTTGATGTTGTATGATTGTGATAATAAAAGAAATAAAGATAAATAAAATATAAAGTAGATTAAAATACCCCTACCTTATTTGTTTTATTTTATTTTAAAGGGGTACTTTTGCCATTTCAATTGATTTCTCCTCTTTTCCACCCATTTCATCCCAGTTTTGAGCAGAAAAAATGTGGGTTCGGATTTCCCCTCACTTCCATCAACTTCATCTAATTTCATCCCCTACTAAAGTAGCCAAACACAATAAGTTCATTTAATTTCCCATGTCTTTTGTCCGCTTCAGTCAATTTCTACCAAACAAAACACAGCGTTAGGGTATAATTGTGTTATATGCATTGACCAACTCCAAGGTCTACCAAACTACCAAAATGTACTTCTCATTATCTTAAATTAGTAGGAGGTAGATCTAGTCAACCCACGTGACACCTAAAACCATTTACAAAAAGTCATGGTATTAGATTTGGCTCTTCTATCTGCAATTCCATTTTTTTTTAATTTTTATTGCTTTATCTTCTTCATATGCCACCACGTATAATTGACAGATAAAATTATAAAAACAATATGATTTACAATGATATCATAAAATGGTTTAAAAATAATTCGTTTCTAAATAAAAATATTGACGTAAATTGTATAAATTGAGAGAATGAAAATGGAGATGATTCAATTCCAAATTAACATTAGATGCAACGCAAACATGCAACTCAATCTATTTATTTATTTGTTTTTTGGCAACGAATTTTTTTTATATCAATTATGTGGTTTGTTGGTTAGATTAGTGATAAAGGTAGACAGACCGAGTGAGCTAAAATGGGAGTTTCGCCAAAATTAATGATCTCATAAGCTCATGATTTTATCAAGAGAAGATGAACTGCACAACAAAAGTAGCTAAATATATTTTCAATTATTATTCCTAAAATTTTAGGGGTGATTTTATTTATTTATATTTTTATTTATTGTAAGTTTCAAGCACAACAATGGATGTAATGTAATCTCATACTATTTATTGATTAATTAGTACATATATGATATTTGAAGGTTTCCTTTTAAGTATTAACATGCAATTACATGTTGTGTACGTATTTGCACAGGTTGATTCTAAGCGTAACTTCGTATATTGTCCTTACTTCCATCTTTTTTGGCATGAACAACATCTCTGGATGGACTACACCACCATGATGTGCAATGTGTCGCAACTCAAAAAGTTAAAGGCAGTGAAGTTGTCGGGTTTTAGTCTTACAAATAAAGAAGGAAGGAGAAGGAGAAGAAGAAGGAGACTTCATAGTTTCTTTGCTAGACCTTTTACTAGAAAAGGCTGTTGCTCTTACGTCAATGACTCTGGAAAGCATATAAACTTATTACCCTAGATATACATAAGTTTACCTAAATTACATAGTTGAACAAACAATAATGGAGGTTGATTAGGGTAGGGTTTGTGTTTGGTTCGGATGACAACAAAACATAAGGGCCAATAAAATTCTCCTTTGTCTGTGAGTGAAAAGGAAGAGACAAGGTGAAAAAAAAAAAGAAGAAAGATTGTGGGCTATTATATGTATAAATATCATTAAAATTTTAACCTATGATGAAATGAGTTGTTTTCAAACACGAGTATCTCGAGTTCTCATACTCTATATTTATTAAAATATTATCGAGATTTATTTATTATGTTTGCATATATAATACGTAATATGTAATATTCAATGCATTTTTTTCTTGGAAGAACGTGGGTCAATAATTTATTAGAAAGATAAATTATATTTGTAATCTGCTTGTCCTTAATGCTATCGCTTTCGTTAATAAACAGTTTAGAGGGCAGTGAATACTTTCTCTATGTCGGCAAAATTATTGTAGCATTAAGCATTGTCATCCGGGACATGGTAAAGATATTGCGCATCTCCTAACAAGGTTAAATAGGAAACGTGTGTTTATTTATATTTTGTAGAAACATTGGTGGCATTTTGTTTTTCCTTGAACTTCAACATTGTTGATTTCCTAAGTGTAGCATATAAAAGGTCGTGATTGAACCCTATCAGATATTGAAAAAGTAAAAATATATTCTTCTAGTTTTCTTCCTCCCTTATCTGTGAAAAAAGATTTAATAGTACTAATATGCTATGTATTGAGGTAAGTGACGGGGGATACAAATGTATTTTAAATAAAGAATAAAAATAATGTATGGTTTTTATAAAATTTATATATTATATAATATAATTTTACAGATATTTATTTGTCACTAATCAAAACATATAACTTATTAGTACGGTTGAAATGTCCTTCTTTCCCTACTTCCTTTCCCAATTCCCTTCTAATTTCCCTCATTTTTGCCTTATATAAACACTCTGAAAGCCTAACAAGAAACATATATTGGGAACTCTAAGTATTAATAACTCACTTATTCATTGCATGGGCCCAGATTAGAGAAATTTTGAGTAGACATCCTCTTTCACACAAGCTAGAGATATATTATAGGAAAAGTATATGTTGATGAAAAAATTTTTCCTTCAAAAAAGTTTTCTTGAAAAATAACAAATTTTTAAATGTTTGTCTAATTTTATGAAATTTGTTTTTCTTGTATAACTACAAGCTAACTCATATATTTTAAATATATATATATCATAATGAGAAATAAATCTACTCAAAAGAAAAATATTTAGAAAATTAATAATAAATGACTTGAATATTAATTGATTGGTGTATGAGCCTGTAAATCTATGGAAAAATGATTTACCCTTTTATATCCCATAAGTTATATTCCAAAAATAAGCTATGAATGAGTCTATATTTTCCAAACTAAAGGAAAATGTTTTCCATTAATTGTTTCATTTTTCCCTTAAATAAACGTGGAAAACTGAAAAGAAATTTTCTTGAAAAACATTTTCATTAAAACAAACAAGGCATTAGTTTTAAATTTTTATTAGCAATGCAGTACCATTTAATTAAGGGGGATCTGATTTATGGGACATATACGATAACACTTTTTACATAATACTTGTTAAAATTCCATGCTATATGATGTATATATATATTTATGAAACTATTAGATTTACTCAAAAGTTCACAATAATACTTATGAAACTAATAGATTTACTTATAAGTTTGCAATAATCAGCATATATGTGTTCATACATTATTCAAATATGGTATAAGTATAACTAATATAATTAATTTAAAGTATTATTTGTATGATCATTAGTGATTTAAAGTATTACAAAATGCTTAATCTAATACCTAAAGTTTCATTTTGAATAAGTTAGTATTAGAACAAAGTTGTTATAGACATTTTTCATGCTTAAAATTTGGTTTTGATGATTTTGGTATGTAAATAATGTTTTCAAGGACTTTTTTCATACATGATGACTTCTTTTATATCTAAAGCAAGTTTGTTTAGGTAAAACAAAATTCCGCAAAAACTTTGTTCAAGTACTAAAATTATTAAAACCAAACTTCAAGAAGGAAAAATGTTTGTAAAACTTGCTTTAGGTACCAAATTGTCCAAAATTAAACTTCAGGTGCCTAATTGAATTTTTTGTGAAAGTTCAACTACCATTTTTGACATTATCTCTTTTATTTATTACATCATCTCTTTTAAATTCAGATAATATTAAAATTATTATGAACATTCATGTAAATTTTAATTTTAATAACAAGGTAATTTACATAAAAGGAGATATTTATCTATTTAGTGATCTGCTGCAAACTTATTTATATAAATACTAATTATATAAAACTAATCATATAAAAATTATTGCAAAATTGTATACATGTTTAACATAGGATTTTGCTTTTTTTAATATGTTACATATTCAACATACGGTTTTTGCAATGTAGTAAAAACTCTTAAATTACATGCAATATATGTGGTTTTTTTTTTATTTTAAGTAAATTGATTTTGTGATGATATTTAGATAATTATTTCTATGTGATTTGTATTTATGTAATTATACTTTGTATGAGGTAGATATCTTTTAGACCCTCCATAAAAGTTTACTTGTAGCTTAAGTTTAAATGATTGACTCTCAACTATCTCAAAATCTAGAATTTGAAATTTGATTTATAGAAAAAAATTATTTGTTGTACTAAAATTAATTATAAAACACTAAAAAGTAACAATAGGCTCTTAAGGATTCACCTCTCATGTATCACTAGCACGTGGGTGTATTAACGCAAGACTCATCTAGTTGCTTCTTTATCCTAATCAAATGAAATGAGTCTAGTCAAAGTGAGTCTAGCCTCAAATTGTGTTTTTCTTCTTCTTATTCACATGCTATTCTGATAATAAATATAATTATTTATTATTATTATATATTTATACATTATGGTTTTACATATATTTATTATTAATGAATTATAATTATATATAATAGTTTTACTTTTAAATTGATACTTGAAATTTGATTATTCAAATTGTCATAAATTAAAGTATATTACATTACATAGCCAATAAATAAGCTAATATATTTGATCCAATAAAGTCCATTAAGCACGAAAGTAGGGAAAAATATATAGAAGTCTTAGCATACAAGGCAATATACAACAACACAAATAAGAAGCCTTATAACAAGGATTGAAGAAATGTCAAATAAAAACTTTTCAACACCTACAATATCACATAAACAAAAAATTATTAATTACTTTGAAAAACCAAAAAAAAAAAAAAGCAAAGATAAGTCAATGTACCTGTAAATATTAGAAAGAGATCAAAAGAAAATGAAGAGAGATGTGGGACAAAAACAATCTGCACATGAGGAGAAACATTTTCCCTTTTAATAGAGAACCTTCCCAATTTCTGGAAAAACAATCTACACTTCTAGATATAGGAATGAATTTATCTTTCTAGAATATGTTCCATTCCAAACCATTCTATTCTAAATTATTCACATGTACCAAATGTGACATAGGTAAATTGTTGTTTTAGAGACATATTAAAAAAAAATGATATTTACCTCGAAACTTTCTTTTATAATTTGTTCGTTAGAAGATACTTTACTATAAGCATATCAGCGTGTTGAATCTAATCTCTAGGCAACAGTGCCATGAGTTTTTTTACCTCTTTTTAACAAATATATTCTTACCTCTTTTTTACATTTCTTCTAGTTTTTCACTTTTTTTTTTTTGGTGAAAAAAAGATTAAATGGTACCGATATGCTATGTGTTGGGGTAAGTGACAAGCATGTATAAATATATTTTAAATAAGTTATGAAAATAGTGCATGATTTTTATAAAATTATACATATGAAAATTTTTTATTGGTACTTATACGTCACTAATATAAACATTTGACTTATTAGTACCATTGAATTTTTTCTCCTTCTTTCCTTCCTTTTCTTAATTCCCTTATGAACCTCTTTCTTGCCCTATATGATAATGCCAAAATCATTAAAAGAAACATGTATTAGGAACTCTAAGTGTTATCTCCCTTATTCATTAAATGGGCATAAACATCATCATGGGTTAGTTTAGGTTTAGAATCAATCCTGAATTGTCAGTTTCCGATGCAAAGTTGGTGGAATCGTAGCAAGAATCGGACTCGGACTCGAACTCGGACCTGGACCCATGGGAGCCAATCTAGTTCCCTCAGTTCAATTTTTATTTCCCTAGAATTGATAACCATGAAATTAACAAAAAATCAATTAAATAACTGTACTCAATATAAGTAAGAAAAAAATGTAAAATAAATTTTTAACTTGAAATAACATTGGGCATAACAATAATTGTTTATAACCCATTAGTTAAAAGAAAATTTAATTGTATTTACAATCACTTACATTTGCACTTTTACTTGTCATGTTAGCAATATTGAATTATAAAATATTCAAGATATAAATAAGTTCAACAAATACAAGAAAACAAGTCTCACATTGTTAAGAAATAAAAGTCCATTTTAGTTAAAAGTCTTTATGAACTCAACAATACATGATTTCAAGTATATTCATTACTTGCATTATTAATAATAAGTAACAATACATTAAATGTTATGAATAGAAAATAATTTTTTAATAATTCATGTGAAAATAATTTCAATATTTATTTTAATTACAATTTTTTAAGTTTTCTTTTCTCCTTCTTCCCTCTTTTTCCTTTTTAATTGTTAGGGCATCAAACTGCTAATTCAATAAATTCTCTAGCCAGTTCTTGAACTAATGATTCCAAACTGCCAGTTTAGGCAGTTTTTAAGGGTGAAAAACCTGCTAGAACCAGAAGATATTTAATTAATCGGTTTGAACCTACCATTCCCATGCTGGTTTCCAATTGAAAATTTACTGTTGGTGGGTCAAGTTGGGTCAGTTCCTAGTTTGGAAATTGATTTGTGATGATGCCTATATGAGCCCAAATAAGAGAAATTAGAGCGGATGTCGTCTTTCAATAAGTTAGAGGCTTATTATATTTTAGTTTTAAATTTTTATTAGTAATGTAGTTCCATTTAATTCAAAATGATCCAATTTGTGGGACATTTGTAAGAACACTTTTTAAATATACTAGCTAAAGCTCCATCCTATATGCATAAATTTTGATTCAATGTAGATATGCTTATGGAACTAATAGATTTACTTAAAAGTTTACAATAATCGTGATATATATGTTCATACATTATTTTTAAATGGTACAAGTATAACTAATATAGTTAATTTAAAGTATTATTTGTTATGATCATTGGTGATTTTTCTATAAATATATATTTAATGAAATATTATATGATTAAAAAGAGTTGAAACTCATTACAGACATATAAATATTATAATTTTATCATTTTTTATTCAAAGTATATATATTTGAAAAAAAAACCTTTAAAATTATATACTATAACTTTTGAGGGATTTTTTTTTTTTTTCAATATCCTCCCTTCGTGGTATGCTATTAGGTATAAAATCTTATTCAGCCCACTCATTTTGACTATGTTTAATGTTGGATTTGGATTTTTCTAATTATTTGAGAAGAAATCACGTCAATACCACATCAAGTGGACGTTGATGGCAATATATGGTTGAGAATTGAGATGCCGCAGTTTTCTAGTTTGAATCTTGATGGTGTTGCCATTTTCTGGGAGACTTTTGAGGTATTGTGAATTGAGGTATATTGAAAGGTTGTCGCACCATTTAATGCACACGGCCCACAACGCATGGAATTTCATTGCTTTTTACCTTTAGGCTTCCTATTCTTTTTCTTCTTTTGCTCTTGACCAGCTGCTGTATTATTACTATTTATGTACTCAATAAACTTTTCCAATGACTTTTCCTCCTGTGATGGAGATGTACGGAACATGTAGAAATTAGTGCACTGTACTCTTTCAGGCATACAATGATCTTCCATATATAATTAACAAATTTAGATGCTCCTTTAAACTCAGGAAATAATAATGAAAATATGACAAACATTCAAGTGAAATTTAATTTTAGTAACAAGATGACTTACATAAAAAACAGATATTTATCTGTGTTTTGTGATGCAAACTTATTTATATAAACACCAATAATATAAAAATATTTGGATAAAAATTATTATTAAATTGCATGCATGTTTAACATGAGATTTTTCCTTTTTTAGTATTACTTGTTCAACATACGGTTTTGCAACGTAATAAAATTCTAAAATTACATGTAGTATATGCACTTTATTTATTTATTTTTATTTTAAGTAAATTGCATTTCTTAAATGTGATTTTGCGATGATATATAGATAATTATTTTTATGTGATTTGTATTGGTGTAATTATAATTTGTTGGATGGTAGATATATGTTACAACCTGCATAAAAAGTTCGCTTACAACTTAAGTTTATATGATGACTTGTAATTGGCTCAAAATCTTTAATCCAAAATTCTATTTATAGAAAAATATTATTTATTGTACTAAACTTAATTATAAAACACTAAAAAGTAACAATTAATGAAACAAGATGGAGGAGTAAGACAAAACTGAATCGGTTAGGCTTAAACTAACTGGAACTAACCCAAGGTGTGCTAGGGTGGTTTTGTTTTCTTTTTTTTTTTTTTTTTTTTTTAACTAAATCAAGTAATGCCAAACATCACATGGATAGGCTTAAAGAGGCAAGTCCACTCCCGTTAGGGATTCCCCCCTCATGTTTTAGCATGTGGGCATATTGAGGCAAGATCTATTCGCTTTTTTATCCTAATCAGAACAGGTGTAGTCACATGTGAGTCTCAAGTTGAGTTTCTTCTTCTTCTTTCTTTTAACATGTTGTTTTGATAATAAACATAATTATATATCAATATTAATGTTTAATCTATATATTATGGTCTTATATATATATTTATTAATGAGGTATAATTATATATAATAATTTTACTTTTAGATCGATAATGAAATTTGAGAATTCTAATTGATATAAATTAAAGTATGTTGCACTATCAATATAAGCATGTTTTAATCCAATAAATTAGTCAAGCACAAAATTAAGGAAAAAATATAAAAGTCTTGGCATACAAAGCAACGTACAACAACAAAAATATAAGAAGTCTTATAATAATCAATGAAGAAATGCCAACTAAATACTTTTCAACGCCTAAAAATCACATAAATAAGAAATTTTTAGTTATTTGAAAAAAAAAAAAAAAAGAGCAAAGACAAGCCAATATACATGTGAATATTAGAGGGAGATTGAAATAGAATGAACACCTGGGAGAGAAACAATTTGCATGTAAGGAGAAGCATTTTCCCTTTTAAAAGAGAACCTTCATAATGTCTAGAAAAACAATCTACCTTTTCAATGGAGAAAATTGTTTTGTGGACTACTACTCAAAATAAATATTTTATTTACACACTCTATCATGTTGGACACAATATTTATTCCAAATTTTTGAATTTTTTTAACATACAACTAAACACATAAATACAATATTTTTAATAGGATTCATTCATTATGTTATATTAACGAATTTTATTTCTACTTTCGATGAATTTTACTTACATTTGCCTAATAAGGAAAATGCTAAATTTTTGCAAATAGAAAGTAATAGTAGCTATAAAATGAATATCTAATAAATTGATAATTTTCCCTTTCATATTTAAAAATGCACTAAAAAATACTTTAGAAGGAGGGTTGGGTGGGTGGGTGTGGGTGTGGTGAATTGAGTATTTTACCTAAAATACTCAAAAAATAAATTTTTTTGCAATAGATAAATTCAAATTTTAATAACAATAGATATGACAATAATAGATTATTGAAAAAAATATTAAAGAGATAGGGAAAGAAGACATAGCCTAGTTTAACATGGAGTTCGGCCCACTTCCTACTCTTCATGATCACCTAAATCGCCACCAATAAGAGGGCTTCACACACTTTTATAATCTCAATCACACCAACAACTCAAATAAAGCAATACACAAGTTTACAACACTCATGAAATAAAATATTTTCTTCTCTTTAATGATGCTCTATTATAGATGATAAATACAAGAATAGAGCACTACTTTCATTTTTCCTCTCTTTGTAAATTTTGCAAATTAATGAAAAAGAGTACAAAAACAATGAGAAAATTTTTTGATTTGTTTGTTCGCAAAAGAAAACTCTTAATTACTTCTACTGCACTTCTTTGAATCTCTAAGAAGAGTATTTATATATCTCAAACATTTAAATCGTTGTTAGAGATAACGTCTTAAAGTAGTCAAATATTAAATGCATGTAACTATTATTTTATGCCACAACGGCTTGTCTTTTAATACCATTGCGCCTTAGTTCTTATCACGCTTAAAACTTGTCTCACTTTCAACTTGTTGTGCCTTAAGCTTGTTGCGCCTTAAATTTATCGTGCATGGAATTTAACCCCCGATTAAGTTTGTGCACAATGCGCCTTGATTTGAACTTGTCAAGCCTTGGATTTAATCTTATCACGCCTTAATAAGTGGTCTTATCGAGCCCTCAATGGCAGCCACAATCAAGGTTGTGCTCGGAGATTTGTAATTGCTTGTTGGTTTTTTTGTACCTGCATAAACTCTAGAGAACAACATACACATAAAATATACACACATATACATATATTGTTGTTCATCCAAATTGTTTGACTATTAAGTGTAGTTTAACAATTGAATAGTTGATTGTGCAATTAATTGTCTCATCAAAATTTACATTGAACATATAAGTTCGACAATATTCATATACCTAACCATGTAGAATTAATATAGTGGATCTCAATCACCTCATTGTTAAATGGCATGGCTTTGTACCTTAATGATAAGATTTTCAAATAGGATTAATTAGGTTAAATCCCCTTTTATTGATGGTCATATATATATATATATATATATATATATATACATACATGGATGTGAGAATTTACTTCAGTCATCATGCATGTATCACATGGTTGTCAAGAGATGATACTTGATGTTATGGTTTTGAGAAATGATGGAAACGATAAATAGATAGCCTTATATCTTAAATGAAAAACGATAGACTGTGAGGGAGTTCAGGAGGCCTTATGCATGAAATCTTGTAGCTCTTGAGTAATTGGAGCAGTTGTCACTTGATTTGCATATTTGATCCTTATGAGCAAAGTTTCCTCTATTAAATGTGTTTGCTCTCTCTCTTTAAGAAATTGTAATAGAAAGAGCGACTAAGTCACTACAAGAAAACTAGCTTTTAGAGATAGAAATTCTACATAAAAATGGATAAAACAAGTTTATAATTTACTAATAAAATCTGCGACGATGGTTTTTGCGATAGAAATTTATGATTAGAGACGTAATTTTTGTTTCTAAAGCCCATTTTCTTGTAGTGAGTATTTATAGACATTTAGAGTGAATGAATACTATTAGATCACCTTAGTATTTGACAGATGAACAAGTGATCTCATTTATATTATCCTGTATTAGAGTTATGCAAATAGGCTTTGGTTGCAGGCGGTTCGTTTAACCTATTTTAAAAATGGGTTAGGGCTAACTTTTTTCAACCCTTTTAAAAGTAGGCCAATTTTAGTCAACCCATTTAGCTCAAGGGCCAAAGTAGGCTAGCCTTTAGTTAAGTGGATTGTTTGCTAGCTTACTTATATAAATAAAATAAAATAAAAATTGTAAGGGAAATACTATTAATGTTGTATTATTATTAGGTTTTTAATAGTAAGTTTAAATTATGTGTTAATTGTAACAAAAAATAACAAATTGATGTACATCCATCATAACAGTTTTTAAAGTGCATATTTATTGTTTTAAATGAATTATAAAAAGAAACATTCTTATATATATATATATATAAGTAATTAAAATAATAATGAAATTAATTTATTAATATACATGGAGATTCAAGAGAAGGTAGGGGTAAAAAGAGGATTTCACTCGTGAATGTTGGAGAAGAAGAGATTCAAGAGAAGGTATGTGGAGATGGCGTGGCATTAGTTTTCTTTTTTTTTTTTTTCCTATGGACACATATCAAACCCCTATTGGTTCAAAAGTCCACGTAAGATAATATTATTAACAATGTTAATGAAGGTGGTAAAAAGGGGTACAGAAAGTTTAATTAGGTAATAAATTAAATTTTTTGAAGTTCAAGTACTTAATTGTCCATTTCGTCAAAGTTCAGGTACAAAAGCGATTTTTCCTAATATTCATTTATAATTTATTACTTGCATTAATTCTAAGAACATATCAAAATTAATTTCCTATTACTAAAAAAATAAGATTAAACTGCAAAATATTGAAATATTTAAGACTCTTGCAAATTCTATTGAATTTTTAAAGCTCTTAATAATTTCTTATGTACTTTATATAGAATTATTTACAAATCATAATTATATCTGATAACCACTTTTTTTTTTTTTTTTAAAGACGTAGCATTTGATATCTATACCATGTGGCATCAACTAACATTATATTATATGGATGAATGTTTATGTATCAAATCATTATCTCAATTGTATTCCCACCAATTATAATATAATACGTCGATGAATTAAATAATCTAACATAAGAATTGCTTATTGCTCACAATTGATTATAACAATATTGTGGCAACAAATATCATCCATAATATATACATATATATATATATATATATATTATAAGTGTGTTTTGTATGCTATTGCCTCGTTTGGTGATGAGTGGTTTTAACAAATTATTAAATGAGTTTACGATGTGTTAAATGCTCATTAGACCATTTTGATCTCATCTAACTGAAAAATGACTTAAAGAAAATCAATATAATAAACTGGACATTACCTTTTCATTTATTTAAAACCCTACTTTCGTTTTTTTCTTAAAACTTAAAAAAAGTCTTCTAAAATCTTGATAAATTTCCACAATAGTTTATGATTGTTTCTCAAGAGGTTCTTAAGGAAGTCAACATTATTCTAATAAAGCTTTCCCATTCGAAGACAGTACTTGAATAATTGCTGCTATTTGACAATTGACATAGCCATACAGGATACTATACAACAAAGCATATGCATAGAAAGTCGTTCAAAACTACACAAGTTGCATGCGTTAAAACATAGCCCTACCCTTATTCAACGAAAAGAGCTATTCCGTATCATATGCCACCGTTTCCATTGATTTTTCTTTTTTAATTACAATGACAGAGTGATTCAAACCTAATATCTGCTACTTAGAGATTATGATATTATTAGACTTTACAATCATTAGCTCATTACTTGTTTAAAAGTTAATGAGGTATCACTGGCACCTCCATTTAATCCTTTTTCCTTGCCTCCTCTGTCACCGTCAACATCTCAAACCTTATTTCTCACGAAAAAGAAAACAAAATTATATGACATTACATATCACTTTTATATAAAAATGGTAAATAAAAATAAATAAAATTTTATTCCGTGATTGTATTTATATAACGAGATGATTTATTCTTTTTTTTTTTTTAAGAAACACATCCATTATTACTATTATTATTTGTCCAAATATAATTGATATGTGCCCATCACTTTTATGACACTTGGTGTTTAGAATTTTTTGTCCGATTCTCAACTTTTTCCTTATAATTATATGTGTATCGCATATGTTAAATGCTATATTGCATGTCTTATATATGCGATATAGCAATGGCATTTTCATAATATTTTTTATATGATTTACATTTTTATAATTAAAAAAAATAGGTGACATATAATAATCTCTTGCTCAATAAGTTATATAAATACTAATGTCACGTTTGGTATGCATGAATGATTTAGAATATAATAGATTGGAATGAAATGAGTTTGGGAATGATAAATCCATTCTTATGTTTGGAAGATTACAAAGAATGGAATGTCTCAAAAGTGCAATTATCACGAATGTCCTTAGTAATAAATGTAAAATATGAATGCATAATAGGATAAAAAATAATTATATTACATATACAATTAATAAGAGTGGAGTGAAATTGCGATTCTCTCTTCTCCAAGACATAATCGAATTCTCCTTCAAAGTTAGAATTATCGATTCCAAAAAATCACAATTCTAACTTCTAAAAGCACATCCAAATATTAAGCAAAAAAAAACTAAAATCACAGTTTCATTTCGATCTATTTTTAAGTGCAATAAAAAGTTTATACTTTTTAAGTAGTAAATGCGTTTTTCTCGAATATATTTCCGCATACAGGTACTATAAAAATATCCGTAGACTTCAAATATAAAAGGCCTTAAAGACCCTCCCCAGTTTGCTGATGATGTGGGGTTCTCAATCTGATCCTTCCTTCCAACTTCTTTTATTGCTTTCTTCGAAATTCCCTTTCTACCCTTTTTGGAATTGTTCATGGTCCTAGTGAGCAGTGAGGAAAACCGACAGCAGGAATAGTGTAAATTCTGAAAAAGATGAAGGGTATTAATGTAAGAAGATGTTGCAAATAATTGGAACTTCGAAGCAATTATGTGCTAAGCCACTGGCTTTTGAGTTTCTAAAATTAGAATTTAATACCTTGTTTCGGTGCCTTCAAAGCTTCCCCCTCCTTAAGCTTCGACAAAATATCCACTTACTTTCATGGTTTGGAGCTGATAAATTAATGGGTCAGAGCAATTTTGATTCCGTCACCTACTTACCATTCGACATCCTCCAAAAGATCAGCTCATTCTTGCCCCTAAAGGAGGCAGTCCAAACAAGCATCTTATCGCACACATGGAAAACCCTTTGGACACCAACTCATGAAGTGGTCGTTTCCAACAACAACAATGTTGTTAATAATGAATCCATAGCTGTTTTAGACAAGTTCTTAGGCTCTTCGGAGAATCCCAAAATAATGAAGCTTAGTAATGGTCTCAAAACAGACGGGAAGGAGGAGGAGTTGTTTCTTGTAGCAACAAAAGGAATTCTAAACCAAGAACTCCATCTTCAGTTCTCATATTGCATGAAAACCCAGTTCCAAAATTACAATCTCAAACTAGGTTTTGAAGATTTTGTTCATCTTCATCATCATTCCCAAAAGACCAACAACTTGAGAAATCTAAGGAAACTCCATCTTAGGTCAGTAAATTTCCTAGCAGAAAAGTTTGTGTCGGATTTTCTCACCAACTGCCGGTCTCTAGGATTCTTAAAACTGGAAAAATGCTGCGGTCTGGAAAGTGTAGAGATTGAGAAGAGCTGTTCTGTACAGAGTTTGATGGTGTTGGATTGTCATGAGATGAGGAGTGTTTTAGTATCTGCTCCGAATTTGAAAGCTTTTACGTATAGAGGTGTTCTTGCAAAGATAGAGTTGAATCATAGTTCCAACTTGAAAGAGGTTGTGCTAGATTTGAAGGATCCTGGTAGGATTGAGTTTGAATGTGAAGATTTTGTTTCTCTTCTTGCTTCCATCAAAGAAGTTGAGACTCTTACGATCACTGGCTGGCTTCTTGAGGTACACCCAATTTTTGCTAAGAGGTTTTTCATTTAATAGTTTTAATATACTATAAAACTTAAAACTTGTAACTATGAGGGAAAACAACAAACTGTGCCATTTCAACTTTCTTAGGTACGGTATGGACTTACCTCTTAGTGGACAAAGGAGTGCCTTTTGTTCGAGAATAGTGGTATAGGCCAACAGTTTCATAGTTTAGTTGTATTAATATTAGTCATTCACATAAATAAATTCTTACAATGAGGGGGAAAAAAAAAGACTAGTGATGTAAATATGATGCTTAAACGAGATGGATTGAATTCAATTTCCTGGTTATTTATGCTGTGTTTGGGTATAGTGAAAATCTGTGAAAGCTGTGAGAAAGTAGAGGAAGCGGAAAGAAAGTGGCAGAAAAATTGCATTTAGTTATAATAGAAATTGAAGGAAAAAGTTGAAAATGGGATGAAAAAAAAGTAGAAAACTTGGTGCCTCGTTCTCTCTCCAAAATTGGGAAGAAAGCGGTGGAGATAATGAACAGTGATGTGAAATTCTTTTTTCTCCCCAGTAACTTAAAAGATACTTAGATGAAACGAACATTTTCATTAATCATTAATTTTTTTTCAACTTTTTTAAATTATCAAATATAAAATAAATATTCTATTCGATTTCGCTTTTACTATTTTGTTTTCCATTTTCATAACTTTTTGCTTTCAAAAAATTTGCGAAATAAGTTGTATTAAGGTAATGATAATTAAAAAGAAAGGAAAAAGAAATTGTAGAATGTTGATTTCTTGACTGACAAAAGGATTTATTTATTGATACCTTTTCCCTGGACAGTGGTTATGCTCCACAGGAGTAATATATGGGCAATTGGGTTTCCAATTCAGCAAGTTAAAGGAACTTTGGTGGATAGATTCTTTAATGGACATTGCCAAGAGGGACTCCTTGGCCTGCTTCTTCAACATCTGTCCAATCATAGAAACGTTATACGTTAAAGTAAGTACCAACTCTTTTATCGGCTGAAAAAAAAAAAAAAAACGTTTACTTTCCGAAATGACACGAAATCGAAAATTCTACCTAATCAGCGGAAAAATATATAATACAAGCAAACTCTATGCGATTTAGTCAAATTTTCATTACTAATGAGATTGAACGTCTTGGGTCAGACAAATAAAAATTTAATATTATTTATTAAATTAAAATTAATTATTTCACAGAGTTATAAATATTTTTAAGAAGAAATTGCATATTATCCACAAACTTTTACTTAACTCTGGATTAACTTTTAAACTTTCAAATTGGATTTGTTAGACCTTTTAAACTTTTAAAATTTGACATAAGTAAGGGTACTTCATGTTTTTCCATTAAAACAAAACAAAGGGAGTAACAAAATCTTTTTTTGAATTTCCACTTATCTACAGATTCATTTATAAACTTTTATTTATGTGCAGATTTAACATTTACATCTTTTCAAATTAAAAAAAAAATGTGAATTGCGTCAATTTTTTTAAGTTAAAAAAGTTAAAAAAGCTTCTTTGAAAGTTAAAGGGTAAATCCCCACTTTAGAAAACTTTCAAAAGAATAATTTACAAATTATTTTATTTTTAAAACATAAATTTTAATCTAAATCTACTTCTATTTTTAGCATGATTGAAGGTAAATCCCAAGTTCATGGTTTGATTCGACCCATAGAGTGTTGAAATGAAGGTTTAATATTATTTATTAAATTAAAATTAATTATGTCACAGAGTTATAAATATTTTTAAGGAGAAATTGTATATTATCCATAAACTTATTTAACTTTGGATTAACTTTTGAATTTTCAAATTGAGTTTGTTGGACCTCTTAAAATTTTAAAATTATTTCCTGTTAAAACAAAATGGAGAGAGTAACAAAATCCTTTCTCGAACTTCCACCTATCTACAGATTCACCAATAAATTTTTATTTATGTATAAATTTAACATCCCCATCCCTTCAAATTAAAAAAAAAAAAAGTGAATTGTGCTAATTTTTTAAAATTTAAAAAGTGAAAAAAAGCTTCTTTAAAAGTTGAAGGGGTAAATTCTCACTTTGGAAAACTTTCAAAAGAGTAATTTACAAATTCTTCTATTTTTAAATCATAAATTTTAATCTATATCTACTTTTATTTTTAACATGATTGAAGGTAGACCCCGAGTTCACGGGTCTGATCCGACCCATAGAGTGTCGAAATGAAGGTTTATACAAAGTAACATTTCTTCTTCAATTTTCGTACTTGTTTAAGCTTTAGGGTATAATTGTACTATATGCCTTGAGCAAGTCCAAGGTCAACGGATAAGATGCACTTCTCATTATCTTAAATTAGTAGTAGGTGGATCCAGTCGACCCACGTGGCAAGTTGAGATACATAAAACCATTTCCAAAAAGTCATGGTACTAGATTTGGCTCTTCTATCTACATTTTTTTTCCTAAAGTTTTATTGCTTTATCCTCATCGTGTACTACTACGTTTAATTAATAGATAAAATTATAAAACAATATAATTTACAATGATATTATAAAATAGTTTAAAAATGATTCGTTTTTAAATAAATACATTGATGCAAATTGTAGAAATTGAGAGAATGAATATGGGGATGATTCAATTCCAAATTAACATTAAATTCAACGCAAACATGCAACTAATTTTTTTTGCAATGAAATTTTTTATATAAATTATGTGGTCTATACGTTGAATTATTGATAGAGGTAGACGAATCGAGTGAGCTAAGATGGGAGTTTCACCAAAATTAATGATCTCATAGGCTTATGATTTTATCAAGAGAAGATGAAGTGCACAATAAAAGTAGCTAAATATATTTTCTATTGTTATTCCTAAAATTTTAGGGGTTATTTTATTTATTTATTTTAAGTTTCTAGGACAATAATGGATGTAATCTCATATTCCGAACCTGATTCAAGTTTTTCAATCGTTGAGCATAGGACGAAAACTCAAGGTCTGACCTTGTGTAAAGAATTAAACTAGTAGATACTAGTGTAAGTTTATTCATTGGATAAAAAAGACATATTTGTAAAGGTTTCCTTCCCATGTTCACATTGTAGTATTACATATTGTATGTCATGATTTTATTAGATGTTTTTTAAGACTCTATAATCGTGTAGGGTTTATTATGTTGCTCAATAGTATTAAGAAAGCCTGAATTTACTCGATAAGATTTTTTTTTTTATGATGGGTTAGGTCCTGTTATTAAAAAGTTATAAAAATTGGACCCTAACATTGTGCATGGATAGGTTGATCCAAGTTATTACATAGAGAATTGAATAGCTTCGAGTGTGATTTTATTTATTGATTAATCAGTACATATATGATATATTTGAAGGTTTCCTTTTAAGTATTAACATGCAATTACATGTTGTGTACGTATTTGCGCAGGTTGATCCTAATCGTAACCCCGTACATTGTCCTCACTTCCATCATTTTTGGCATGAGCCACATCTCTGGATGGACTACACCACCATGATGTGCAATGTGTCGCAGCTCAAAAAATTGAAGACAATCAAGTTGTTGGGTTTTAGTCTTACAAATGAAGAAGAAGAAGGAGAAGGAGACATCATAGTTTCTTTTGTGGACCTTTTACTAGAAAAGGCTGTTGCTCTTACGTCAATGACTCTGGAAAACATATAAACATACCCTAGATATAGATATGTTTACCCAAATTACGTGGTTGAACAAACAATTATGGAGGTTGATTAGGGTAGGGTATGTGTTTGGCTCGGATGACAGTAAAACATGAGGGCCAATAAAGTTCTTCTTTGTCTGTGAGTGAAAAGGAAAAGAAAAGGAAAAAAAAAAAAAAAAGATTGTGGGTTATTATATGTATAAATATCATTAAAATTTTAACTTATGATGAAATGAATAGTTTCAAAAAAGAGTATTTGTGTTTTCATACTCTATATATTCTAAATTTTTTTTGAGATTTATTTATTATGTTTGTATACATAATACGCAATATGTAATATTCAATGCATTTTTTTTTTCTTGCAAGAATGGAGGTAATTAGAAAGAAAAATTATATTTGTAATCTCCTTGTCCTTAATTCTATCGCTTTCGTTAATAAACAGTTCACAGGACAGTAAATACTTTCACTATGCTGGCAAAATTATTGTAGCATTAAGCATAATCATACGGAACATGGCAAAGATTTGGCCCAACTCCTAACAAGGTTAAATAGGAAACGTGTGTTTATGTATATTGTGTCGAAACATTGATGGCATTTTTTTTTTTTTTTTATTTCTATGCATATATATTGCATATAGTAGTAATGAATTCTTTGCCGGTTGATGAGACATTGTTTTCTATTAAACTTCAACATTGTTGATTTCCTAACGTAGCGAATATAAAAGGTCGAGATTGAACCCTATGAGATATTAAAAAACTATAGGTATATTCTTCTAGTTTTCTTCCTCTCTTATTTGTGAAAAAAAATGTTGGGAGTTTTGTGTGTCTCGAATTCTGTAGCCAGTCCATCACGTCTTGCTAATACAACTGGTCCATCACTATATATATGTGTGTTTTGTTAGGGTTCATTGTATTATCAAATATAACACTCGCACTCTTTTACTCTTCTCGACATGTAGTGAATTCTCTTTCCTCTGTCCATGATTTTTTCCATCAAGGGTTTTTCACGTAAATTTGTGTGTATTCTTTATGTTTTCATTGCCATTATCCTTCCTATTTTCCTAACAAAGTGGTATCAGAGCCATTAGGTTTTGTTTACTCATGATAATGACAACTACAAAATATGACATTCTGCTCTTGGATCGCAGCATTATATTTTTGTTATGGTAGGTAAAGATGTGAGCGATTCTTGCGCATATGGATTTGGATGATGTGCTGTTAGGGTTTGATAAGATGTCCTCATCTTGGTCATTGGAGAAAAAAAAAAACGTAAGGATAGAAAAGCCTTATCTCAAATTCATCTACACTTGTCAAATCAAATACTGCAGGATGTGTTAAAGGAGAAGACAGTTGCTATGTTATGGTTGAAATTGGAACAGTTGTGCATGACGAAAAGCTTAACAAGCAAGCTACATCTGAAGCAGCAGCTATATTCTCACCACTTCACAGGAGGTGCGTCTCTAGGAGATCATTTTACTATTTCTAAAGAAATCGTTTTTGATTAGAAACCATGAAGGTTCAGTATGATAAAGAAGATTTAGGTTTGATTTTATTGTGATCTATGTCCCCCTCTTATTCGACTTTTAGAGACACCATACTATATAGTCATGATACTTTACCATTGATGAGGTTTATGATGCTATATGCTCTTTTGAAAATATGAAGCATCTTGTAGTTGGATCCGAGCCTCAAGCAAAAGGTCTTGTTATTCGTGAGAGGACCCAATAACACAATTCTGGTGGTAATATAAGGGTTAGATCAAAGTTTGTATATAAGGATAAAATATGTAGATATTGCAAGAAGAAATGACACATCAAATCTGAATGTTATAAATTGCAGAATAGGAATACTAGAGTTGCTGTGAATCAAAAGGCAAAACAATAAAAAAAATCCGATGAAGCTGATGTAGTAGAAGACTATAGTGATGGAGAACTCCTTATTGCTTCTAATGGCGATCCTAAAACAAGCGAGAACTGGATTTTGATTGTGGTTGCACTTTTCATTTGTCTCCAAATTGGAACTGGTTTTCAACATATGAAATACTATCTAAAGGTGCTGTTTTGATGGGAATAATGCTTCTTACAAGGTTGTGGGTATTGGCACAATAAGAATTAAGGCGTATGATAAAGTTGTCAGGATACTTTGTGATGTGAGACATATACCGGAACTAAAAAGAAACTTGATCCCTTTAAGTACTCTTGATTCAAAAGCTTACATATACACTGGTGAAGGTGGAGTTTTAAAGATTAGTAAGAATTCCATTGTGGTGATGAAAAGGGTAGAAAAGGGCTGCAAATAGAGATGCAATTGGGTGGGTCATTATAGGATACCCGACCTGTCCAACCCGTTAAAAACCCTATAGGGTTATGGGATGTGTTTGGGAAAAATTTTTGCGATCCTATAGGGTCATAAGTCAGGTTTGGGTTATAGTTTTAATCCTAAAGGTCAACCTGACCTAATAAGATTACTAAAAATAAAATACAATTTTACAACATCAAAACTTGAAAATATTCATTTTTATTATTTTTATAGCTCTATGATTGTATAATTTATTTTTTTTGTCCAATTGAGAATGTCATGCTTTTTTATGACTAATAAGAGGCAATACTTTATTTTTGTATCTATGTCAGTCCTCAAGTGAAGTAAATTATATTATGTTGTGTTACCAATAATTGATTATCATATATAAAAAATCAATTGCTTAGCTTACTGACTTTTTTTTTAATGTGTAGTTTTACTATCAAATGAAAAGAAATTGAAACAAATAAGCAAAATGGAGAATATATATAATGAAAAAAATAGACAAATGATGAATAAAAAGAATGAAAAAGGAAAAAATTGTAAAAAGAAAATCGGGTCAATGTGGTGGGGCGGGTCGGGATCATGACCCTATAGGGACGAGTTTGGGTATTACACATAAAACCCTATATCTTTAATACTTAATGGTGTTTCTAAGTTTTAAGGTTAAAAACAAGCTGATTTGAAATGATTTGATATCAAAATGGTACCTTTATCTTTGATTCTTAATCTCTCATGGGCATAGTTGATCATTAAGGATAGGTTCCTTTACCCCTGATGAAAGGGCGTAAATCTTCATCTTTATTGGATTCCAGATTATCATATGATTGAGTGATGTATTGCATATGAATGTTAAATAATTTGTTTGATAATTGCATGATGTATGATATGATTTAGTTATCTCATTGAGTTGTGGTTTCGCTCATCCTCCTATATATTTTCTAGGGTTTTGATTCGACCATGGTTAGTATCCTCCCGAAACTATGCAACGGTATGGATTTCCAAACTAGCAAACTTAGAAAAGGGAAAGAAGGCTATAATTATATTAAGAGTTGATAGCTTAGTTATGCTATTTTATTTTGAGAGAATATGGTCTGTAATATTAAAGACTACAGTACTATAATCTTTGATACATAGTTGATGGTAATGTAACTTATATGTATGTATTATTTCTTAACAAAGCAACCTAAAAGATCCTGTCATAATCACACTCCATGGTGTGGCTTGGTAGGATTATTCAGTAGTGTATCTCTCTGATGATCCATATCATAATTTGGCAAATTCATAAGATCAGATAGTTACACAGTGATTAACACAACTAAGGTATCCTAGGGTGTGACAGAAAAGTTGGTATTAGAACTTGGTTGCAAGGATAAGAAAGATAAATACATATAAGGATACAAATAGAAGTAGAAAGTATGATAGAAATAATAAAGGATGGTATAGTAGCTATGATTATAACAATAATAGATGCTAAATAAAAAGGGGTAAAATTTGGGTAGAATTGAAAAAAAAAAAAATATTTAAATAAATTATGACTAATTTAATAATTTCATGAAACAGATTGATAAAACATTTTAAGAGCCTAGTGGGAATCATTTGCTATGATGAAAATGGAAACTCTCAACGATTATAGATGAAGGCTTTGGATTTTAGTAGAGGACATGATCGTTAATGGACTTCAAGAGAGTTAAATGACATTTTTATCACATGGAAAAAAGGTCGTTGTTCTTGGTTCGAAAATCGATCAGTGATGATGCCTATATAAGCTCAAATTAGAGAAATTAGAGCGAATTACCTCTTTCACACGAGTTAGAGGTTTATTATATTTTAGTTTTACATTTTTATTACTAACGTAGTTCCATTTAATTCAAAATGATCCGATTTATGGACATTTGTAAGAGCACTTTTTAAATAATACTAGTTGAAATTCCATCGTATATGTGCAAACTTTGATTCGATGTAGATATACTGATGGAACTAATAGATTTACGTAAAAGTTTACAACAATCGGTATATATATGTTCATACATTATTTTTATATGGTATAAGTATAACTAATATAATTAATTTAAAGTATTATTTGTTATGATCATCGGTGATTTTTCTATAAATATATATATTTAATGAAATTTTATATAATTAAAAAGAGTTGCAACTTGTTAAAGACATATAAATGTTATAACATTATCATTTCTTATTCAAAGTATATATATTTGAAAAAAGAAAAAACCCTTTAAAATTATATACTATAACTTTGAGATTTTTTTTTTTTTTTTTTTATCAATATCCCCCATTCATGGAGTACTGTATAAAAATAGGACTATATACAATAGCGTACCTAGGTATAAAATCTTATTTAGCACACTCATCTTGACTATGCTCAACGTTGGATTTGGATTTGGATTTTTTAATTATTTGAGAAGAAATTGGGGAAATATCACATCAAGTGGATGGTGTTGATAATATATGGTTGAGAAGTGAGATGCTTTTGACCAGCCGCTGTATTATTACTATTTATGTACTCAATAAACTTTTTCAATGACTTTTCCTCCGGTGATAGAGATGTACAGAATAGAAATTATTGCAATATACTCTTTCAGGCATACAATGATGTTCCATGTATAATTAACAAATTTAGATATTCCTTTAAACTCAGGTTATAATAATGAAATTATTACAAACATTCAAATGAAATTTAATTTTAGTAACAAGGCAACTTCCATAAAAAATAGATATCTATCTGTTTTGTGATGCAAACTTATTTATACAAATACCAATCATATAAAAATAATTGTATAAAATTATTATAAAGTTGCATGCATGTTTAACATGAGATTTTCTTTTTTTTTTTTTTTTTAAGTATATTACATGTTCAACATACATCTTGCAACGTAATGAAATTCTAAAGTTACATATAATACATTTGTTTTATTTATTTATTTTATTTTAAGCAAATCACATTTCTTAAATGCAATTTTACGATGATATGTAGATAACTATATTTATGTGATTTGTATTGATGTAATTATAATTTATCGGATGGTAGATATGTGTTACAACCTAAATAAAAGTTCACTTACAACTTAAGTTTTATATTTGACTTGTAATTGGGTCAAAATCTTTCATTCAAAATTCCATTTATAGAAAAAAAATTATTTATTATACTAAAATTAATTATAAAACACTAAAAAACAAAATTAATAAAACAAGATGGAGTAGCAAGACAAAACTGAATTAGTTAGGCTTAAACTAATGGGAACCAAATTAAGATTTGCTAAGTGGTTTTTTTTTTTTTCAATTAAATCAAGAAAGGCTAAACATCAAGTCCACTTGCCTTAGGGATATCCCCCTCATGTTCTCTTAGCATGTGGGCATATTGAGGCAAGACTCGTCTAGTCAATTTTTTATCCTAATTAGAAACGAGTATAGTTAAATATGAGTCTCGCCTTAAGTTGAGTTTCTTCTTCTTCTTCCTTTTTGACATGTTGTTCTGATAATAAATATAATTATTCATCACATATTAATGTTATAGATCTGTATATTATGGTCTTATATATATTTATTATTAATGAGAAGTATAATTATATATAATAATTTTACTTTTAAATTGAAACATAAAATTCGATAATTCTAATTGATATATATTGAAGTATATTACATAATCAATAGATAAGCTAGCATATTTTGATCCAATAAATTCCTTCAAGCACAAAAATGGGAAAAAAAATATATAGAAGTTTTGGGCATACCAAGCAATGTACAATAACAAAAATATAAGAAGTTGATAAGTCTTCTAGACTCTATTCAATCCATAGGAATTCATGCCTTAATTGATCCATTATTAGATAAATTCATATGATTATGTGCTATTATTGTGAAAATGTTGTTTTTCAGCTTATAGATCATAAAAAGAAGAAATAAGTCAAATAACATAGTTGTTAAACTTGTGTGTTCAATGTGAATTTTGATAAGATAATTAGTTACACAATCAACTAGTCAGTTGAATTAAACCACACTTGATAGCCAAACAATTTGGATGAACAACAATATATGTGTGTGTTTGTGCTTTATATGTATGTTGTTCTCTAGAGTTTTTGCAGGTGTAAAATGAACCAACAAGTAGATACAGATCTCAGAGCATAGCCTTGATCACGGATTTAATTAAGGGTTCACCAAGACCACTTGTTAAGGTGTGACAAGGTTAAATCCAATGCTCGACAAGTCAAATCAAGGTGCGTTGAGCACAAACTTGGTTAAGGGTTAAATTTAAGGTGTGAAAAATTTAAGGCGCAACACGCTTAAAGTGCGGCAAGTTCAAATCCAAAGCATGATAAAGAACCAAAGCGCAACAAGTTTTAGGCGTGACAAGAACTAAGGCGTAGCGATTTTAAAATACAAGTCGGTGTAGCATAAAGGAGTTGTTATGCTCATTTAATGCTTAATGATTTTAAGAGGTTATCTCTAACGGACATTTAAATGTTTGAGATATATAAATACTCTCCTTAGAGATTCAAAGAAGTGTAGTAGAATTAATTAAGAGTTTTTATTTGCGAACAAACAAATCAAAAAATTTTCTAATTGATTTGTGTACTCTTGTTTATTAGTTTACAAAATCTGCAAGGAGAGAGACAATCAGATTAGTGCTCTGTGTCCTTGTATTTGTTATCTATAAGAGAGCATCATGAAAGAGAAGGAAATATTTTATTTCCTAAGTGTTGTAAACTTGTATACTACTCTATTTGAGCCGGTGTGATTGAGATTAATAAATTGTATGAAGTCCTTTGATTGGAGGCGATTTAGGTGATCATGGAGAGTAGGAAACGAGCCAAACGCCATGTTAAATATGGACTTATATCTTCTTTCCCTATCTCTTTAATATTCTTTTTCAGTACTTTATTATTGTTATATATGCTGTTATTAAAGTTTAAATTGATCTATTGCATAAATATTTATTGTTTAAGCATTTAGGTCAAATACTCAACTCACTCCCTCCACTCTCCACCACCCCTCTCGAGTATTTTAGTGCGTTTTCATTTGGTATTAGAGCCCTATCTCTAATTCTCCATGCTTAATCGCATTTAAAGTCAAGATCATGGCATCAAATGCATTAGGTTTCTAGAGGGACAAGCTATAAATAGATCACTTCTCCTAAGTGGGGGAAATTACCCTATTGGAAATGTAGAATGAAAATATTTCTAAAAGCGCAAAATAGCACCCCTACCCCCCCTCCTCTTGAGTATTTTCTTATGCATTTTCATTTGGTATCAGAGCCTTATCTCTAATTCTTTGTGCTTAATCGCTGTTAAAGTAAAGATAATGGCATCAAATGTCCGAGGATTTCTAGGGGGACAAAAAAATGGCCCTGCGATTATTAAAGAAAAGAAGAAAAAGATTATAATGAAGAAGATTAGGAAATATTAGATTTGAATGAAATAGCTATAATATATTGCATTGTGGGTTAAATGAAAGTGATTTTAATAGAATTTATACATATAAGTCTGCTAAAGATATATGGGATGAATTAGAAAAGACTCACGAAGGAACTTCAAGAGTAAGATATACAAAAATAAGTCTTTTATATGGACAATTTGAAATTTTCAAAATGCTTTCAAATGAATCTATAAATGAGATGTATAATACATTCACCAACATCATAAATTCCTTGAGTGTGCTTGGAAAAAATTTCACTGATATGAAAATAATTTTAAACTACTCAATTCCCTACCCAAGGAATGGGAGGCAAAGAGAACTGTTATTGAAGAAGTATGAGATTTAAGTGTAATAAACAAAGAGGAACTTTTTCTAGTTCTCAACACATATGAGCTAATTAAGAAGTAAGAGAAGAATCAAATAAGAAGGCCACTACTTCAAAAGCTACAAGTCATGATTCCAGTGAAGAAGATGATG
The DNA here is from genome assembly GCA_024138025.1 of Combretum micranthum. Classification (NCBI taxonomy): domain Eukaryota; kingdom Viridiplantae; phylum Streptophyta; class Magnoliopsida; order Myrtales; family Combretaceae; genus Combretum; species Combretum micranthum. The sequence continues at coordinate 369,776 of JAMXBD010000585.1, forward strand.
ATGATGGTGGTGGAACTTACCTTGATGGCCAAAGGATTCAAGAAGTTCATGAGGATCAACAACAAGACAAAAAGAAAGGATAATGATAGTAGATCCTCAAGATGGAAAAAGGAAAAAAAGGATGTGACAACCTACTACAACTATCACAAACCAAGACACATTCAACAATACTATCCAATGCATAAGAAAACATCTAAGGGATCTAGAAAGAAGCTCTCACCACCACTTAGGGTGATGATGACTCAAGTGACTTAGATGAGAATGTGTACTTCATGGTATTGGATGATGAAGTAAGTTCTTCATCTTCTCCTTCTTATAATGAAATTTATGTAATATATGATAAATTATGTAGTAGGTTAATAAGAATGGAGAAAAAGAATAGCATGCTTAAAACCTTAATGACGAAAGTAAGAGAAGAGTTAGATGAATTTAGAATTGAGCATGATGAGGTTAAAATGGAAAATGAAAAGTTGCATGAAGAGATTGATATTTTAAAATTAGAAAATGATAAGATGAATAATAAATATAAGAAGCTAAAAAGAAAAAAAATGATGAATTAAGCAAGATCAATGAGAAATTAACAATTAAAAATTATTTGCTTGATATTGAAGTTAATACCTTAACTAGTGATGATAATGTTGCATGTGCTGGTAGTAGCAATAATGAAATTTCGAAAGAACTAGAAGAACTAATAAGAAATAAAAATATCATATTAAAAGCTAGCTTAGATGATTCAAAGGCAACCATAACTAAGTTTACCAAAGAAAAAAAGAACTTGAACACACTTCTTGGAAATCAAAGGTGTGATTCAAATGAATATATAATTAGCTAGAACAGAAAAAATAGCTGCAAGTCCCATAAAACTCGATCCTTAAAAGCTACTCATGGGACATGCAACTATTGTGGCAAAACTAATCATATTGCACACAATTGTGCAACAACAAGAACCATGCATTTGAATCATAAAAGTAAGCTAGTTTGGGTTCCTAAAAAAAAAATCTTTATTGCACCTAACAAAAAAGGACTCAAACTTAAATGGGTACCAAAGAAATAATCTCCTGTTTTGCTGGCATCTTCAAGTGGAAACAACAAATGGTACTTAGATAGTGGCTGCTTTAGGCACATGATCGGAGATACATCCAAGTTTATAACTTTGGACTTGAAAGATTAAGGGAATGTCAACTTCGGGGACAATCGCAAGCTAACTATTCTTATTGAAGGTAACATTCTACTAAATAGAGATTTAACTATAAAAAATGTGCTTCTAGTTAATGGTTTAAAGAATAATTTACTTAGTATTAGTCAATTATGTGATAATGGATTTAAAGTAATATTTATTGCCAATAAATGTTCTATTGAAAGAATTGATAATGATCAAGTTATTTTGAAAGGTATAGACAAAGAAATATTTACAAAATCAATCTAGACGATTTCAATTCATCAAATGAAACCTGTCTTTACTCTCAAAATGACAATAGTTGGCTATGACACGGTATTAGTATAGTCTTTAGTGTTAGATAGTTATAATTTATGGTGTTAATTTTTGGAAATAGCTTAGTTAATTTAGAAATCCCAAATTCCAATTAGGTTGCCCAGCTTAGAGTAGATTCACTATAATCTAATACTTAGTCAATTAATTCCCTGTGAATCACGACCTCTAATACTCCTACTTAGCTATACTTGCACGATCGTACACTTGTCGGTGGCTTTTGCACTTAAATTGATTTTCATTAAAAACATGCATTTATAATTATCTAACAGACATAAAATTTGTGAGAGCATTAAACACTTCAAGTAGCTTATCATGAGCCAAAACCAATAGTTTTCCTCTTATGTGCATGGGGTTGCTTAAGTGGGTTAGATGCGGCGAACCGGTTCAATGAATTCTATTCTAAGCCCATAAAGTGAAATCTCCCCAAATTATCCTTATAAATGAGCTCAACTCATTGAACCATATTACCTAGCACGAGTCTGACTTAAATAAATAAGTAATAATTATATATATAATTTCAAGTCTCTCTATATAATATATATAGATACTAAATTTTGTTAGATCTGTACATCTTATTCCTTTTTCCTTTCTGTAGAAACACAATATTTTATTATTTGAGCGTAATAAAGTGATAATGCAAGTACATGACCAAAGACAAGGCCCAGTGGCACACCAATACACATCAGCCAGTATCTACCGCATTTGAAGTCATATGGCTTTGAAAATTCATAATGGAAATTGAACATCAACTAGCCAATATGATCTTTTATGGGATTGAGCTTTTGTATGTTGCCTTCCTTCTTAACCCTAGTTTTCTTTTTTGTTTATTCCTTTGGATGTTCTATTTGCTCTTTTCATATAATATAATTATCTCTTTTAATAAAAAAAAACTAGCCAATATAAGCACTAGATCTTAAAAAATTGAATCCATAAACGTCAAACGTGAGGAATCATCTATCATGGTACTAAATTTGTCTCTCTCACAAAGAAAAGAGCTTCTATCTATTGGAATTTTTTTATTTTATTTTCTTGCATGGCGAAACAACATTGGGTAAAGGCAGGATATCTTACACATAATCATTTAGTAATTCAATTGCAAACCTCTTTACTTGATATTGAGCACAGGTAACGAATAAAAAAGTTATGCCTTGATAATACTATTACTATTAATAGACCAAAAATGATCAGCGTTTATTACATTTAATATTTTATTATCGAGAATGCATATTCTAGCATTTACTTCAAGTTATTAATTATAATATTAAATTGAGAATAGAATTAAAAACACTATTACACTCCTTTGATTGTTTTAAATTAATAACAAGTTGTTTATTAGGGTAAATTTGTCTTTTTCTTTTATTTTTTTTTAATCTTATTGAAAAGGGGGATATAGGGAGTAAGAAAGCCAGATAAGTGGGTTTTTTTTTTTTTTAATACCTTCTACATAAATAAAAAGATTATAGGAAATAATAAATACTTCTAGTTTATTTTGTAAGTAAATGAGGTAAAAGAATATATTTCAGGAATGGTTATTTTAATCTCCTGTATTACCTCTAAGTAAATGGGTCGAAGAATCTAAATCAAGTATGATCTTGTCCAACTTATTCTTTGTATCTATCTTTTAAGACTCAAAGATGCTCCATATCTTAAATTCTAAAGGTAATACACATGCAATACGTCTTTACAATCTACACTTTAGAATTTTATCCCACGGATGCTTGCAATATAACCATCTTCTTTATCAACCCCATCACGATTGAATTTTAACCATCCTTCATCTATGTATGACTAGTTATGCCTATATTTATCTTGTCTAGAGGACAATTTTTGCTTCTACCAATTCACCCACCAATCAATCGCTTCCAACTATGCGACTTCAAACCAATCTCTTCTTGAAAAGTCTTGTAATCTCCAAGTTTTTCCTTACTTAAGATAGAGTTTAGAATTTAAAAAATTGATATAGATTTAATATGAAAGTTAAAATGAATGTTATAATTAAGAGTTTTGTTCATATTAGCATGTGTAGAAAGAGTTCAATAAGAATAGAGACTCAATTCTCAATAAATTTATTTTAAAATTTATGTCATTTTCAAATTTTCTTATGAACTAGTATTTTTAAAGTTCAAATCTTAAAAATATAAAATTTTCCTTATAAATTAAATTAAGGAATTTTTGTACAAATAAATTTATAATTGCAAATGGGCTAAACTTTATGATAATATTAGTCTTTTGTTTCTTGTTCTTAATGAATGAAAAGCCCAATTATGATGCAAACCCAAGCCCACAATCCAATTTCCCCACTCTAACTATCATGCAGCCATACACATATTATAGCTCTTATAATGCCTCAAAAGCCAAAAGCTACTTTATCCAAATATTAAGAGATAATTATCAAAATTATTTGGCAAATATATTTTCTTTTTCTTCCTTCTAACAAGCGCCATTTCCAACCCTCACACACATCATTTTTCCTTCATTTTTCTTCTAAAATTCTCCAAAAATCCATTTCAAGCTTTATTTTCAAGTCAAGATCCCATTTAGGTAAGTTATTACTTACTTTGCTTTGTTTATTTTGTAAAATAAATAAGTGTAATTAATGTTGTGTTGGTAAATGTCCTATATGGAGTTTTAAAGGATGTTGGAGTTAGACGGATGAAGATAAGTGATGCAAATGATAGTTTAAGGCTTAAAGTGAAGATATAATGGATTTTGGTTGGTTGCCTAAGGTTGAAATGGTGTATTGCTGGTGTATGTAAATTTATATGTGTAAAATCATTTTGAAGTAGAGCATAGAAACATTATATGTGACTGGGAAAGTGTTTTTGATGGAAATAAGGTCATAATAAGTAGTTGAAAGTGTAAAATTTCAAAGTTGAAAATACAACTTAGGGTTGCCAGATAACGAGCATGATGGAGGGGGTAATCTTCTAGGATCACATTGTTTTGCCACATCACAAGTGTGATAGAGCTTGTTATCTTTTTGGATGAAAGTTTCTCAAGTGATCACAAACATGATCATAGCTGTATTCATAGTACAACTTAGATAACAGTTGTAACAATAAGCATTATCTTCTTGGGTTGAATTTTCCTTAAGTGATTATGAACACGATCATGGTCATAATGCATGATACGACCTAGATAACGGCCGTGATAAGGGGCCTGATTTCCTCTACGCTTTAGTCAAGTTTATCCCCCCCTTGATCACGGGCGTATTGGTGACCGTGTTGAAGATCATAGCTGTGATGCTTCCCTTGTTTCGTATATAAATAAAATAATAGTAAAATAATATAATATATAATATAATATATGTGTATACAAATAGCAATTTAAGATCCTTTATAAATTCTTAGTTAAGTTAGATCATAGAGTTATGGGTTATTAACATACCAAGTTTGAAGTATCTAGATTGAAGAATCAGTCAAGTTTGTCTAGTTGAGTAATACCTAAGTCTTAATAGAAATTCTTTCTTAGTAATACATGTTTATTGTTTTATAGGAACCTTAAGTCAAGACTCAAACTTTCTATTTGATATTACAATGACTAGCTAAGATGCACTGGTGAGTAATTGAATCTTTTTACTTGTTTTTGTTTGTAATGTAGTAGCGTGTATTTTAAATACAATTTAAATTGAATACCTATATGAGGATTGGGGAATAATGCATGTTGATTGATTATTGGATTGACTAAGAATCTTTAATGCTAAAAGTGATAACTAATTGTTTGATATTAATTGGTTAAATTATGTTATTGATTGTCCGGAACTGATTGTTAACTAAATAAATCTGGACTAACTCTTATTTGTTAAATAAATGTATAGATATGCATTGTACGACATCACATAAATGCATTTACATGATATCCAATAAAGCTAGTAAAAGTTACCATATGGTCGCCAATTCTACATGAACTAAATAGGATTAAGGATGTTGCCTGATGACAGTTGGCTTGAAATGATATTGCTTAGTGGAAATTCTGAGACCTAAGTGAAGTTGAAATCATACTGTATATCTATTTAATTATAAATAGAAATCAAATTTTAAAATAATTGTTCATTCATTAGTTCTTTGGGTGATCTGAACCATAAGCAACCTTTCTTGAGATCCAACACCTTTACACTCGGAGACAACTATCCCAGATCAAATTGATAAGGAAAAAACCTTAACCCAGTGGTGAATCTATGCCAAAGAAACTTGGTATGTTGCGAACAACTCAACAACTCAAGTAATTAGCTTTGATTTTTCAAGTTGATTCAAGCAAGAATCAAAGTGAGAAAGAAATCCTTTCAAGATCATTATTTGTGAATCAAAATGACTGTTTGCCTTCCATTCATGAGTGCTAAGTATTTATAGAGACTTAGCATGCTTAGAAATCCTAAAAATAACAAAAAAAATCATAATTGGCTTAAGTGTGCAGCAAACTAGGCCCAATATTCACCAAATACATAAGATAACATAGTAAAACTCACTATGAGCTTATGTTATAACATAAAGAGCCCAAAAACACAATAAACTAATGAAGACAAGTATTTTAATAGTCCAAAACAAAAAATAAAATAAGTCTAACTTAATAAAAAGAGCTCTTATGCAATTTACATCCCTTCTTGAAGCTTGATCTGTATATTTTGTCTTCTAGCACTTGAATTAAATTAATCAAAGTCTGATTTTTGTCTTGTAAGCCAAACTTGAGATCGGACTCATCCTTGCAATCATCTATTGTGGGTAGATTATTCCACAAGCCTTACATCATGCCTTGCATAGCTTTCTTGAAGCTCTTTGCCCTTACTCTTGTGATGGGCCCCTAAGGTAAAGTTAGGGAGTCCTTATTTTTGGTTACCTGATTTGCATCATTGCTTTCCTCCTCAAGATGATATATCATCGAATCAAACTCATCACCTACATCAAAAGGAGAAATAATTAACATTAAATGTAGCACTGGCATTATACTCATTAGGTAAATCCAATTCATAAGCATTATAATTGATTTTTTCCACAGCTTGAAAGGGTCCATCTCCTCTTGGATGCAATTTCGATTTTCTTTGATGTGGAAACCACTCTTTCCTCATATGCACCCAAACCCAACCACTAGGTTCAAAGATCACTTTTCTTCTTCCCTTGTTGACCTGTTGTGCAATTTGTTGATTCCTCTTTTCAATATTTTTGTGCACATTTTCATGCAATGTCTTCACTAGGTCATCTATCTTTTTTTCCATCAAGACTACTCCTTTCATCACATGGTAGAGGAACTAAATCCAAAAGAGTTGGTAGATTGAAGCCATATACAATCTTAAATGGTGAAAAACCTGTAGTAGAATGTACCACATGATTATAAGTGTACTCAACAAATGGCAATCAATCTTCCTAAAATTTTAAGTTATTTTGAATGATAACGCAATAAAGTGCTCAAGGTTCTATTTACTACCTCAGTTTGTCCATCAATTTATGGATGACAAGTAGTAGAGAACAACAATTTACAATTTAGTGCCTAATTAATTCTATAGAACTTTCCAAAAAGTAGCTTAAGAACTTTACATATCTATCACTCACAATGGTTTTAGGAATGCCATGCAACCACACTATCTCCTTAAAGAATAAATCAGCTGCATGTGTTACATCATCGGTCTTTTTACATGCTATGAAATGTGACATTTTAGAAAACCAATCAACAATAACAAAAGCATAATTCTTTCCTTTCTTGAACCTAGGCAAACCCAAAACAAACTCTATAGAAATATCAGGCCATGGTTCACTAGGTATAGGTAAAGGAGTATACAAACCCTATGGTATAAGTTTAGACTTAGCTTGTTTACAAGTAACACACCTGTCACAAATTTGAATCACATATTTTCTCATATTAGGCCAGTAGAAGTATTCATTCAATGTGTCTAAAGTTTTAGCAATCCTAAAGTGTCCCATCAATTTATCCCCATGAGCTTCTTTTACAAGCAGTTCACGCATGGAATATATAGGTATACACAATTTGTTTTCTTTAATAAATAACCATCCATTCTATAATACTTACCAACAACCCCTTTTTCACAAACATTATAAATAGAAGAAAAGTTAGAATCCACACCATATAAACATTTGATGTGTTCAAATCCCAACATCTTTACATTCATTGCGTTTATAAGAGCATGCCTTCTAGATAAGGCATCAACTACCACATTTTATTTACCTTGCTTGTACCTAAACTCACTCCACTTGGCATGCCTCTTATTCAACTTACCTTGCCTTTTGAGATGCTTCAAGGATTGATAATCAGTGTCAATTACAAATTCCTTAGGCCATAGATAGTGTTGCCAATTTTCCAATGGTCTCACCAATGCATATAGTTCCTTGTCATAAGTTAGGTAATTTAGGGTAGCTCCACTAAGCTTCTCCCTAAAGTATGCAATGGGTTTCTTTTCTTGCATCAAAACAATTCTAATTTCTAAATCTAAAGTGTCACACTCAATTTCAGATGTTTTAGAAAAGTCAAGCAAAGTTGAAACAGGTGCTTTACTCAACTTCTCTTTAAGTAAATTGAATGCTTGTTGCTGCTCATTACCCTTGTTAAAACTAGCATTCTTTTTTGTAATCTAGGTAAAAGGTGCAGCAACAGTGCTAAAGTCCTTGACAAAATGTCTATAAAAACTTGCCAAGCCATGAAAAGACCTTACTTCACTTACCTATTTAGGCATTGGCCAATTTTTGATAGAATTTACCTTTTCATCATCAACTTCAACACCTTTTGCACTAACAACAATATCTAAAAACACAATTTGATCTAAGCAGAAAGAACACTTTTTAAGGTTAGCATACAACTTTTCCCTTCTCAAAACTTTAAGTACTAATCTCAAATGTTCAAGATGATCATTCAAAATTTTTGAATAGACAAGGATATCATTAAAGTAAACAACAACAAATTTTCCAATGAAAGGCCTCAAAACATGATTCATTAACCTCATGAAAGTGCTAGGTGTATTAGTTAAACCAAAAGTCATAACTAACCATTCGTATAAACCATTCAAATGCAGTTTTCCACTCATCATCTTCTCTCATTCGAATTTGATGATATCCGCTTTTCAAATCAATTTTGCTAAAGACACAAGACCCATGCAATTCATCCAGCATATCATCTAACCTAGGAGTAAGATGTTTATACTTTACCGTTATGTTATTGATTGCATGACAATCAATACACATCCTCCAAGTTCTATCCTTTTTAGGCACAAATAAGAAAGGAACCCCACATGGACTCTTGCTCTCTCACACATATCGCCTAGCCATCAACTCCTTAATTTGCTTTTGAAGCTCCTTAGTAAACCAAGCTTTCTACCATGTAATAGCTTGCGACATTAGTACAACTACACACTATCAATTATTACATGACAAAATTTATTATTGACAAAGCACTTAGTATCAAACAAATTTTCCCTTTGTTGGTTGACATTTTCCTCTTCTTTTATTTGAGTGTGTACATCTCTCACTATCACAAGACATTCTCCTTCAACTGCATTTTCTCCTCCCTCTTCATCTGCTTCATCTTCTAAGGATGGCATGGACTCAATATCTTCGTCTTCAGCTTCACTGGTTGGATAGTACTGTCCTCCCTTTAAGACCATAGTCTTCTTATTTGGGCACTCTCTTTGGTAATGACCTATTCCATAGCATTTGAAGCATTTAATTTTACTTGAAGAAATGCGAGGGTAGATTTACCTTGCTTTTAGGAGGTTGAAGAAACTCCTTCCTTGAAATCAGCTTTAGGCTTGGATGATACAACCCTCATCTTTCTTCCATGTCGACTTGTATGTTGAAGAAGTGTTAGATGAAAAACCGATTATTATTACGCTTTCTCTCAAGCTGCTTTTCCACTTTCAATGCATTATGAAGCAAATCCTCCATCTCTATGTAAGGTTGCAACTCCATCTCCATTGAGAAACCTTGCCATTGTAGCTTCACTATTCTCCTCAATATTAGCTCTACTCATGGCCACCTCCATTTCCTTGTAATACTCCTCAACACTCATAGAGCCTTGCTTTAGCCCTGGAAGTTGATTGTACTATTCTCAATAGTAGTCACTATGAACAAATTTCTTTCTCATGATGGTTTTAAGCTTGCGCCATTCGTCAATGGGATGTTCATTATTTCTCCTCCTTTTCTTCTTGGTGTCATCCCATCATGTCAGTACATAGCCTTGAAATGCATAAACAACCAACTTCATCTTCTTAGATTCAATATAATCGTAGCACTCATATACTAGTCCAATCTTCTTCTCCTAATCCAAATAGTCCTACGGATCCAAGTGCCTAAGAAAAGATGGAATCTTAAGCTTAATACCTCCTTGATTACTCTCACATCTAGGCCTTGCCCTAACCTCCTCCTCCTCTTCATTATCACCAAGCGACTCTCCATCGTCAGCATCAACATGAATTCTTCTTTGCACATGCCTTTGTCATCTTTATGCATTTTGATTTTGATCTCTTGAAGTTTTTAACCTCTCCAATCAATCAATAATGTCACCGTTTGTTCTATTAATGGCTTGGAACACAACACTTGCATGGTAAAAATAATTCTATTCAAGTCAACCACATTTTTTGCAAGATCTTGTTGTTCTTCCATTTTGTTGTGCTACAAAACAAAGTGAGGAACAAAGAGAAAGATAGAAAAAAAAAAATTAAATAAAGAACCTCACTTCACTCCCTCATGTGTTTCACTCAATTCTATTGTCAATCTAACCTCTCGTGTTTACCTCAATTTATATTGGCTTTTCTCTAGATGAGCTCACACTTTCGCCTTTTACTCCCTTTCCTCACTTACGATTCTTACAAGAATCAAATCTAACACTTCATAATCAACTCCTGAAATAAGTTCACAAACAACCAGAAGTGTATATGAAAGCCATGAATTTTCTAATTTATATTTTAATGTTTATTGAAATTACATATGATTTTGAAATTTAATATATGTGAATTATGTTGATGCATGAACAATATAATTAGTGCATGTGTTGAATATGTGTCATTTTGTATGTGTGTAGTGCAATAAAATTAATATTATTGTATTATGCATATTAATGTGTGCATAGTATAATGAATTGTGTGTTTTTTTGTAAATTAATATGTGTGTTATGCTTAGAATTTATCAAAACAACTTTTGAATTATCAAGAAAATTTTGACAGAATTTACAAAGTTTAAGCCTAATTTTTAAGCTCAAATGCATTCCAAATTAAGCCAAATTAACCCTAAGTTAAATATACCTCTAAAGTCAAACTTTGGATTAGTATTGACCTCAATTTAGATTAATTAGGGACTCTTTTTGGCAGCCCATTTTTCATACGAATTTCTCCTATTTCTTTTCTTTTCTTTCTTTCTTCCTTCCATCTCAAAACCGTAAGCCCTAAACCAAAATTAACAACAAGCCTTTGGATTCAAAAATCACTCCAAGCCAAAGCCTATTCATGTAAGTTAATGCAAGCCTAATCTCTTTTATTTTATTTCTTTCCTTTTTTTGATTAAAACTTATGGTAAGATGAGTAAATGCCAATTGAGTTGATTGATTTATGCATTGATATATGTTAGATTTTGCTTTGTTATTGTGTGAGCTTAGTTTGTGTTAGGAAAGTTGTAAGGAGTGTTGATGAGTAGTGGAACTAAGTTGAGTAGTTGAAGTGTGGAATTGAAGTGTAATTGGTTTTTGAATGTTGTAGTTGGGTGTTTGATGATTAGAAATAGAGTTTGTGTTTATTTGGATGGTGTTTAGAACATATAACAAGTTTTGGGAAGTTTAGAATAAGTTTGAAGAATTTTTTAAAAGAGTTGAAGTTGTAAAGAAAACAAGGGAAGCAAAACATTTTCGTATAGGTTTATTTTTGAGCGTATGCCAATATCTGACACTTCAACGCCGCCAATGTAGAGACGGTGTTGAAGGTGATCATAACCTATTTTCTTAAAGCCGCTTGAAACGCTGCCGGCTTTTGAAAGGAAAGTTTAGTAGTGTTTATTTTTCAAAACGTACGCTGGCTATTAGGGTTCCAATGCCGCCGGCTTTGAGGCGGTGTGGAATGAGAACATTATCATATTTTTTAATGCTGGGCTTAAGGCCGCCGGCATAGGATCCAAAGTTGTCGGCGTACATGGATATGCTGCCGATGTTGGGGGTATCCATGGGCGTGGACCAACCCGTGGAACTCTCAAATTTTTTTTGGAAATTAGAGTTGTAGTCTACACCAACTCAAGGCCACCAGCGTAGAATGAAGGCTACCGGTGTATCCTTAAACGCTGTTAGTGTTGGCAAGTGTTGAGTTTTAGTGCATTGTGCACCGATCAACACCGCCGGCGTTGAAAGCCGGCGTGTCCCTTGCAGTTTTTATTTTCAAAAACTTTCTTCAAATTTTGTGCCAAAGCTTGATCTATGATCAATTGACTAATTGTTAAGTATTGTATGATATAATAGGATGTTTAAATGCTCTGTTATGACTTTGTAATAATTTAATTGAATTTCTTTGATTAATTATATTTGAAACTAGTTAATTGGTGCTTAAACTAAGTGGGAAATTCAATATTATCTTGAACAGTGATAGATTCTTTCTTGGCCAACCCCATTAGTTCCCGAGCTATCTCGGGTATGCGGTAACTTGCTTGTTTCTTAGCTAGGATAAGCATTACTTCAAGTTACTTTAAATTAAGAAAATTTTAATAATTGATGAGTATTGATTGTCTTTGACGTCGTTGAATCTGGTTCGAAGAGCGACACCTTACTCAAATTGGGGCATGGTACTTTTTCGTTATTGGATAGATTTATCTAAGAGATATAAATATCCAAGCTACTTATATTAACCTCCTGAGCGAGATTTCTCTAGTCTCATGGCCCTATCTATTCATCTTTTTCTTCCTTCTATCGCTAATCCCCTAGTATTACGGGCTATGCCAGAATGTGAGAATGTTTAGTCTGTATGAATAGTAGGGACCACTCAGGAAGGCAGACGTGGTACTAGATTCTTGATGTCCGGAGTTTGAATACTCCCATAATGTATGACTAACTAAAGATTGAATAATAAATTACTGGTTGTTGCATTTTGCATTTAGCTTAAGTATGTGTGAATCACTTTGTATTTGTATTTGTTACTTGCGTACTGGGCCTTTGGCTCATATTTTAACCATTTCAGGTGATGAATCCCTTGATTTTTATACGAGTATGGGATATGGAACCGATTTCGAGGATTTTCTTGATGATTTAGAGGACTAGAGATGACCTTAGACTTGATGGAATCCAAATTTTGTAATAGACTAGTTATGTTAGTCTTGTGATAGTATTTAAAGTTTTAGTTGGATTTTATATGTAATTTTATTAAGACTTGTAAGAAGCCTTTGGTTGTAATGTGTATATATATGTACTTAGCTATGTATGACTTGAGTTTATTTCTTAAGTGGGAATTATGATAATAGTGTAGTATGTTTTTTTTTTAAGTTTTGAAAAAAAAAGATTATGGTTACTATTATATTAACTATGTGGAATTAGACAAACAATTCTTCAAACACTTCTTTTTAGACAACCTTACATATAATCTTACAGGTCATATGTGGTTGGAGAACTGTTATCGCCTATTTTAATTATAGGAGTGATAGTCGGTCCTTACAGTATATATATATATATATATATATATGTGCTAGTGATTCTGAGTAGTCTTAATGAACTAATTAACAAAGTGTTTTAGGGTTAAGGACAATAAAGACTTATGAATGGAATAGGCAAAATAAAAAAAAAAAATAATAATTTAGAAAATAATACAGATTTAGATAATGGATTGACTAACCATAATTGATAATAATATAGAAAACAATATAGATTTAGATAATGGCTTAACCAACCTTAATTGATGACAACAAGAAGCTTGACTTTTTTTTTTTTTTTTTAGCTATGTCCTTGCTAAATTTTTTTAATTCATTTTTTAATGTGTCTTTTCTTTTTTTTTTTTAAAAAAAAAACCTCCTCTCCTTTTTTTTTTTTACATGACTAAGAAATCACGAGAAATAGTATCTCAAACTAAAGAAGCAACAGCAAGAAAACTAAACACAGTGTTTGACTTTTTTCTTTTCGAGGAAGAAGAAGAGAAAACGCCACACAAATTATATGACAGTTTTTTTTTTAATGAATGGACAAACCTTACCTAGAGCCTAAGCTTTAATACCAAACTGATGTGAATCACAAGCAACCTTCCTTGAGACTCAACACCTTTACACTTGGAGACAACTACCTCAAGTTTGATTAGATAGATAAAGGGAAAACCTCAACCCAATGGTGAATCTGTGCTAAAGAACCTTGGTATATTGTGAACAACTCAAGTAATTTGCTTTGATTATTCAAGATTATTCAAGCAAGAATAAAAATGAGAAAGAAATCCTCTCAAGATCACTATTTGTGAATTAAAATGATTGTTTGCCTTCCATTCGTGATTGCTAAGTATTTATAGAGACTTAATATGCTTACTATAGACACCTCATTTTGACATTTATTTTTCAAAATAAGTACTAATCTTAGTATACGCATAATTAATTAATTAATTTTTGCAAATTATAAATGTTAAAACTAGGAATGAAAATTAGAAAAAAAATCAATTTAATAGAAATAAATATAATGATGTAATATATATAATTAATATAGTATAATATAATTTCAAAAATTGTAAAAAAAAAAAATTTACTGTTCATCATCTCCTACCTCCAGCCGCCCGATGGGGTATTTTCAAGTCCATTTTTGACCCATTTTCAAACCCATTTTTTACAAAATAAATACGTATTTTGAAACTAGACACGGAGTACTTCATTTTGATATAGAATTTGCATATTTTCATAAACCATAATTATTTCAAATCCGGACTAGAAATTTGAAAAAAATTCGTTTTTACACTTCCAAAAAAACCTCAAAAATCCGATTTTTTTCTCTCACAACGTGTTTGAACGTTAACATTATAACATTAATGACAGCTAATTGCAATTTACAACCGTTTTGGTCCGATTTTTTTCGATCAAAATAAAAATAAAACATGAAATCCTAGCTCTATAAATAGAAAAAAAAAAAAGAAAATAGAGGACATAAAAAGCAAAGAAAAGAAAAATAAAAAAAGCATTTGATATTCGGGAAGTCGAGAATTTCCATTCCCATAAGTTGATTACTGTCGAAAAACATTAAACGATCGTTGCCGGAGTAACCACGAACTCCGCTTCTATTCCTGGAGTTGTTGCCGTCGACCACCGTCCATCCTGTCGCTGTTGCTCGCCAGAAGTTCGCTGCTGTTGAAGCCGTTGGAATTCTAGCCGATTCAATTTCCTTGTGCGGATCGATCTTCTCCCCTGCGCGCGGCCCTGCGTCGGCCATCATCTTCCTCATGCGCTCGAATTCATCCTCTGCGCAGGTAAGTTCAATAATAATAATAACAACTATATTATGATATTAAAAATAGGAAATTAAAAAATAAGAAAAATGAAAATAATTAGTATATGATTATATTATTATGAATATATTGTGTTTTATTTAAAAAAAAATTCAAAATATGTAAAATTAGTATTAGTTTGAATCATGGTAGTATAGTCATTATAATTAATTTTTTTCTTGTCAATGAAATCATCTCATAAACTTATTCTAAATATATATATATATATATATATTGACTCCCAATTTAGGGTTTTTTTTTTTTTTGCCATGATATAGTTTTCTTAATGTTCTATCATTAATTTGGTGATAATCTTGTCTTGTGATAAAAATTGAATTTTATGATTTTTGTCCAATTGATGATCTTGCTATAATGATACAAATATGAAAGTCTTGATTTGAGTAAAATTTGTAATTGATTTATAACATCTCATTATACCATGATTTTTGGAAGTTGTGAACTTTGTGAATATTTGATTTCATCGTTATGTATCTAGATGTTTTCATAATGCTACAAATTGGTTTTTTTTTTTTTATATATAATATTGTTATTATGTTAATGAATACAATTACATGAACTCATATTGTTAGCGTTTATACCGTATTCTTGATATGAATGATGAATTGATATGATTGTTATAGTTTATTATTTAAAAATTCTTTGTCACCTAGAAAAAAATCTATTTTAATAAAATTGCTAAAATCTAACTTGATAGATTTAGAATCCACAATGAAAAATCAAACTTTCAAAATTAATAAAATTAAATGAATTTAAATTGAAAAGAATTTTAAATCTAAAATCAACAAACAAACTAAAATTTTCATCAAATTAAAAAGAACTACGTGTGGTCTGATCCCGATTAGCGGGTACGTAGGCACCTAAACGGGCGACTTAAAATATGTAAAAAATTATTTTTGTGAATTTGTTTGATTTGTTAGTTTATTTTAGAATATATGAATATTGATAGAATTTGATAAGATTTGATTAATTTGAATATTTCGAGTTTTTAGATTATATATGATTATTGATGGAATTTGATGAGTATATGTTTAGTTAATTAGATCTTGGTAAATAGTTTAGATTTTGAAATTAGGGTTAAAAGAAAGCAATTTAAATATGAAAATTTAAAGTGATAACCATTTAGGTTTTAATAGGTTAGCCTCCGAACTCAAGTTAATTTTGGTTCTCATTTTCAAAAATGATTTTTTCGCAGATCAATAGCAAAACCAAAATCAACCTACCCATTGGTTTTGGTTTATTTTTTCTCGACTTTAGTCGAGTGGCGACTCCGGAATATTTTAAAAATTCAAAATTTCCTTTAATTCTTAGTCGAGGATTTGTATTGAATGGGTTAGAGTTTAGTACAAATTGGATTAAAGAAAATCGAAAACCAGGCTCGACACTCAACAAAAATTAATAATGGGCTCAAGTGTGCAACAAACTAGGCCTTAATATTCACCAAATACATAAGATAACTTAATAAAACTCACTATGGGCTTATGTTATAACATAAGGAGCCTAAAAACACAATAAACTAATGAAGACAAGTATTTTAATAATCCAAAATAGAAAACAAAATAAATTTAACTTAATAAAAAGAACTGTTATGCAATTCACGTCCCTTCTTGAAGCTTGATCTTCATGTTTTATCTTCTAGCATTTGAATTAAATTGATCAAAATTTGACTTTTGTCTTGTAAGCTAAACTTGAGGCTGGGCTCATCCTTGCAATCTTCTATTGTGGATAGATTATTCCACAAGCCTTGCATCATGCCTTGCATAGCTTACTTAAACCTCTTTGCCTTTGCTCTTGTGATGAATCCTTAAGGTAAAGTCATGGGGTCCTTACTCTTGGTTACCTAATTTGCCTCATTGAGCTTCCTGGATATGGAATACTAGTGATGGTCCTTCAACCCTAAAGACGGTGTAAATCTCTATGGTTTGAATTTCGGTTCTACAAACTATGCATGTCTCATATGATTGATTGTTACATTGTATATGTTTGATAATTAAACATGCTTGACTTTGAGTAATTGGTGCTAAGATTTGGTTATTCACTAAGCTTGTTGTACTCATGCTCTTCTAGACTCTTGTTTATAGGATTATAAGAGGAAAATCAAGATCAAGACTAAGAGTTGGGAGTTAGTATAAGAAGTAGAGCTATTTAATTATGAACTTGAAAAAGAATTTTGTTATTGTAGTAGAGTTTGGAGATTATTGTTTGTAACAGTATAAGTTTTTGAAATATAACTTGTTAACATTCTTTTGATGCAAGTGTATGAATGAAGTCCTTGAAGACCAAGTTGTAATCCATCATGTAATGATCTTAGACTTTTGTAAAGTTATTCTTATTTATAACACCAAAATATATGCAATATTTTTTTTTTTTGTTTTAAACAATCTTCGATCCCGTCATATCCACACGGGCATGTTAGTTGTACAATGATCATGTACTTTTCTAAAGACTTCAATTGGTTACATGATGCATTGTTATAACTAGGGTATCCCATAAGGATGTAACAAGTTCTATGGTTTTGTACATTTTTTACAAGACCGATCTTATAAGTTATCGAACAGCTTAAATCTATATCTAATCGTCTAAGCCATTAAAATATTTTATATATTAACTTCTATAATCAGATCAATAATCGAATGATAGGTTAAATAGTCTCATAATCGGACTATTCCAATGATTCTACCATTCCTATCCGGCAATAGTTATCTACAAAAATTATTTAGTATTCATATAGAAGGTTACCCATTATGTATTTGCATATTTAAAATTATATATTATACAACTAATATATATTTACATATATAAGCTTGACGTCATTAAATAATCTAAACTTAACCTAACAATATTTAAAATTAATTCATTTCGCTCAAAGGAACAACCGCCGGATTCAATATAAGACTGGACTAAGGCCGAAAAAATACATGTATATAAGACTGGACATTAGAGCTTTTGTTATGGGCCGTGAAACTAGGCCCCCCTTGTTCCCATAGGCCCGTCCTTGCACTCATCCCTAGCAACTCTAGTCTCTAGTCTATTTTAAGAGCAAGGAGTGTATGCGTCATAAATATTAGTTTAGTGGGGAGTCATGGAGCCCGGAGGAGGCGTCGATGCAAATACTTTCATCTTTTTAAAGCGGCTTATCCTTACCCAAACCCTAAGGACAAGTTCAACAGCATCATTCGACCTTGTAAATTTTAACATGATACTATCATATGAATACCAACTCAGTACCAACAACCATAATGATGGTGATCGATTGATGCTAACAAACTAGCTAACAGTTAATGATTTGTTTTAGTTTATTATATTTATGATATTGGCCAACAAGGGCTTTAAAAGTTATATAATATATGATGGAGTCACCTGTTTTATCTCTATTTAAAGTCTGAAGATAAAAAGGAAAAAAAAAAATCTGAACCAAATATTAATGTTGAACTCACATCATGGAAATATATATTACTAAATTGGACAGATCCACATCCAATTCTAAGACAATGTCAAAGAAGGCTTTGTTCCTTTTTTAGGGAATTAAGGAAACTTTATGTTAAAAGGTCAGGGATGGTAGCTATGGGCGACTGGCTTGAATATGAGTTGTTGCTTTTAATTTTTTAATTATTATTTTATGGTATTCTCCAACTTAGACTTGTTGGTTGAGTAAGGTATTAAAAGTTATAAATTCCTGCTTATCCCATTGAAATGCACTTCAAAATATTTTAAAATGAAGGGTAAAATGGTAAGTCTCTTTCCCTATCTTTGGGTACGAATGAAACAAATTTATCAATAAATTACTTGAATCTTGCTTGACATTTACTTTGATTCCAACCAAAAGCTTCATGATATTCAGTTGAATTTTATACCTAGATTCAATAGAATTATGAGGTTTATCTATTAAAAGATTATTACTGTGCGATCTAATGGAACTTAAGTTGAGTTTGGACATCAATAATATCTTAATAAGAATAATAATTTTTTATTAAGATTATTTAGTAGAAACAAACTTAATAATCAAGATAGGTTTAAGTTCATATAATAACTTTAGAAATCGAACACAAGCTTAATATTATAAAACCAATTGAATTTAGGTCAAATAAAATTTTTAAATTTCCAAAAATAACAAAAAAAGATTGGATTTTAATATTATATTCCCTTGGCTCGACCCGTTTCATAAAACCCTATTAAAAAGGATATATCCATTACTCCACTCTATCAAGGTTAATGAATGTATACAATGACGCCACCACTAGATTATCATTTGAGTAATATGATTGAATGATGACGAAAAGGTTCATGTTGAATTGATCCAAGAGTCTTCGAAAGCCCACTTATCTTTTTGACATCTTGAATGCACGTGTGGCTAGCCGTCTTGAGCCGCCATGGCGCCGTCCCCATTCCGTTCACGGAACAGCCGATCCATTTTCTAGAATTAATGTATATAGGAGGTATATCCCCAGCGGACGCACGGGATAATTATGACGGACTTCTTCAACGGCACAGCCGTGCAGGTCCTACAGGATATAAACAATAATAACGTGACATTTTGACAAACTTCGTGCATACTTCATATTACTTAAAAATAATTGATATGGTTAGTGGTATTTTCCTCTCTTTCATACAAAACTATTTAATAAAACCTAGCTTGTAAAGGAGTTAGGGCTGAAAATGTGCCAAACTAAAAAAGCTTTTAAAAGATTGTGATCGGTTTGTTTAAAAAATGTCGAGCTCAAGTTGAGCATTTTATCAAGCCTCAAATCTAGTCTCAAGTTCAGCTTAGATTAACTAACGAGCTTTATATCAAATTTTGAGATAGGCCGAGCTTTTTTTTTTTTAGTCTATCGAGCTTTTTTTATCGAACTTGAAATTTAAACTTGAACTCAACACATTCAGACAACCCATTTTCCACAATTTTTTGATCATGAAAATGACATATAATAGTCACACAAAATATATTCATATATATTAAATAAAAATCAGTTTTTATTGTATTAATTATATGTTAAATATATCATAAATATAAAACTCACAAATCTATTGACGAGCTTGTTATCGAGCCAATTAAGAGTCTACTTGCGAGTTTGTTCACTAGTTAAAATGAGCTTGTTTATGAGTCGGATTGTAAGTCTAAATCAAAATTTGAGTTCGATTGTTTAGATAGTTGAGTTCAAGCTAAGCAACGTCTAAAGCAAATTGAGTTTGAGTAACTTACGAATCATTTAGTTTATTTGTGGCCCAAGATCCGATGTGGACACTTATGGTCACACCTTCTTCCTAAGCACTCTGCAGGATTCAGAAACCCACTGATCCATTATTATTGGCTTATTATTTGCAAATCTACCGGTATCAATATTAGATTTAGGTTTTCTTTTTTTATCGTTTTTTCCAATCTACCCATATCATGCATTTATATTGCAAGTCAAATTTACAAATTTTATTGATTTGAACATGGTGGAGATTGCTTTTACTTGTGGCTAATAAAAAAGAGAACAATATGGAGTAAAAGGAATGATCTGGAAATGGATTAAAAAAATTCACTATGTTGAAAGATTCTACTTATCGTAAGAATATGTGGACTAATATGAAGCATAAGACAAATACATACCTAGATAGACAAAATTGTTAATTAAAAGCTGGCATAATGCCTGATCAATCTTTATTACGCTAGTGGGAGCGATTGGTTTGTTTGATTCGTCTTATTTTGATTGCTTTAATATTTTATTTTTATTATTTTCAAACGGATTATATATCAATAAATAAAAATAGATGAAAAATAAATATTTTTACTCATAAATAGATTAAACAAACTAGATATAAATAAGATATGAATACAAATTAGATATAAATAAAAATAAGATAATTCAAGCTCTCCCTTAGAACACAAGCCACGTCTTGCTTGAATCTATTATTAAAATGTGATGTATCTCTTTAATAGTACAAATAGGCCATAATTATTACACAAGATTGAAAAATTAAAGATGACGCAAATGAGAAAGTTGCATAAAGTGATTCTATAAGACTATGTGGATGGAAAGTCAACTGGATTATTTAAGTCGACCACAATGTATGAGGCTGTCACCGGTTGCTTTTATATACAATTTTTATGATGTTTAACCACTATTTCATCGTGAAATATAAAACTTTTGGCCTATTGACTCATTCACGAAATAATGCCTCCAAATTCTGCCCTGCATGTTTGCATGCAGACATCTCCCTAGGTGGGACGGGGTGTAAACCGTGACCCTACTCATCGGGCCTGATCCAATTTATTAGGATCAAGAACCGTTTTATTGAGGAGGTGGGGCGGGTTCAATCTGTGGACTCATCAGATTCTGAGACGAGTTACGATGGTTTTGATCCATCCCTTATTTATGAAAAAAAATTCAAATTAAAAAGTAAAAATTTTAAATAATAAAACTTTAAACTTTTAATTTATAAAATAGTCTCCATTATTGTTGTCTCGGTGTTCTAGGTATAATAACTAGCTAAAAAAGAAAAAAAAAAAATTGAAACAATAACGTTTGGTGTGAGTATTCATTATTATGTGAAAAGAAGGAACTTTTCACCTTCTAGCACTTATTAATGGCTCATTATTAATTATGTCCTTATGAAATTATTTATTAAATTTTTAAATGAAATTTGTAATTAAGCTTGTAAAAATGAAAAGTTATTCATTTTATCTGGAGTAGGCTCTAACAAGATGCAATTTTCTTTTACCTGGACTTTATGATGTTGTTTGGTTGTGTAATTTTATTTTGATGATATCTAATAATTTATATACAAGTACTGTAATCTTCAAGAATTTCCACACTAGTACAAAACCATGAAATTGAAAATATGAAATAGATAGTGTACTTAGGATCCAATAAAAAATCCTATAATAAACCGATGAGTAGTAATGAGCTAATTTATGGTTTGAGACTCGAATAGAAATTTCTTTGACCCGAATTGATACTAAAGGTAAGATTTTGTAACTTGAGCCAATAACTCAAGATATGCTTAGAGCTAGCCCTAGATTTCAAACACAATAAAAGATGATCCATCTATAGAACCTATTGGTTATGAAATGATAACTAAAAGATGAACCACTAAGATTATAAATATGCAATGAGAATGAAAACAAATTCATAACCAACAATATAAACTTCAAATAAAGATTTGGATTGCACTATTATTCTAGTTAGAAGATTTTGAGCCTATAGTCACTAAAACCTTAATTTGACCTATTGGACTAAGAAAACCATAATCACGTAAGATAAAACTCTAAAAATACTTAATCGTGTAAACTTTAAACTCAAAATTTGAACTCAATGATAATCTAGAAATATTGTAGAGGTTTTAGATGAATTAGATTGAACCTTTATATAACTAATATATTTCAACATGTAAGGCCTAATAAACTATGTAGAAACTTAGATATTTTACTATGTAAGTATAATACAAGTTAGATATCTAAATTACGGTGGGGATTAAGACAAGAATAACTGGCTATCTTCCTTGGAAATAATTAACGCCACTTGCCATTCAACTTGAGTCAAATTGATCATAAAAATTTAACATGAAAAGGACCTAACAACTAATTATAAAACACCAACTAGCCTACTTATTTAACCTAGCAATTTACAAAACTGACATCAATTTTTCTTCCTGATTTTCAAGAATGATAAGTTGGAAACTTAGACAATATATTACAAGTTGGTTCCCTTATTTCTCATGAGAATTCTCCAGAATTTATTTGGAGTTGATCAAGCCAACAAAGTTTGACGAATTGACCAACTAACATCCAATCAAAAACAACTAAATAAATGACTAAGTAGCGATTGTTGACTTAATTTCTCCCGCACAAAACCAACTCTTGCAGCCCACAAAGTATAAGTAAAACAATTCCTCTAGCCAGGAAAATTATCTCCGTATAAACCATCACAACTCGCACCATAAATATACCTTATTTATGACTTGTATAAATGAGAATAATGAACAAACAAATAAACTTATTCATTCCCCAAAAGTTTGAACAGTAAACTACATTCCTCTTGCCATAAAATAGGTCAAGCAGCAAAATAAACAACCTCCTTTCTTTCCATAAACCCCACCATGAAAGCCCACATGTAGACTAAACAAAACACAAACAAAAATCAAACCTTAGATTACGCTTTTCCACTAAAAGTTACATCATGAGACAAACATATTCCTACAAAACAAACATCACTTTCCCTACAAAAATAAAACCGTAAGTTTCAAGAAGAAGGCCAACACTAAATTAGAAACAAGTTCAAAGTCAAGGAATCAAGTCTAAAAGGTAAGAAAAGCTTCTTTCCAATTAGTTTATCCTTAGAACAATTAGAAACTTATTGGCCATAGATCAACCAACTATCCACAAAAGACAAATACTGCGAGTGGATCCTCACAAATAGAAGGAGTTGTTGGAGTAGCGAACCAAAAAAATGGAAACAGTAGTACCAATAAAGCTACTAGAGCAGCAAGAGTCTATGCTATGCATGAAACTCCAGTTGATGATGAGGAGATAGAAGGAGAAGATGGAGAAAACATTTAGGATAATGCTGACATAGAAGAAACTGGCCTCATTACAAGTATGTATTACATAAAAGTTATTATAAATTAAGCACGAGCATAATTAGATGAACCGCAATATGCTTTTATAGCACATAAATAACATATGATGAATGATAATTAGGAACAATTCAAGTGAAAGACTACATAGTGTATGCATTATTTGATATTAGCGCAACGCATTCATTCATAAATACTGAATTAGCTAGCCAAATAAGTTAACACCTACATCTATGGATAAAGGATTATGGATTACCACACCTATAGAAGACATAGTTATAATATGAAAGAAGTAAAATGATGCTCATTGAAGATTGATGATCAGGAATCAATTACTGATTTAATTATGGTAGATTTACACAAGTATGAAGTTATTTTGGGTATGACTTGGCTAACTACCACAAACGCTAAAATCAATTATCGTCTCAAAATAGTTTCCTTTGTAAATTGCCAAGGAGAAAGAAAATAGTACAAAGGAGAAATACTCAGAGACAATGAAGCCAAAATAACAACCATTGAAATTGATGACGAAGAGATCGAGAATTAAGCAAAAATATTTTGGGAGCCATGGATGAAGAACCCGAGAAACATGATATTCATACTGTAAGATCAGTCTGTGAATATCCAGATGTATTTCTAATGGAATTACTTGGATCACCTCCACATAGAGAAGTAGAATTCTCTATGTTTTTTGGTACTAGGTAGGGATGTACGCGGTATGGTTCGGTTCGGTTTACTCCTCGAACAAAATTAAACCATATTTTGCTCTTCGATTTTTCTTTTAATTTGAACATAAGCATACGGTTCGGTTCGTAATTTTTTTGAACCGAAAAAACGGTTTGGTATGGTTCACTTTGCGGTTCAAATCGTTTCCATTCATAAAATAAAAAATATTATATCGAAAAACTTTCATTACATATTTCTTATCACTAATACAAATATAAACAACAATATTTGATATTAATTATTTACCAAATAAACATGTAAAACGTATAGAAATGAAATGATTTCATCCATTATAAATTATAATCATGACTAGTCTTGTTTTTTTTTTTTTTTGAATTATCTTGAGCTATAATAGTATAGTAGACTTTATCCCAATATAAGACACAAAATTTAATTCGATGTATGCTTTTAACTAACATATTATTAATTATATAAATTAATAAGTAACAAATAATAGAAGTAGGTTAATTAATAAGATAAAGGGAAAAAAATATTCAGGAGTTAGCATACTAGAGGCTAAAATCTAAAATCTATCTTATTTATTGACAACATAATAATTAAAACATAATATGACAAGTCTAATTTTATTGTCATGAATGATACATATCTAAGTCACAAATTTTAAAAATAATTAATTTTTTAATGAAACAATTAAAAGTAAAATAATATATTTAATTTTAAAAATATATATAATGCTTGGGTTCGGTTTTTTGAACCATACGATTCAGTTCAAGGTCCCGAATCTAACCGCGAACCATTTGCTCTTCACCAAACCGAACCGTTTCAAAAAAGAATCGAAATTTAGGTTCGGTTAGGTCCAGTCCGGTTTGGTTCATGGTTAGGTTGTTTTTTTACACTGCCCTAGTACTAGAGATAGAACCAGTATCAAAAGCTGTGTATTGAATGACACCCATAGAACTGAAGGAATTAAAGGTGTAATTACAAGAATTAATGGACAAGGGATTTATAAGACTTAGTGTATCTATAGGGAGCTCCAGTATTATTTGTTAAGAAGAAAGATGATTTGATAAGACTCTATATTGATTATAGGGAATTGAATAGAGTGATCATCAAGAACAAATATCTACTACCAACGATTGATGGCTTATTTGATCAATTACATGAAATGAAAATATTTCCCCGTATTGATCTCAAATCAAGATACCATCAAATCCGGATCAAGGCAGAAGATATACCTAAGACTGCTTTTCAAAATACGGTATGGCCATTATGAATTTTTGGTTATGCCATTCGGAATAAGGAGGAAACGTAATTCCAATTCAAAGGGAATGTAATAGGGTTGTAATGACTATTACAATGTTCACTTGATATAAAAAGTACAATAAGTAATTATTAGAATAAAAGGTAAAATATCTATAATGTCCCCTGTTTTATTATAAAGAGAGAATAATTGTATATGTGATATTTTCAAGATAGAGATATTTATGATAAAATTGAAAAATAAACTTTTGAATGGTAATTCATGGGATTGGAGACATGAATTGTTATTCATCATTTTACGTAAAGCAATGCATTGCCACACCTTCAAGTGAACATCATAATAGAAGTTTTACGTTGAACAGGAAGGAAATGAATAACTATTCATATCAACTGAACGGACTATAATTATTTTTCATCTTATTTAACTTTGATACATTATTTTTTATTTTATATTTGTTTTTATTTTTTTTATTAAAGGACCCTTAAGGGCTAGGCCGGTCCACGGATTGTTAAGGGTCTAGGTTGAGATCATTGGACAATGAGATGTCCTAATTCAAACCTAACACAACGAGATGTCTAGTTGCATGCCAGTTATTAGTAATTATTTAGTAACAACAAATTTTGGCTCTATAGTGGGCTTTTAAATTTAATTATTTGACATGTTTGACACATAGTTAATGGTCAAAATTATAAGAATTAGATATTGTGGCATTGGTATCACATGATGCATTTTTTAAGAATATGGGGAAGTTCAACCATTTAATTGTTAATTTAGAAAATTTTTTAAAAAAATTAAAAGATTTAAATATGAAAAATCCATGGAAGTATCTTATATACTTAAGGAGTGCATTTTTTTTTTCTAGAACTAGAAATTTGGGAATGCTTCCACTTGTGCTCTTGAATCTAGATTAATTATTCGTTTATTAGCTTCTCTCCCTTGACTAGCTTCTGCAGAATTTTCCGCTTTGATTTTGTCCAATAATCATAAGTTTGAAAAATCACTATATAAGAAAGTCAAAGTACAGATGAGTATAGCCAAGATTCACCTTTTCTTTTTCTCTTTTTTTAACTCGTGTTTGTTGTGCCTAAATCCATGACCCAAAGCGCATACCGTTTGAAAACATTGCAAACTATTGCCTCCGGACGGGAATTTTCTGTGCTTAAATTACCCTTCCCACCCATCAATACTTACTACATATTATAAAATGATAACTATTACTTGCTTTATTTTAAAAATTT
Organism: Combretum micranthum; assembly: GCA_024138025.1. NCBI lineage: Eukaryota > Viridiplantae > Streptophyta > Magnoliopsida > Myrtales > Combretaceae > Combretum > Combretum micranthum. The sequence continues at coordinate 396,442 of JAMXBD010000585.1, forward strand.
TATCATTTTATAACATACGATAAGTATTGATTGAAAGAAATATAAATAAAACAGCAATTTAATAACAACAAACTTTCAACAATTACCTTCTCTTTTTGTACAAGAAAGCTTTCATTAGTAATAATATACCGCATCTAATTACAAAACAATAGGTCCAGACTGATATAAAACTTTTTATAGTATCTCGATGATTTTACTTATATGGTTGGACAATATTAAAATTTTATTTATAATTTCTTTTATCATTATACACCCAACATCACTCTTCATAAATCTTTTCTTGGTAAATTTGGCACTGCTAAAGTAATGTTACGTTTCTAGAAATTAAAGCTTGAAGGTTCAAAAAGATATTATTGACATTAATCAATTTTCCCGTGATATCTTAAGAGCAGCGCCGCCGGTGGCGACTGTTTCCATTTATCTTGATGCATATGCGGTCAGCCGACTCCACCACGATATGTTTCCTGTGAAAATTATCCCCACATGTGAACGTGTGAGACTGGTCAAAACCATGCTCACATGGACAAACAATAACCTAAATTACCAAAAGCCCCCTCGTACACACTAATATAGACGTGAGTGCTAGGGACATTTTTGTCCCTTTGACATTTCATTTTGATGGCTAGACTATTGGAACCACCATAAATAAGATTGACGGTAGTTCATTGTCTAATTTTCCGTCAAAGTCAAAACTTGGTAGCAGTCCAAGTTCGCAACTATAGCTACCCTATAAATACATCTCCAACATCCTCACTTCATATCATATCAATACTAACAAAATTTACAACTCCTCTCTAGCTATTTGAAATTTCACAAAATTTGCTTTTAATAAATCTTATTCCTATTTTTTTCTATAGCCATGAAGAGAAGCAATTACGAGATGGAATTGGGTGCATTAGATATCGCGAAATGTCTAATGTTGTTTTCTCAACGACAAGAAATTACAAGAAAAAATCATGAGAAAATTAACATGGAAGGTGAAAGTTTCGAATGCAAGACTTGTAACAAAAGATTCTCATCATTCCAAGCCCTAGGTGGCCACTGTGCGAGCCATAAGAGACCCAGGGTGGTGGAAGATGAGAAGGTGATGAATGGGGCTAAATTCCTAAGCTTGGGAGAAAAACCGAAAATACATGAATGTGTAATATGTGGTCTAAGATTCCCAACCGGCCAAGCTCTAGGTGGCCACATGAGGCGCCACAGAGCTGATATAGTGGATAATAATAATAATGTTAGTATTACGACTTTGGACGTCAAAGCCGTTCCCAAAATGCCCATGTTGAACAGATCTGGCAGCTGCAACAAGAGGGTTATGGGTTTGGACTTGAATTTGACTCCTTTGGAGAATGATTTGAAGTTCATGTTTGGAAAAATGGCTCCTAAGGTCGATCCATTCATTTGTTGATTAAAGTTTGTGAAGATTGTATCACATACTGTGATTTCTTTTTATTCATTGTTTTTTCGAACTAGACCTTGTTATTTAGAAACAATTCATTCATTGATTCATTTCTGATGTACAAATGAACTAGTATTCCCTTTTGTTGTTGAATCAATTAATATTGATTTAGTTTTGTGGATTGTAATTTTAAAATAATTGCAAATATGTATTCAAAAAAAATTCATAGAAGAAAATTTTTTATGTAAACATTAAAGTAACGCAGCAATACACATACCTAAAATTAACAATATTTTGATATGTTTATTTTAACTAAAAAAATAATACTATTATCATTTACTAATGTACCCTAATCTTCATACTTTATTATTAGAATATATATATATATCTAGGATAAATGTCATAAAATAAAACCTGAACTTTAACAAAATATGCAATTAAGTAATTGTACTTTGAAATTGATAAATTTGGTTCCTAAAAAAACTTTATGTGCCTACTAGCAGTATTTTTCATTATATTAGTTAAAAATACCACATAGGTTAATAGTATTAGCCAATTTGATAGAGGCATTATTAGTGTATATGAAAAAAAATTTTAGGTACTAAATTGATCAATTCTAAAATTCATATACCTAATTGCATATTTCGCTAAAATTGAGATTTCACTCACGGCATTAGCCTTATATTTATATATATATATATATATGTATATATATAAATAGTTCGTTTTAACTTAATAATCGAGGAGGGGCAATACGTTAGGCTTCCTATTTATTATTATTTGCAAAATGAGTTTAATAACATAAACGTGGTGAAACCAAAGATGGGATTGTAACAGCATACAAGCAAGAGTTGATATATCATATATGCACTCAGGGCTACTTGTTGGGTAAATTTCTGTGCTTTAATTATATTATGAGAAAAACAACGACAAGGGATTAAAAATATATTAGGAATAATATTTACAATTATTCCCGCAACACTTGTATGAAAGAATTCTTTAATTCTTAACTTTTTGCTAATTCAAAAATGAATATACTTACAAGTAACTATACCCAAAAAAAAAAAAAAAAAACAGTGATGTGGGGAAAAAGAATAATTGGAGAATTATAACCAATTCACTATTATAATAATGACGGGAGAAGAATACAAGAAAATTACAATATTTTCATAGCAACTCTTCAACAAATTATACAAGACTAATCATGAGTGATTCCTAATATAATAAATGAAACGTAGAACGAGTAATCAAGTGATCGTGTATTACAATGTGAACCATAAAATTCCCAATTATACGGGTGCACTTGAGTAGGTCAACAGCACATGGCAACTAAAAAGTAAAGTGCTCACATCTAGGGGTTCCAGAAAAAAACATAATCAATTTTGTCAATTATGCATGAGGTACCGTTCGCCACCTTTGAACTTTGATTGGCGTTTGACCGTCAAGCATTTGTTCATCTTAGTTCATTGCTTATGTTTGAAAACGCCTCCCTAACATCTACTTTTCAACATCACATGTCTTATGTTAATCAAACATGTTCCAAACAACCAAAGTCCATTACTCATTGTGTTGAATTATCTACATCGCATGTTTTGTGTTAATCAAACATGTCCCAAAACAACTAAAGTCCATTACTCATTGTGTTGAATTTCTATAGCTGGGAATTCTCATATGGATACCACAAGAAGTCAAGCCACACTAATTAATTACAACTTTGTTTAGTTGAACAAACACATATAATATTGAATAGATTGTGGATAGAATTGAAATTTTAAAAGCACCTATATGTTTCCAAATAAAAAACTCAACTATCTCTGCCAAAAAATTTAGCTACTATTCTTCACAAAACACTAAACACCAAACTGGCAAACTTACCATCAACCAATTGAACTTGTTGCCATTATGCCACTAAATGAACCACGATCCTATTAGATTTAATTGTAGCCCAATTGATATTTTCTCAATTTGAGATCGAGTGATGTTCAAGAAGGAGTTCGTGGTGATGGAGAATTTGAAGGGGTAAAAAAAGAATACGTGAAGATTAGAAACTACTTATATTATCTTTCAAATTTTTGTTTTTTACAATAACGGGCTAGTTTGTAACTAACAATATTTTCTATATTTCTTTTTTTCCCAAAACTTCCATCTGCAATATTTCACCCATCCTTGGCAAGAACCTAGTTCGCAAGGTTCAAAACAAAAACAAAAACAAAAAATATCAAGACACTTACTAACTGATTTGATTCTATGAATTTAAGCAAAGAGTGTTTGCTTTAAAGTGTTGGTGCTGATTTGCTAATTCATGAGAGGATCTTGCTGCTTCATAGTGATGCAAGAACTAGGATTCTTTTCTCTCTTGCTTTAGGCTTCATGTCGTGCAAATTTATCATCTTATGTGATGACCACTATATGGCTTCTCCTTTGAGTTTTGTACGACTCATACATGGCACTTCTTTGATGTGTTCTACACTGAATATGTGGCTTCTTTTTCTATTTGATTGTATTTCTTCTTTTATTATTATTTTTTTTTTTTTTTTTTTTTGCGTTGATGAAAGGTTTTTCATTGCAACAATATCTTTGAATGATTAGATCATTAACAATCGTTTGATTTTATTATTGTTCTTTGTTTGAATGGTTTGCTTTAAGGTATTTGATACACAATTGTATTTACATAAAAAATTGCAATATTTTGGACTATTTCCATGGTAGCTTGTATTATGTTATTAAAATAAACGTTCATCGTTATGGTTCTTTAAGCGACAAGCATCCAAATTTTAAGTTTCTCATAGGCTAGTTGATGTAAGCTTGAATTGAGATGAGATTTGCAAGAGGTGAATTGTAATTAGGGGTGCAGACAAGCTGTGCCAAGCTAGAACTTTGCCAGCTCGAGCTTAGCTCGTTTAAATCTTCAACAAATTCGAGCTGATCTAGGCTCTTAATAAGCCTGAATTGTGCAAGCTAAAGTCCAAGCTTGTTTACATATATAATTATATTTTTATTATACTTATAATATTAAATTAATATAAATAATTATATATATTATTAATATAATATATTATATTAATATATTATTATGTATATTAAACGAGCTCTTAACGAGCTTGACTTACGAATTTTTTAATAAGTCTGTTCACAAACCTGGCTCACGGGTTTTTAAAAAGCTTGTTCGTGAGCTTGAAGAAAAGCTTAGACCCGACTCATTTAGTTAAACTAGTCGAGCCAAGCTTGAATAAATCAGCTCATTTGCAACCCTAATTGCAATGATGGAGAGGAAAAGAGCATGAAAAGACTAAGTTTGACATCTTTAATTCTTTATTGAATGCTTATATACATTTTATAATAAAGTCACATTTGATATGCTGGAATGAACTTGGATGGTATTGGGATTCTATTTTTTTTTCCTCCATTCCTATGTTTGTATATATTTTTAAAAGTTGGAATCTCTATTCTTAAGGATCTATCATTTTGACTTAAAAGGAATTCGATTTTGTTCCACTCTTGTTAATGCTATTCACTTATATTACCTTTTGGATATTAATTACTAAAGGTATCTTTTGTAAATTCTCATTTTATTATATTTCATCTATACATGGATTTCTCACTTTTTTACTCATTCTAGCATAACAAAAGTTGCATATGGTTTGGTTTTTTAAACCTTTAATTTATACCTAATTACTAACTAATATAATATTTTTCTAATTAGTTTGATCAAGATAAATATTCATCATTACAATTCTTTTAAAGAGAGAGAGAGGGAAAAGAAGATGGAGGCAAATTAAGAGACTAATTTTAACATTTTTTTTTATGATTGCAGTAATGCGGCTACTAGAGTTATTACAACGCAAAAAAAACAAACTCAGTACCTTAAATATGAGAATCAAGATTGAATGTCACTAGGCTACAAAGCTATTAGCAATTTTTTAACATATTCCATCTCTATACTTTTTTGCAATAATTGGTATTTATAATGCCTTTTCTCTTATCTAATTAATATTTCATTTCTTTTTGCAATACTAACTCAAATTACTTCCTAACCCCTTCTCCTTGGGACCGAGATCAATGTAGATCCCCTCATCCTTCAATTTGTTGAACATTGCCGTCTTAGTACAATAGGAACTTGAACAATATAAGAGATGTTCGCTTCTTTAATGGTGTCTTCACCGGCCTCATTTGAAACCTTAGACAAAGGTTGAGGCAAGAGTTCTCCATGTTAGGTTTTGTAATCTCAGAAAATGCAAAGGAATTTTTTTTTTTAATCACAAAACCTATCTCGCAAGATCCATGTGTAACATGTAAAATAATACATATAAAAAAATTTATTCTTGTCAAGTTTTGCAAGAATTATACATTCTCTTGCAAAAGATATAGCTCTCTCCTCAGGAGATGGAGTTTACGTAAGATATAAAAATTGACAGACCTTATTACAAAATCTTCATTCTGCTTACTGCAAGGACACCAACTGTCATGTACCCTAAATAGGGACCTAATAGGTTTACTCTAAAGTCATCATATCACATGTGTATCCATAACATGAAGATCGTCTTACAAGTCAGAGATTGCAAGACTCTAATTGTTTATTCACTCAATTTGGTATACATATATATATATATAAATAGTTTTGGATATCGATATTTCCATAAATTACGAGGATCGGAGAGAATCGAATACCATACCCAAAACTGAAATAGGTAAAGCAACTTAAGTTATCTATCATCCACTATCTAAGGAGATTATAAAAGAGATGAGTCAAGTTTTAAGTCTTTTCTCTCAACTAAGTTTAGTTCATAGACATTTTAATCTTCTAATTATCATGACTTGATCTTTAACACGCTTTACACTTGGTTCCTATCCTAATCCGATGTTATGATTTCCTTGTAAAACAAACTATTTAGGTAGGGGGGAAGGGTGGAGAGTAAGCACAACTAGCTTAGCGAGAGTATTCTCATATTAACGTACTCATACACGTAAATCAATCAAGTTATTAGACAAGCATATGAGATGCATCAAACACGTGAGCGGACAATACACATGATTAACCAGAAATCATATGTCTAATGGATTTATGCCCTCCATTTGGAGTTAGGTGTTATGGGTCCCATATGACAGTAGTTCGCAAAAAAAATTTTTGTAGTTCATAGAAGCTACTACTCACCATTAATATTAATGTAAATTTTCAAGCCCGTACTAACGTCACTACTATGTTCATGTCCCACTAAGCGTATAGTAATAAATGCAATGTGATTCACTTTGTGTGATGTATGAATTCATTTAATTAAGTACTCATAGCATGATTTTAGATATCTTAAGGGTGATTATAGAATTGGCAGACATATCAATAGTATGTTAAATTAACCATTTGACTATAGATAATTCAAACCTTGATATACCTTATGTAAGTTCAACCACTTATATAAGCACATGCACTTTCCATTTTTATCTTTCCTTAATTTCTAATGTCGCTACTCTACAAGCAAAAACATAAGTACGAAATTAAGGGAATAAATTCAATTGTCCTTAATACAATCCTTAGTCAGAGTGGTCTTATAACATCCTGAATTATACATCTACTTAATTTTGGTAATTTTTAAATCAATAGTAATGTTTGGCGGAAATTTTAAAAAATATCTGAAAATTCATCCCTCTTTTTCGCGAATTTAGATATTGGTAATTATCAATATAGATAATAAAAGACCTAATCAAAATAAAAATATAAGCTTAAATGATATCTATATCAAAGAAAAATTTTCCATAAGATATACCAATAATAATAGGATTAATATATAAACTAAAAGCCAATAACGATAAGTAAAATAATAAATTAGATCCAAAAAATAATTCAAAAGATACAAACAAAAGATAAACACTATAAATTTATAATAGTAGAATATATAAAGTCAAATTAAAGACAATATAAATTATTAATTAGGTCATAAAATATATCAAAACACTGATTATTTAAACCCTTAAAGGATAAATTATAATTTACGATAACAGATATTAAAGCTGAAAAATAAAAGTCTTAAATTAAATATTTTAAGTATACCATAGTGTTCATAATATTTAATATAGTATGTATGTAAATTTTCATCTAAAAATATTATCAAATGAATAAGTATCATACATGTTAATTGAAACCCAAAAAATGAAAGTTTCCCAACAATTTCACATTTACTTGCTCCGCACGAAATTTTTCCTATAAATTCTGTCTGTCTCTCACTCTCTTGTCTCATTATCTCTTTTCATATTCTTCTCTCTTTCTCTCTTTCTGCCAGTCTTCAAATGAAGACTTTATTAAAAAAAAAAAAAAAACTTCCCTGTATCGAAGAAGAAAAGAAAAGAAAAAAACGAAAAAAGAAAAGGAAATAATAAAAAAATAAAAAAGAGATTTAGAAGCTCTTCCGATCTTCAAAAGCCTGTCTCTTTCACATACTGCAACTGATTTAAATTCCGAAAATGGTGTTGTGATCGTGGTGATACACTCTTCAATTCAAGACCACACAAGGTAAAGTTTTGACCACTCTCAAAATTTTGTTATTATGATCCTGAACATAGAAGTTTTCATAATATTAGGAGTTTTTATATTAGTTTATACTATAAATATACATATTTACATGCATATGTAATAATATAAAAAATTATGTCATGCTAGTATGTGTATTTAGACTAGTTGATATTACATTTCACTTATCAAAGGAATAATAGACTGATAAATAAAAACGCTAGATGGTAGAAAATTGATTATAATATTAGATAATTAATTTCTATAGTCCATTTATTAGTAAATACAAATTTAGAGGTAAATCATTAAGGTTGAAATATACTCGATAGGATCAATAACTGATCAAAATCTTCTAATCTAAAGCCTAAATTAAAATTTTAATTTCACAAACATGAATGTCATAATATTTTAATCATGTATAGACTAAAACACTAGTTTACCCTATTAGATCTGAGAACTTTAATCACGTAGGAGAAAAACCTAAATCTATCCGATCCTGTAGATTATAGCTTTTAGTTTTCAACCTGAAAACAATGTAAGAAAAATATAGAATCTTAACTATAGAGATATCTATAGTGTAATACTGAAAAATTCTCAAAACAGTAAAAGTTAAGCATGCTCATGACCTAGAATGAGTGACCAACTGGGAAATGAATAGTAATTTTCCAAAGCGAGTGATATCTCGATAAATATAGTTTCAAAACAATAAGTGCTAGTTTAGAATTGAAGTACTATATCTTAAAGGATATCAATCAGCAAATGATAGTTTAAAAATAAATCGTTGGGTTTGAGATATCCATTAAAACTAGATATTAGGTCTAATTTACATAAACAAGACTCAAACTAAGATTTTAATATCAAAAACACTAAAATGAAAATATTCTTAACTTATATAACACCAAACCCAACTTTAGGTTTTAAAATCCAAAACCTTAATCGGGTAGACAAAAACCATAATATTATTCAATTGTGTAAACATAAAACACTAAAATTAAATCAAAATTATCTCTTATAAAATCTAGGACTTAAAACCTAATTTAAATATTTTTTAGATTATTTAGTAATTTAGTCATGTACTTATCAATATCTGTCTAGTATAATGAATTATTCATCTTATACACATTATAAACTCCCTAAAACATAAAACCAATCTATTGTATTTTTCCTTTGTACCATAAAACAACAATATACAACATTTCCAAAAACATTTCACCTCACCTACTCTAAATTCCTTAAGAAAATAACATCATACAAAACTTAGGGAAGAAAAGAAGAAATCATGATGATTTATATTCTTTAACAATACTTAGATAATTAGTTTATTTAATAAAAGAAAACATAGAGATTATGTTGGTTCAATTTAAATCCTAGGTTAAATGTCATTATATAAACACTCATTATGTTTTATGAAATAAAACTTAACTAAAGAAACAATTATAATTAAGTAAAGTAAACTTATAGCATAGTTCTAGCATTTAAAAAGAATAGAGATATTCTATGGCAAGTTTAAATAATTTAAATTACACACAATATACATTCATGAGTAGAAATAGAACCAATGGGAGAAATAAAAGCTTAGGAAACCTGATAACCCTATAATGAAAATTTTTGTCCTATAAGAAAATTTTACTTAAAATTGATAAATGGAACATCTTTGATTTTTTGATCAATAAGAAGATTGAATATTTAATTAAACATTAGTATATGACCTTATATACAAAAATAAAATTCAGATCGTACGTAGAAATAGGATTTTGATACATAAACTTGATATATTTTAAGTATTATATAGATAAAAGATAATTTATCTTTGGATCTAGTAGATAAACTCAAAAAGAAGCCTATATGGACATATGGAGATTTTAACACATATAAAAGAATAAGATTCCTAAAATAAAACTTAAGTAATTCAATTACAAATTAGAAAATCAAGATAATATAGATTGTAAGTGAAAAATTAAACTAAACCAAGAATCTCATAACTGTAAGTATAAAATTCAACACTTATAAGACTATAAGGATATAAAGAATAGATTAACGGAAATCATAAATATTAGCTAATATAATCAAATTAACTAAAGTTACATATTTAAAATATGATCAAGACAAGCAAAATGAAAATAAATATAAATATATATGCTTCAAGTAAAGAGTTGAGTAATGGACTTAAATTAAGTGTAATCACTAATACTTAATGAAATAAACACAAACAAGGAATTGAATTTGAATAATAATTAAGAATACCAAACAAGAAAGATAGACATCATTGTGATATCTTTTAGACTTCTGAAGTAATATAGGAATAAATATACAAAATGATTAGTTTAACCTAATAATTAAAAACTACATTCGTTAAGTTTTCCAATGACTATTTATATGGTAAAAGCTAAGTTAAAACGAGTACAATGTGCCTAATTTAAGATTTCATGATTAAACTCAATATTTGAAAACATTTAAAATACTTTTCTTAAGAAAACTAAGATTATACAAACTTTATAGTTTAAACTACGAAATGTTGCCGTTGCAAACTTCAAAATGACTAGTTATATGTTAAAGTAGATTAAGATTGTTAAAACTCGAGTTTAAGACATAATAGGTTTCTTTGTATGAATAAGAGTATAGTAATGAGTATTTGTTATCTCGATTCTCAAGGGATACAAATCCATCTTCGAGTTTTCTTATAGACTTCTACGACCATTAAGTAAAGATAAACATGTGAGTATATTCCGATGACCTTCATATCTGTTTGTGCTTGTGAGTTTAGAGTATGATATTTTGTTAATATAAATTAAAAGATTCATGTATGGTATTGGGAAATTTACATTTGCAGTTGCTTATGTTTATTATATGTGTTGAAAATACTATAAATTATTCGGAACATTAAGTATTGAGTGTTGTATAATCATTTTGATATATGCGAGTGTCAAATGATTGTCTAATCGCCAAATAAATGGACTTAATAACTATTGGTGTGATAATTACAAAATTGAATATGCATTGCATGATTACATGTAGAAGGTCATCACCACTACACTTTGACACGGATGGGCCATACTATCCCATGAGGACGGTGAACATGGAGGACCGAAGTGGTATATGCCTAGTATGTACCATGGGCTTTGTTCTAAGGGAATGGAAACTAAGTTGTCTTTGGGAGATGGCCGGTCTCCTAAGATCACACTGGGTCATTGTTAAGGATATCTTACTTCAATGGGATGTTGTTATATGTATATTATTTTCAATATATGAAAAACTCCTTGAATAAATTTTATTCTTGAAGTATTAACGGTCTGAGTACTAATGTGTAGATGTATCAACCCCAGATTCGGAGGGCGTAAATCCGAATATATATATATGGTTACCAGTTGGCCACATATATTTGTTCATTTGCTTTTTTGCATTGCAAATATTTGTTTAATAACTTGCTTGTTTTTGCTTAAATGGTATGGACCGAGGGTATACTTCACTTAGCTAATTGTAGCACAGTTTGTTTTTATAGGTAAGTTAAATATATGGATAGGATAGGATCTAACTGTAGAGCATGACAAAGATCAAGTTGTTCAAGACTGATAGAAGATTGAAAATTTGATAGGTTAAACTTAGTTAAGAGAATAAACATAAAAATGCAATCTTTTTCTTAACTTAAACCTAGTTGATATCTTTTTATTAAACTTAGGTTTACTTTATCTTGTTGTTTGGTAGGATATTTGATTCTCTACGATTTTTGCGATCTGTGGAAGTTTAGATATCTAATAACTTATTTTCATAATAAATTTATATATGTATAATACAATGAGAGGATAATTAATTAGAGTCTTTTAAAATCTACTTGCAAAGAGATCATCATGTTGCGGGTGCATACTTGATTTGATGATTTAAGGCAATCCTACTAGGGCCCTTATAAGGTCGCTATAGGTCTTTGGGAAAAGGTTCGCCAAATTCCTCGTTACTTAAAAAAAAAAATTCCCAGAATAAGTATTTCACATTGATTCTACTTACATTTTCTAATTCTATTTCATTATTCTCGTTAAAAGTCGGATTATGTGAAATTCTAACTTAAAATGGTCATAACTTGCTCATTTTGACTCGGAATTTTGTATATTAGATGTCATTTTCTACCTATATGGAAAGATCTATCTATTTCTAAGGTTATTTTTAAAATTTAAAGCCATTTGGGTTTCAAATGAGTCAGTACAAAATTGATCCAAAAATTCCAGCCTTTAGTTTTGCATTTTTCCAAGTTTTACATTGCCTAATTATTTTATAAGAAGCACTAAGATACTTATATAGTTAAAAAATCCTTTAATATAGATATAAACTCATATTATATGCATGATTCTAATAATATTATCCCAACAATGATTTTTCATAAAGCAAGTAATTTAGAAGCTTGAAAAGTGAAATTTATAAAAATCTATTTTTCAGTTATTGGAAGATCACCAAAATTTTTAGTTTATGACAAGTGAGTGTCTATCTATCATAGTTATTATTTTTGTATTTTTCTTAACTCCATAGAGATGAAATTACTTTTTAAAACTTGATTTCTTATATTATATATCGATTTTATTCCTAAGTGGATTTTTAACTAGTGAGTTGATTTTAAACTTGACTTGGAGAAATTGTTTTGTTCTTAGTTTTTATCAGAGTATTGGCGTAAACCATATAAATAGTTTTTAAGAAAATTTTTCTTAACAAAGAATTATCAACATCACAAATTTATGATAAATTTATCTTAATATTTTGAAAAGAATGTGGTTGAACCATTATCTTAAGTTGTTGTGAAATTCCTCCTAAGTGTTGAAAGTCATTTCTCTTGAGAGTTTAGTACTATTTTTGTATGACAGAAGTAACTCAGTTTGTTTTGAAATTTTTATTAAAACAACAACATCATTCTATGATCATGCATGAATATGAACTTATAGTTATGTTATGAGATAAAAAATAAGTCCATGTAGAAAATAAAAAGATAGAACATTAAATGAGCATATAATAAAAAACACGATAGTCTTAGCGTTTTATCAAGATAACCTGGAATTTAGACTTGGACAAGTTCCATAAAAAGAAAAGAAAGCATAAGAAAACTTAAGGAAAAGAAAAAGAAGAAAGTTGTGGAAGTCTTAGATTTTTATTCAAGTTTTCCCAGGACTTAAAAATTGATAAGTCCCATATAGAAAAGCAAGAAAATAAGAAAAACCATGGAGTTTTAGATTCATGTCAAAGCTCCTTGGGACTAAGAAATAGACAAGTCCCCTAAGATAGCAAAATAATGAAGAGTAAAACAAATAAAATGGAAGCCTTATAATTTTTAGACAAAGCATTCCCGGGACTTAGATTAAAGGTAAGTCCTCTTTTTGTTTTGACTTGGTTAAGGACAAGTCTGAGGATTAGATTGAGGACAAGCCTCAAAATATATTAAGAGCATAAAAATAAATAAAAGCGTGAAATAAATATAAGCGTGAAATAATTGTTAAGTTAGTGAGCAATCTGATCATATTGATATAAATATTGTAACACGCTAACCTAAAGGCGTTATCAACCGCCACATGTCCTTATTAGAATAGACATGCTAAGGCTATATATTTCTAAAACCACAAACGTGTATTTCCTCTGTCACTAGATACTCACATATAAGGAAACTTTTAAAACTTTTCATATCAAATTAAATGTCCTCATCTCATCAATCAGCATAACTAAATATCCAATCTAAAACATAATAAAGAAATCCTTACATATAAAAGTCCCTAAAAGAAAACTAACTAACTCATATTATGTTTCTTCTTCTCAAATTACTAATAACTAATTTCAATTGTCAACAGGATACTTATAAACGCTATCGCTTTTCCCATCATCAACGAATACGTCATAGCCCGTCAAGTCATAGATTTTAGAATCTTTACTTATACCTGTAAAAAATAAATGATTGAGCAAAAAACGCCCAGTACGTCAAACTGAAAGCATATGCACATGATTATACAAATCACAATATCACATACAACTTATATTCTAATGCAACAAGCACAAATTAATTATCTTTTCATTAACCTACACCCAACATATTTTAGGAATATTTGAAACTAATCCTAAACCCGGAGTAACTCATGACCCTGATGAAAACCATAGTATAAAAATAGTATATATAATATATAATATATATATAGTTATATTCCACAATTAAGCTGGTAACGACTCCTAATCTTCCGAAATCATCTCCAAATGCAACTTTACTCGGGACAAAGACACACAAGGATCATCAGGATGCCAGCGTTAATATCATCCTCCACTATGGTTTCTCTCTACCATGAGTTCTATACTAATCGCAGTCACTCACAATCAACACTCGATTCAATTAAAGTCTAATATAATTAAGTCAGTTTAACAACTAATCCTACAAGCACAAACAATCAAACATGGTAAGGTCATACCTGGATTTGCTTTCAATCCCAATCTATCCAACAGAAATTTTTAATTAAAAAGGAACCCTAATCTCGCAATACTCTTGTTTATCCGATATATATATTGCAATCAATTCCAATTGTAATAACAATATTAAACCCTAACCCTAATTCCATAAGCATAATTGAAGATCAACACACCTGTTTCTCCCGTTTGCGCTTCACAGAAACCCTTTTCACAAGTTCTCAAGAGTTCTTAACTATCTCTAAAATTCCCTTCACAACACATACATATATATACAATCTTCTATGAGCAAAACGACTACGAAAGTTCATAACTTTATATCCACAGAGATAGAACGGGTTCATACTTACTTAGAACTCGCAGATCTTGCTTGCAACAAAACCCAAATTCATTCAATCACTCTCATGTCACAAGTAATTTACTATCGCTATAATCATATTCCTATAATCTATTAATCTCAAAAACTACGAGACTTTGATAGAAATCTTACCTTTGCTTTGATTCGAAACCGAAACTCTCAAAATCCGCTTTAGGGTTTTCTCTAATAGATTCCCAAATCTCCTTCAATCGTATACAAAACTAGCATTAGACTTATCTATCTAAGGAAAGGAATTGAAAAAGACCAAGATTAGACCCACATACCTTGACTTTGGCTGAGGAAGAAGTGTGAGGAAATCAAAAGTCTAAGGGCCTATTTATAAAGGAACTCAGCTTAGCAAAAACGCTACTGTAGGCCGGCCAGTATGTTGGCAGCCTACCATGATACGCCAGCGGCCTTCCTTGCTACACCAGTGGCTATCTTGCCGGCGTAAGTTGGTCTTCATCACCTCTTCGACTGCTCTCCAATATTGGCGTCTTATATAAATAGGCTGGCGGCCTTTGATTAAGGACGGCGGCTTAAATGCTAGCTTAGGCCAAGATCACCCAGTTCCTCGCGTACGACTTCCTTATCTTTAATTCTATCTATTCAAGGACAAAAATACCCTTATAAACAACACTTTATTACAAATTTTCCATTCATTATAAACTAATTATCTGTATCTTACAAATATGTATATAACTATATTTATACATATAGATAGTTAGATTAGTTCACAAAAGTACATCAACAAGAATATAACTTTAAGATGATCATAATGTAGATGAGATATGAGTTTCATTTTTGGCATTATCATCCCTAGCTTTTATGCATTATGGGGAGATTTTATCCATGGATAATGCATGAAACAACACCTAATATCAACTAAGGATGTATAGGGAATTGTTTTACCTTAAAAAGATGAATCAAGAAGTGTGTTTGTATATGAAAAAAAAATGGGTAGCAAGGAAAAAGAGAAAAGAATCAGAGAAAAGAGAGAAATTTTATAAGAGTTGTAAAGTGTAACAAGTGTGAATGGAGGTAGGTATTTATATTAAATTAGAATAAATAATTTGAAAAGAAAAAAAAAAAGGTTGTTATAGTATAGGGTACAACAAACATAATCGTGGCTGGAAGTAAAAAACATAAGTGAAAAGTGACAAAGTTAATATGTAGTGAGATAACTTGTAAAAGTAG
The DNA here is from genome assembly GCA_024138025.1 of Combretum micranthum. Lineage (NCBI taxonomy): Eukaryota > Viridiplantae > Streptophyta > Magnoliopsida > Myrtales > Combretaceae > Combretum > Combretum micranthum. The sequence continues at coordinate 412,309 of JAMXBD010000585.1, forward strand.
TAAATAAGATATGGTGCATCCGTAATAGGTATAAATTATAAGGAAAAAATATGGCAACCAGTAATGTGTAGAAACTAAAGTAAATAATGATCAATAGTAATAGTAAAATATCATATAACTTACTGGTAACGATAAAATATGCATATATGAGCTATATTTGACGTTTTTATGACTTGAAAATTTTTTATCTGATATTTTTATGAAATGATAAATCATTAAATGAATTTTTAAAATAAATTGATATTATTTTATCATTAATCGTTATCCAGCCTAGTTATCTCGATTTGCATACTAACGATCGATTGTGGAAACTATTTGGTTGACAAAATTTGATTTGAAAATTCAGATACCATATTATAGAAAATAAATTTGCATTATTTTATTACTAATTATTAATTAAATTATATTGTTTTGATTTATGTGTCTGTAATTAGATACGAAAACTGATCCTGTAAAGGTCCGAAACGATTGAATTTTTGGATAATATGATCTTTTTAGGATTTATACTATATATATGATTCATAATTTGATTTTATAATATTTTATGATTATTTTATTATTTTGTGGTTTTAGAAGTTGTTTGATTGAGTCTAGATTTTCTAAGGTTTACAGTTGACTCAGTTTGACTTTAAGATACCGGTTCCGTTTTCTAGTTTGAAGATCTACTTATAAGATTACTGTAAAATATTAAGAGTTTTTAATTATAGAAAATTATTTCTCATTATTTTATCAATAAAAATTATTTGGATGTACTGTCTTGATTTCCATGTTAGAGATCAAATGAGTGAATCATTTAACGTAAGGTTTTCAGATCGATGGAGTTATTGGATCGATTTGTTGGTGATATGTTTTTATTATACAATTTACTTTTATGGTTTCAGGTTTTACTTTATTCATCTGATAACATAAGGTTATTAAATGTTTATCTGATCCCATTTATGGTTTCCAAGGTTTCAAAATTTATAACAATCTAAGTTTAATTTAATTTATATGATATTATTTGGGTTATAAAATTTATTTGATTCCATCTAAGGTTGTAGAGATTTTGGTATGATCTGATATGATTTTAGGATTTTGGTTCTAATGCGAATTTTGGGGTTCACGATGTTTTATTTATTTTATTAAAATTCTAATCAATCTTCTGAGATGATTTGGTCTACATTATTTAATTAAAATCATATTATTTTGTTTATTTGCATTTTTACATCATTATTATAATTATCTTGATACAGTATTTATCGTATCAAATGATTTATCAAATACGTGTAGTCCGTACCTATAATCATAAGTTTTCTTAATTAGCTTTAGGGTATTGTTATGTTATAGATTGTATTGACATTATGATTATGTATAAATTATTACATAATTATTAAATTATAAAGATACTTATCACAATTGCAATATTGGATAAGAATCTTATAGCCTTGCTACAAGTTGATAAGTTAGCATGATATTATTAATAATATTGTTAACTTATCAAAATTTTTTAATATGTGAATCAATTATAGTGTTACTTATTATATGACAAAATAATCTTAGTTGTTATTATTATTTTTTTTTCTATACGTATCTAATTAATTATATTACACTTTTGATGCTATTAATACTACTCTTACTATTGTAAATTGTAGTAATAGTTCGTATTATGTGCCTGAAATAAGCATATGATTAAATTGCTAAGGGAGAATATTATGTGGGTATCAAATTTAAAGCTTTTTTATTTTACTCTAATTACCTGTGTTATATTTTGAATATTTCCATATGTAATAAATTATTTTTATGATTTGAGTGATTTCTAAGAATTTTTTTTTTTACTTACTAAAAGAGGTGGTGTTATTAGCTTGTTTAAGGAGTTATGATCATTTTTAATTATAAGTTCATAAGAAAATATTTATTTACGATTGTTTTAGAAATTTACTTGGTAGGCATTATTTGATTCTATGTGTTTGATGAAGCTAGATATATAGTTATCTTTATTTATTGAAGTTAAACTTTTGCTTTGTGATTCATTTATGGTATTCCTTATTTTAGAATTTTCGAGGTATATATTTTTTTAATTATTTTTCGAAATTGGTTGATAATTTTTTTAAATTTATTAAAGCCTTAATAATTAATTCTTTGATTTATAATCACTCATTGATCGCAAAAAGATCAGGGAAAATTTTAATATTCTTAAATCATGAAAAATCGTGAATATTTAGGCGACTTTTCCAAACACTTCTTAAATTTTTTATTATATTATTATCAATTATCAAAATTAGATTATGTAAAAATTAAGGGGTTTGCACCAACTGTTGTCCTTCCAAAGGTATCCACACACACAATAATAAGAACCAATTCTAATCTCTATACTACTAGATAACTTGGATTGGGATCTATATATTTTCAGTGAAGAGAATTTTCTTCTTGTAGTCTTTTTCTTTCTCTCTTCTCCCTATTTATATACACACACACATATATATATATATATATCTTTATATGGAAAAGAGAGAATTTTTCCCTTATGAAAAAAGGTTAGATTTGAAATCAAATCTTTTAAAATGACAAGTAATATATTAAAAAATTACATAAGTATTCACTTGACAATAAATACTCTTCATATTATTTAATTTATTTCAGAATAAATAAATAATCTAATTTATTCCAATTCTAAAATAAATATTATTCCTATTAATTATGTTATTGTATGTGACTCTCTAGGTTTCTATACTCATAGGCAATGTATTTTATACATAAACCAAGGCAACCATCTAGTAATAGTTATTGGTCATCCTATGTGATAAAATGGTTGTGAAATCGATTACTGCATAATTAAATCTTTTTATCAAAATATCTTAATTAAACCATTGGATGTAATGTCATCAATGTTTAATCATTTTACTTGGTTCTTAAGATAAATTAGACTCAATAAAACTTGTCGTGGCCAACGGCGACGAGTCACTCTTATCTCAACCAAGCAACCAATGGATATATCTCCCTAATCCAAGAGAATGATAAATTCTATCTTGACTCATTATTATCTTTTTTTTTTATTTCATATCGCACCTAATAATCGTATTATTTACGATTTATGTTAAGATCGTGTTTAACGGTATCAAAGTGCAACATTTCATATATAGGATATATAAAAGTCTCAAGTCTAGGGATTATTTATGCTTGTTCATGTAGAGGGGGAGCATAACATTGAACCTGTGGTATCCTCTATTTGTAGGTCGTGTTCAATGTACCTATTTAACCTCTGGGCACCCACTTGTATGACTTGAATATCTTTCTCTTGATCCAGCAAGAACGACCTTGAGCCGTACAACGTGTTGGTTTAAATATCTGTCCTCTCTAGATATTTATTTGATCGAGGACAAATTTTAAATAATACCATGTCTTAGAATTCCCCTTAATAATAAACCTCATTACTGTTCCAAACATTTTCTAATTATCTATGAAACTTTATTGTAAAATATATACGAGCAAAAAAGTATACAAATACAATAAATACTTGTCTTTTATTAATAATATTCATAAATACGTTAAAAGGTGTCTTAACACATTGTGCACAATTGCAACACTCCCACTTGTACTATTGCTAAACACTATAGACTGTTAGTCTTTAGCTCCTCACATGAGTCTCGTGTTTTTGCTGAAGTAAGGCCTTTGTTAGTGGATCTGCAACATTTTCTTCTACTGCCACTCTACAAACCAACACATCACCCTTCTGGACAATCTTTCCAAGGAGGTGATACTTCCAGAGCACATGTTTAAACCTCTAATGAGATCTTGGTTCCTTAGCTTGAGCTATAGCAACATTATTATCACAATATAGAGTAACTAGATCAATAATGCTTGGAACCACTCCTAACTCGAAGATGAAATTCTTTATCCAAACTACTTCTTTAGTTGCTTCAAAAACTGCAATGTACTCGAACTCTACTATAGAATCTGTGACTGTCCCTTGTTTAGAACTCCTCTAACAAACAGCTCCGCTATCTAAGCAAAACACATAACCTTGTTGCGATTTTAGATCATCCTTGATCAGTTTGAAAACTAGCAACGATGTATCATCTAATAACTAGTTCCCCATCTCCTCTATAGGCTATGAACAACTCCTTTGTTCTTCTCAAGTATTTAAGGATGGTCTTAACTATAGCCCAGTGACCCTCACATGGGTCAGCCTGATATCTACTGGTCATACTTACAACGTAAGAGACATCTGGTCGCGCATATATCATGGCATACATAATGGACCCAATTGCCAAAGCATACGGTACTTTGTCCATCTTATCCTTCTTCATTTGTGTTTTACGACACATCTCTTTGGAGAGATGTATACCACACAACATAGGAAAAAATCCTCTCTTAGAGTTTTGCATATTAAATCTATTCAATACTTGTCATTGTACATGGTTTGACTTAGTCCAAGCAGCCTTCTAGAGCTATCTTGGTATATCTTTATTCCTAAGATATAGGCTACTTCTCCTAGGTCTTTCATGGAGAAGCACTTACTTAGCCAAGAGCACTATTGCACTTCCACTCACCTTCTTGTAAATGCAAGTTTCTTCTAGATTTCCAAGATAGCCAAATTCCTTAACTATCTCATCGAATCTCAAATTCTAACTCCGATAAGCTTGCTTTAATCCATAAATGGACCTCTTTAGCCTATAGATTTTATTAGCATTCTCTGGTGTTACAAAACTAGGAGGTTGTACCATGTATACTTCCTCCTTTAACTTTCTATTAAGAAAAGTTGTTTTGACATCCATTTGCCAAATCTCATACTCCTTGTAAGTAGCTATCGCAAGCAAATTTTGAATGGACTTAAGCATTGCTACTGGTGAGAAGGTTACATCAAAATCAATTCATGAAGTAGGGTAAAACTCTTCGCTACTAGTCTTGCTTTATAGGTACTTACATTTCCATTTATGTTGGTCTTCTTTTTAAAGACCCACTTGCTCCCCATAGGTTTTACCCTAACTAGTGTATCCACCAAATCCCATACTTGGTTAGTGTACATGGAGTCCATCTCATATTTCATGGCTTCGAGCCATTTCTCTAAATCCAGTGAAGCAATTGCTTCATCATAGGTGTAAGGACCCACTATCACCCCTATAATAAAAACAGGTGATAACAGCTCCCCAATCACATATAATCTGCAAAATTATATGTAAGGTTGTCCTAGAGTAAGTGTTTGAAGAATTATTTGCCAAAACCTTCAATACTCAACTACAAATTTGAAAACTATTGATATTTAGAACTTGTAATGAAAACACAACACACATTCATCATATATTACAAGAGAAACAAGTTCAATATTACATATAGCTAAGTTTAGATATTACAAACAAAGGCTCCTTACAAGCCTTATACAAAATCCACAAAAGGTAATTCAACCTATAACATCAAATATAAACATCAAAAGATACCATAACTAGTCTATTATAGGAATTTCATCCTGGTCCATGGTCAATTCTAGCCCTCCAGTTCATTTAGGAAATCTTCAAAGTCAGTATCATAACCCATATTCGCATAAAACTCATTTTGATCGTCACATGAAATAGTTAAAATATAAGCTAAAGGCCCAGTACACAAGTAGCAAATACAAATGCGAAGTGATCCACACATGCTTAAACTAAATGCAAATGCAACAATCATTAGATTATTAGTAAATTTTTAATTAGCCAAATAACACTGGAGTATTCAAACTCCGAACAACAGGGATTTCTAAGGGAACCAAAGTAATGATCACGATGTTCAGGGGGTTGATATAAGTAGCTCGGATACTCATATCTCCTAGATAATTTTATCCATAACAAAAAAGTAATCTTATTTAGGGTTCTCAGTCGTTTCTCGACTTTACTTAACTCAATCTATAATATCACTTAATTCAAATGTTCCCATAAACATTGAATTAAATCATATTACATCCTTTCAAAAATAAGCAAGTGTTATACCGATACTGAATACCCTATCAATTACCCACTAAACCACTGAACCACTTATGAAAGTCATTTCAAAATGACAAGGATGGTCTAAGTGCCTAAAACTACAATGCCCTCAATCTGAGCAGGGTACCACTCTTCGAACCAGATTCAACAGTGTAAAAGAAACTCATTCAAGCAATTATTAAATTTTATTAATTTAAAGTAATTTTAAAGGATGCCTATCCTAAACAAAGAATCAAGCAAGTTACTGTGTACTTGAATTAGCTCGAGAACTAATAGGGTTAGCCGAGCGAGGATTTATCACTGTACAAAGAAAATATTAAATTTCTCACTTAATTCAAACATAACTCAACTAGTTTCAAACATAACCAATCAAAGAAATTCAAATAAATTATCACAATATCATAACATAGCATTTAAACATCATATAATATCATACAATACTTACAATATTCAATAGATCATATATCAAGCTTTGGAAAATATTGGAGGAAGTTTTTGAAAATGGAAATTGTAGGGGACATGCCGGCCTTCAACGTCTGCGGCATTGCGTCGGTGTAGTCTGCACTAAAAACTCAACGATTGCCATCACTGGCAACATGCAACAAACGCCGGCCATGTTCTAGTCTACGCCAGCGGCATTGAGCTGGTGTAGACTGCAACTCTAATTTTCTAAAATTTCCGAAAGTTCCATGGGGATGGTCCACACCCGTGAAAACCCCCAACACTGGTAGTGTTGCCATGTATGCTGGTAGTATAGGATCATACGCCAGAGGCCTATTTGCAGGCGTAAACTCCTGGAACAAAGTTACGTGATTTTCACGAATTCCCTTATTTTCTTTGTAAAATTTACACATTCAAGAATCCTCTAAACTCATTCTAAGCTTCCCAAAGCTTGTTATATGTTCTTAACACCATTCAACAAATACTAACATCTCTTCAATCCATCAATAGCTCAACCACAACATCAAACACGGTTTGCATTTCAACTCCACATGCCCATTACACCACTCAACCCTTTGTCATCCTAACACAACCATCTCAACACATCTAAATTCATATAAAACACATACTAAAAACTCCTCTTGTAACATAAGACTACTCAAACTACCATCAAAGTATAAAAATCATCATATCACCATTTAGCATATAAACTCTATTCTAATAAAAGCATAACTTAAGTACACATAAAGCAAGAGAAATACACTTACCATAAGAAATTTGTGCCTTGGTTTATGAGTCTTGTTGCAAGCCTTTAAGGGTTTAATTTGTGGAAGATGAATGGTCTAATTATACATGGCCATGGGAGAGCTTTTGGGAGAGGAAAAATGGGGTTTTGAAGCTTTTTGAAGTGTGTTAAGTTGGTTTGAAAATTTTGGACGAACTTTGCACTTTTAGAAGTTGATATTTATCCATTTGTTAACTTTAGTGGCTACCAAATTAAGGCCTTTAATTGGCTTAGCTTTGGCTAATTAATGAGCTTGTATCTTGGCTAATTAAAGGTGGTATTGGGCTTACTTTGTAACTGAAATTTTCTGCTAAATGTAGGCTTAAATACATGCATAATTTAACTTGTTCTAATCATATTTCATACATTCTAATGCACTTAAAATTTATGAACCCAATATTTAAACATTCTAAGGTATTTAATTATTTTTAACACAACAACATAACTCATATTTCATGCATCAACATGAATCACATTTATCACACTTCAAAATCATATATAATTTCAATGACACATTTATAAAATATAAATTGGAAAATTCCTGGCTATTTCAATAGGTTAACGACTCATCATTCTCAACTAGTAGTACAGTATCCTAATGTGTCACAAAAAGGTTTGATCTCTTAGGTTCTTGACATAACCTTGTTGACCTTCGTAGTTCTTATGTTTCATGAGTAATTTCTAGTTGTGGCATCATAGACACTTGAAGTGTTTGTTCCACATCTAATTGCTCATGTTCCAACTCACTTGTGGCATCTCGAATTTCTTTAAGATTTACTTTACTCCCACTACTTTCTTTGGAGATAAACTCTATCTCTGAGAATGTAACATATTGAGCAATAGAAACTTTATGCTCGCTCGGAAGATAAAAGTAATACCCCTTGGTTTCTTTGGAATATCCAACAAATGTGCATTTAATGGATCTTGTTGCAAGCTTATAAGAGAATTCACTCTTTACATAAGCATCGCAACCCCAAACCTTCATATAAGACAAATTGGATTTCTTTCTGAGCCATAGTTCATATGGTGTCTTATCTACTGTTTTAATTGGAACTCGATTTAGTGTATACATTGTTGCTTCCAAGGCATAACCCTAAAAAGTTAGAGGAAGACTTGCATGACTCCTCATTGACCTAATCATGTCCAATAAAGTATCGTTCCTCCTTTCTGAAACACCATTTTATTCTAGTGTTCCAAGAGGTGTTAACTATGAAATTATTCCACACTCCTTTAGGTAGTTAATGAATCCTTGACTAAGATATTCTCCACCTCTATCACTTTGAAGTGTTTCTATCTTCTTGCCAAGGTGATTTTCTACTTCACTTTTAAATTCTTTGAATTTATCAAAATTTTTACTTTTGCCTCATCAAGTAGACATATCCATAACTACTCAAATCATCATAAAAGTCACGAAGCAAGAAAATCCACCTCTAGCTTGAGTGGACAGTAGCCTACATACATCACTACGTATGAGTTCTAATAATTCTTTTGCCCTTTCACTCTTTGTGAAAGGTTTCTTAGTCATTTTACCTTGTAAACATGCTTCGCATGTATCTATAGATTCGAAATTAAATAAATCCAAATACCCTTCCGAATGAAGTTTAGCCAAGCAATTCCCGTTTCTATGGCCTAGTCTATAATGCCAAAGGTATGTCAAATTTGAATCACACGTTTTCTATTTCTTAGCCTTAATGCAATTAATATATGTATCAGTATTAAGAACATAAAGACCATTGACTAATGTTCCTTCCCTATAAAACATATCATTCAAATAAAATGAACAAGACCTATCATTAAACTTAAAAAAAAAAATCCTTTAGTGTCTAAACACGACACTAAAATTATGTTCTTTGTAAAACTTGGAACATAGTGACCCTTTTCTAACAATAATACAAGTCTACTAGGTAAGGAGATATAATAAGTTCCTACAGCTAAAGCAGCAACTCTCGCTCCATTAGCTACTAGTAGGTCCATTTCTCCCATGGACAACTTCCTGCTTTCATTTAGGCCCAAAGGAATTACCCTCACTTGGCATCTTTTTCTTGAAATGAATACAATTCCTCTTTTAATAACCCTTCTTGCCATAATGAAAACAAACCTCATCCTTCTCATCAGAATTAGGCTTTTGTTGTCGCTTCTTTTTCTTAGGCTACCCACTCTTCTTTGCCTGCTTAGCATTGGAATTATTTGACTTGCCAATCGTAAGAACTTGTGGAGGCACTTTTAACTTAGACTTCATGTCCTTTTCTACTATCCTCAATGTTGAAAGTAAGGCTGTTAACTACCTCTCTATATTGTTCATGTTAAAGTTCATGACAAACAGGGAGAAAGATTCCGATAGAGATGACAATATCAAACCGATGGCTAAGCTGATATCTAACTTGGAGCCCAAGTTCTCAAGCCTCTCTATGTACCCTATCATCTTGAGCCCCAACTTGGCTTCCTTCAACCATCTTACTGTTAAACAGGGCTCGAGATGTATTATACTGTTCAGCGCTAGCACTTTCTTGGAATAGCTCCTACAAATGAGTATATATGTCTTGTGCAGACATATTGTCATGTTGCTTCTGCAATTCAAGAGACATTGCAGATAGCATGAGACATTGGACATCGATACAGTCCTCCAAAAATTTTTCATATTACTCATAATATGCAATGGTGGCATCCTCGTCCGGTTTCATAACCTCTTCCTCTTCAAGGACATATAATTTCCTTTCATGTCTAAGGACTATTTTTAGCTTCCATCTACTCAATGAAATTTGGTCCAATAAGGAGGTTATTTTTATCAAGTATGGATCACAATGATGTATTGTTGTTGTTTGCCATTTTAGATCTACATACAATAAATGCAGAGTTTAGTATTTACGAATAATTTATTTAATAAAAGGTCTTTTAATTCTAACTCCCACTAATTTTTCAATTCCAATAGCCCCCTCTATTAGATTCAAAGAACCCTATTGGAAGGTTCTCTAGTGGATCCAAAAACCCAAATAAAATTAATATGCACACAACTAAGCTATAGCTACATATTATATTATTTTAGGTGGACCTTAACTAACTTGCCAATCGTAAATTCTATACGACTTTTGGATTTTTTGTTAAGCTAACTCTTTAAATAAATCCATATTTAAAAACCCAACACTAGCCCATTAAATTATTAACATTAGCCAAGTTAACAAATTAATAATTTAATTTTAAGTCAACCCAGTAACAAATTATAAAAATTATAGTGTGTTATATGAGCCTATAACTGAGCTATATCAACTCAAATAAAACTCTAACTATTTTATAATTCATAACCGGACGGCATAATTTTTCAATATTCTGACTTAATATATTAGGGGATTTGTATTTATGTCTCACTAATATTTATAATATGATTGACTATTATCAACAATACTTATATTCAATAATAATAAATAAACAAACAAAAATAACAAAATAAACAATGCAATGATCATGGGCTAACAAAATATATAAGCTAAGTCTAAGCCTATATTTAAGGGCCACAAGACCACAAAATCCATTAACTCGGATCGTGGTGCCCTTTGGTCTTCTAGACATTTCTTATGTCTTGAATAAATCATGGACTTCCATCTTGAAACTATGTATTTCTAAATACATTAAATTTACATTTTTATCTATGGGCATGTAAACCCAAACAAAAATAAAATTACAAATGATTTTCGGACTCAACCCGTCCGAAAGACTCGCAAGCCCTATTTAATATAAATCATAATAATTTTATGAAGAGTCACCATCATCTTTTCTTGCAAAATCTTGCCAATTTAATTCAAAATCATTGAAAAGGCTATGTCATAACGAACAAAAACCTAAATGATATGTTGTTTTCAATTATACAAGTTGGTCACGCTTTAAAATATATCTATAAATTAAAACATACTCAAAATTAATCCCACAAGGTATCAATATTATGAAAAATCATTTTGTGAATCAATTCTAGGCTAATATTCATAATAATTTACATGTATAAAAGAAGCTCTGATACTATTGTTAGGTTTTGTAATATCGGAAAATGCAGCAGAAATATTTTTTTTTTTAATTACAAAACCTATTCTATAGGATCCATGTGTAACATGTAAAATAATAAATATAACGAAATTAATTATTGACACGGTTTATAGGAATTATACCTTCTCTTGCAAAAGACATACCTTCTCCTTCTACGAATGAAGTTTACATAAGATATAAAAACTCATAGAGCTTATTACAAAATTTTCGTTCTGTTCACCACAAGGACACGAAGTATTGTCCCTCTAGCGGTATCTACACACACAACAATTGGAACCAATTCTAATCCCTGCACTGCTAGGTAACTTAGATTAGAATTTCTACATTATTTTTAGTAAAGATAATTTTCTTTCTTGCAGTCTTTTTCTTTTTCTCTTCTCCCATATTTATATACACATATATATCTATATACGAATAAAGAGGATCTTTCTCTTATGGAAAAAGATTAGATTTGATATCAAATCTTTTAAACCTCTAGCGGTATCTACACACACAACAATTGGAACCAATTTAATCCCTGCACTGCTAGGTAACTTAGATTAGAATTTCTACATTATTTTTAGTAAAGATAATTTTCTTTCTTGCAGTCTTTTTCTTTTTCTCTTCTCCCATATTTATATACACATATATATCTATATACGAATAAGAGAGGATCTTTCTCTTATGGAAAAAGATTAGATTTGATATCAAATCTTTTAAACCTCTAGCGGTATCTACACACACAACAATTGGAACCAATTCTAATCCCTGCACTGCTAGGTAACTTAGATTAGAATTTCTACATTATTTTTAGTAAAGATAATTTTCTTTCTTGCAGTCTTTTTCTTTTTCTCTTCTCCCATATTTATATACACATATATATCTATATACGAATAAGAGAGGATCTTTCTCTTATGGAAAAAGATTAGATTTGATATCAAATCTTTTAAAATGACAAGTAATATATTAAAAAATATTACATAAATATTCACTTGACAATAAAATACTCTTCATATTATTTAATTTATTTAGGAATAAATAAAATCATCCACTTTATTCTAATTCTAAAAAAATATTGTTCCTATTAATCATGTAATTGTGTGCGACTCTCTAGATTTCTATACATGTAGGTATTGAATTTTATACATAAACCAAGGTAATCATCTAACAATAGTTATTGATCATCCTATATGATAAAATTATTGTGAACCTTAACCACTATGAACCAATTACTGCAAAATTAAATCTCTTTATCAAAATATCCTAATTAAATCATAGCATGTAATGTCATCAATGTTTAATTATTTTACTTGATTCTTAAGATAAATTAAACTCAATAAAACTTGTCATGGCTGGCGGCCATGAGTCAGTCTTATCTCAACCAAGCAGCTAATGGATATTATCTCCCTAATCCAAGAGAGTGATTATTTCTATCTTGACTCATTATCATCATCTTTATATTCCATATCGCACTAATTAATTGAATTATTTACGATTTATATTAAGATCGCGTCTAATGGTATTATAGTGCAACATTCCATATGTAGGATATGTAAATGTCTCAAGTCTGGAGATTATTTATACTTATTCATATAGAGGAAAGACCAATAACATTAAACATGTGGTATGTTTTATTTGCAGATCATGTCCAGTGTACCCATTTAGCGTCTGGGCGCCCATTGTATGACTTAGATATCTTTCTCTTGGTCCAGCGAGAATGACCTTTAGTTATACAATGTGTTGGTCTAAACACCTATATCCCTTTTAGATATTTATCCGACCAAGAACAAATTTTAAATAATATCATGTCTTAGAATTCCCACTAATAGTACACCACATTGCTATTCTATATATTTTCTAATCATCTATGGAACTTTATTATAAAATATATACAAGTAGGAAAATATATAAATACAATAAATACTTGTCTTTTATTAATAATATTCATAAATACATTAAAAGGTATCTTGGCACATTATGCACAGTTACAACATCCTATACTTTATATTAAAACCATAGTGCTATAGACACATTTTATGTGTATTCTATTTGAATCTTACCTGCATCTGTCTTTGTATTTGTTTGAAACCTGACGGTTGGAATCAACTATTCGGTTTATTCCGGTTCCTAAACTGATATTTTTGGCAAGTTAACTTCCATCGCATCCTGTCGTAATAATTGTGGGGAAGATGGGAAGTAGAAAATGAAAGTTGGATGTGAAAGTTCACATTGGGATGTATTATTATTATTATTATATTATATTATTATTATTTTAACATACTATTGAATTTTCTTTATCCAAGTGAATAATTTATTATTATTATTATCACTTGGATAAAGAAAATTCAATAGCACTTGTAATTTATCTTTTTGGTATCTAATTTTGGTAGTTGAAAACTTTCCAAAACGATAAAAATAAAAAGTTCTCAACCTGAAATCCATAAGGCCAAAGCTGGATCTTCATTTAAAGCCCAAGATCGTTGCCCAGGTGGTAGCATTATCTTCATAGTTCATATAATTGTGCTTCTTAAACGACCATGTGGTGAAGGTAATTGCTTAGCTTTCGATAGTGTCGATGCAGTCGCACAAAAATCAAATCATAATGATGATGTTTCATATATATTGACAACAGCTACAAATGATGTTCCAAATTGATATATGATTTATCATTCGTGTCAAAACTATACAGCAATTAAGAGTGGTTGGAATATGTTAAAGGGAAGTTCACTTATATATACGTAGGATGTGCTTGTTTGTTATAAAGTAGTATATGCGGTTCATCTTCAGTAATAGTAATTAAGGTCAGCTTCAAGTTTTTCAAGTGTGGCTGAGGTAGATAGTTGATTATGGGATCGATATTATTCGCTGTACCAAATTTGCTATCAAATTGCTATCTCAACAAATAAAAACATGCTATATATTATTAATTTGATTTTAATTATTTTATATTTTTCTATAATAATAGTTACTAACATGTGGTATTTTTTACTGGTTGAGACAGTAATATGACAACAAGCATGCTTGAGAAAATTTTCGTCCATTAATTATGATATTAAAGTTACATTAAAAGTATCAATAAACAAAATAGAGACTCATTCTAATGTAATATTCAATAGTTTTAATTAAAAAAATAATTATTAAACTTAATATTTTTATCATATTTTTATCTCCAATATAAAAATATTCTATCAAGTTAATAAGATGTGACACACAACGACACAAACCTTTCAGTAAACCCTAACTTTACCAAGCTTCCCCTCCTTTTGAATCCTCTCTCCTATCTTCACCACCTCTATAGAATCCATCATTATTGGTTTCAATATTGTTGTTGTTGTTGTTGTTGTTGTTGAATCATAATTCTTAGATCTAGTATTTTTTCTACCATTTCCACCACCATCGATCCTTGCATTTGACTATCGTGAATATGAAAATATTGTGGCGATTAAGAATTGCATCATTAATAACATTTTAAGTAAGCTATTTAATTTTGATTTTAATTTTATGTTTTGCTTTTTCATTTATTGACATCTTCTATGTGGGATTATGTTATTTCTCTAGCGGTATTTTTTGTACTCATCCATAGCAGTTTTGTTTGTATGAGAGATATTATTTTTTATAGGGATTGCTTTATTTTTAAAGGATGTTTTGGTTTATCCAATTAAGTTTTGATATGTTTGGATTGATGGAATATTAAGATTGACGCTCGTCAAAGATTTTAACATTGGGTATATTTATAAAGGTGGATCCTATGAAATGTTGCTGCTATGCATACTATGTTTAAGAGTTGCGTACCCTTTTTCGTTCTCCTTCTCATCGTTTTGTGATTGGAAGCGACTGCTTTTAATGTTACTTAAAGGCAAAAAGAATGCACTTGATTATTTATACGTGAAGGGATAATCTACCAAAATCATTACATAAGTTTCGGATTTTCAGTTTTGTATACTTAAATTTGAAATGTCTAAATTTCGTATTTGATCAATTATTTGTAAAACATTCATGTTTTAAATAGTTACTACATCTTTGGCCAAAGAAAAAATGAAGGTTACTACATCTCCTATTCAATAAAACTTTTTAATTATTAAATTTACCGTCTTCGTAATCTTAAAAAATATATTACGATATATGTGCATTGGCTGAAAAATACAGGTTATAAGTTGCACAAACCGATGGTAAACATTATAAGATATATTGCACATAAAAGATGTAAACAAAGAGTGTTATAATTAGGGATAAAAAGAGTTGAGCCAAACTGAACTTTTGAAGATTAAAATTCGATTCTTTCATTCAAAAATTAGTGAGCTTGAATTCAAGTAAAGTTTTTTATCGAATCTAAAATTTAGACTTGAGTTCAGATCATTTAGTGAGGTTGAGCTCTGCTCGTTTATAAATCAAGCTTAAGAACGGGCTAAATTTTACTTTTTATTGAGTTTGAAATTTCTGTTCAAGTTCGATTCATTTAGATAGTCCATTTTCAATTTTTTTCAAAATAAAAAATATTTTATAAGAGTCACTAAATGTAAATACATATATATTAAATAAAAATTAGTTTTTTGTTTTAATTATATATTTATATATAGGATATCATATATATATAACTCATAAATCTACTAATGCTTTTCTTGAGCCTCTTAACAAGCTTACTCGCGAGCCTGTTATAATCCTAAACAAGCATGTCTATAAGTCAGCTTGCGAGCTAAATTGAAACTCTAGCAAGACTCATTTACCACCCTAATTATAATAGAAAAACTAATAGCTTACTTAATGTGTTCATATATGTGTGTGTTATATTTGCACCGGAATCAAGCGTTTGCACAAGTGAAAGAATCTTGAATTTTCATTTCCTTTTTCTTCTTATCCCTTCTTTTGATATCATTCTTACTTTTTTATACATGCAATAAACATTCTTGAACCAAATTCCTTGAACTTGAACTAAATAACAATTATTAAATTAATACACGATGATATTGGTTAAAAGATCCAATCGTGAGAGAATGATTAATTTTATTGAAGATCACGATGATTAGTATCCACTAATATTGACTTAATGTTTTCTTGTCTAAGAATTATGGGGTAAAAAAAGATACATTTGATAATCATATGCTATGTGGAATGTCTAATAATAATCAACAACATATAAATTTTAATTAACATCCACCATGTTACAACAAATATAAAAGGTTATATTAAAATCTTCAGTGTCAATTCTTTGTTTGTCTACATCAACGACTATGCAAATGGATAAGTAAAGACAAAAAATGGAAAAAACAAGAAAGTACACACATAGATTTACGTGGAAAAAATTAAATCGAAAAACCACAAAGAAGAGAATTCACTATATGTCAAAAAGGAATACAAAAATGATGTTACATCAAACTGATTCACTCTCACAATTACAAACCCTAACAAAACATATATATATATATATATGTGTGTGTGTGTGTGTAAAGATAGCCGACATTAAAGGCTTAAATTATGACTCTTAAATATATAATAAATGAATAATAAATGTACAACAAATATTCATTCATTAACATGTAACTATGGAAAACAACTACAGAAATTGATCACAAACTCCAACAATCTCCCTCTTGACACGAATTTTGGAGTAAAAAATAAAAACTCCAATTTTTGATAAAAAAAAAAAAACATTCTCCACCTCTTCCACAAAACCACTAAAAGACATAAATCAGCTACGAACTCCAATCTTCAACACAAAAGATTCTCCACCTCTTCCAAAAAAATCCGGTGTTGCGATCTAATAAAAAAATGTCACACTTCACTGTTGCCATTATAGAAGAAACACAAAACCAAAACCTTTGCTTTGATACGACTTGTTATGATGATAAGTAAAGACAAACAATAGCAAAAACAAGAAAGCACACACAGGATTTACATGGAAAACCCAAGTCGGGTAAAACCACAGGCAGAACAGAGAATTTACTATATATCAAAAAAGAAGTATAAGAGTGACATTACATCAAACTTATTCACTCTCGCAATTACAAACCCTAACAAAACACACACACACACACACACATATATATATATATATGTTTATAAAATAACCATATATAATAAATGTATAATCATGTATTCATTCATTAACATGTAACTATGGAAAACGACTATAGAAACTAGGTCACAGACTCCAACACCCCAATTGAAATTAATCTCTATGCAGGAGCAACAAACGTCCACGTTTTCTAGAAAATTCCAATCCTTAAATTATTACAAGGAATATTACGGAAGATCCTTTTGGTTCTTCCCTTTCGTTTAATCATTGAAGTTTTATATGAGTGAGTGGTTTTCAAATATAAATTGTTCTTGCATATATGTCCGTTTGCTGAACATTTGCCGTCTCAGTAGCAATAGCAACTCGAACAACATAAGAGGTGTTCGCTTCTTTGATGGTGTCTTCACCAGCCTCATTTGAAACCTTAGACAGCGGCTGAGGCAAGAGTTCCCCGCACTTTATATTATAACCATTGTGTTATAGACATATTTTATGTGTGAGTCTTACAGCATCTGTCTTTGTATTTGTTTGAAACCTGACGGTTGGAAGTTGGAACCAACTATTCGGTTTACTCCTATTCCTAAACGATATTTTTGGCAACTTATCTTCTATTGCATCATCTCGTCATAATTGTGGTGAAGATGGTAATTAGAAAATGAAAGTTGGGATGTGAAAGTTCACATCATAATAATAATAATAATAATTATTATTATTATAATTATGTTTTTTCATACACTAGGATAAAAAAAAAAATTGAATAGTACTTGTAATTTATCTTTTTAACATCTTATTTTGGTAGTTGAAAACTATCCAACATGATAAAAATAAAAATTCTCAACTTGAAATTCATAAATATATTAATTTATTCCATTTTACCCAACTTTTAGAACAAAACCACCGCCAGTCTACTCAAGAGCAATTTAGGCCAAAGCTGGATCCTCATTCAAAGCCCAAGATCGTTCCCCAGGCGGTAGCAATATCTTTATAGTTCATATAATTGTGCTTCTTAAATGACTGTCTTTGGCCCCACCCACCACCCCCCCCCCCCCCCCCCCCCCCCAAAAAAAAAAAAAAACGACCATGTTGTCAAGGTAATTGCTTAGCTTTCGATAGTGTTGATGTAGTCGCATAAAAAATCAAATCATAGGATGATGATGTTTAATATTGACAACACCTAGAAATGATGTTCCAAATTGATAAATGATTTATCATTCATATCAAAACTATGCAGCAATTAAGAGTGGCTGGTATATGTTAAAGGGAAATTTAATTTTCAGATATAAATAGGATGGGTTGTTTGTTATATAGTAGTATTTGTGGTTCATCTTCGGTAATAGTAATTAAGGTCAGCTTCAAGTTTTTCAAGTGTGGTTGACGTACATAGTTAATTATGGGATGGATATTTGCTATACCAAATTTGTTGTTAAATTGCTATCTCAACAAATAAAAACATGTTACATATTATTAATTTGATTTTACTTATTTTATATTTTTTTATAAATGATAATTACCAACATATAGTTCATTTTTACTCGTTCAGACAGTAATATGATAACGAGCATGCTCGAGTAAATTTTTGTCCTTTAATTATGATATTAAGTTACACTAAAAGTTATTAATAAACAAAATAGAGACCTATCCTAATGTAATATTCAATAGTTTAAATTTAAAAAAAAAAAGATAATTAAACTTAATATTTTGATCATATTTTTATCTCTAATATAAAAATATTCTATCAAGTTAATAAGATATGACACACAATGACACAAACCTTTTAGTAAACCCTGACTTTACCAAGCATCCCCTTCTCTTGAATCCTCTTTCCTATCTTCACCACCTCCATACATTCCATCATTATGGTTTCAATATTATTATTGTTGTTGAATCATAATTCTTAGATCTAGTTTTTTTTTTTTTTTTATACCATTGTTCCGCTGCATTTGACCCTCATGAAAATGAAAAGATTATGGCAGTTAAGATTAAGAACTAAATCATTAATAACATTTTTAGTAAGCCATTTAATTTTAATTTCAATTTTATGTTTTTTTTTTATTTATTGACATTCTCTCGTGCGATTATGTTATTTCTATTATGACATTTTGGGTACTAGTCAA
Organism: Combretum micranthum; assembly: GCA_024138025.1. Taxonomy (NCBI): domain Eukaryota; kingdom Viridiplantae; phylum Streptophyta; class Magnoliopsida; order Myrtales; family Combretaceae; genus Combretum; species Combretum micranthum. The sequence continues at coordinate 431,608 of JAMXBD010000585.1, forward strand.
TAAGAGTTTTTTTTGTATGTGAGATATTATTTTTACTAAAGATTATTTTACTTTTAAAGAGATGTATCGATTTATCCAATTAAGTTTTGATAGTCCCAACCCATACCCATGGAGTCCGTTTGGATTAAGCGGGTTGATGGAACGTTTAGATTGACGCTTGGACAAAGATTTTAACATTGGGTATATAAAGGAGGATCCTATGAAATGTTGACGCCATGCATGCAATATTTAAGAGTTGCGTACCCTTTTTCATTCTCCTTCTCATCGTTTGAAGATTGGAAACGATTGGTTTTAATGTTACTGAAAGGCAAAAAGAAGGCACTTAATTATTTATACGTGAAGGGATATTCTACCAAAATCATTACATAAGTTTTGGATTTTTAGATTTGTATATTTAAATTTGAAATTGCTAAATTTCATATTTGATCAATTTTATATTTGTAAAACCTTTATGTTTTAAATAGTTACTAAATTTCCTATTCAGCAAAACTTTTTAATTATTAAGTTTACCGTCTTCGTAATCTTTGAAAATATATTACGATACATGTGCATTGGCTGAAAAATACAGGTTTTAAGTTGTACAAACCGATGGTATACATTATATATATTGCACATGGAAGATGTAAACAAAGAGTGTTTTTTATAATATAATTGACATAGTTATAATTAAAGCTAAAAACGAGTTGAGCTGAACTAAACCTTTAAAGACTCCGGCCAGATCAATTCGTTTAAAAATTATTGAGTTTGAACTCAAGCAAAGGTTTTTATCAAGCCCGAAATTAGATTTGAGTTCAGTTCGTTTACAAATCAAGCTCGCTAACTGGTCAAGCTTAGCTTTTTATCAAACTTATAATTTATGTTCGAGCTCGATTAATTTAGATAGCTCATTTTCAAATTTTTTTCAAACTAAAAAAATATTTTATAAGAGTCACTAAATATATATATACATATATATATCAAATAGAAATTAGTTTTTATTATTTTAATTATATGTTTATCTATAAAATGTCATACATATAAAAATCATAAATCTACTAGTGAGCTCGTTCACTAGCCTCTTCACGAGCTTACTCACGACCCTATCTATAGACCTAAACAAGCATGTTTACAAGTCGGCTTACTAGCTTAAATCGAAGCTTGAGGGCAAGACTCATTTACGACCCTAATTACAATAGAAAACTAATAGCTTGCTTAATATGTTCATCAATCATCTATATATATATATATATATATATTCTTTTTGCACCGGAATCAAACGTTTGCATAATTGAAAAAATCTCGCATTTTCATTTCCTTTTTCTCCCTATCCCTTCTTTTGATATCATCCATACTTTTTGTTACATGCAATAAACATTCTTGAACTAAATAACAATCATTAAATTAATACACAATGATATTGGTTAAGAAGATCCCATCGTGAGAGAGTGATTTATTTTGTAGAAGATCATGATGATTAGTTAATCCACTAATATCGACTGAATGTTTTCTTGGTTAACAATTATGGGGGGTAAAAAAAGAACATTTGATAACCATATGCTCTGTGGAATGTCTAATAATAGTCAACAACATATAAATTTTAATTGATCATCCACCATGCTACAACAAATATAAAAGGTTATATTAAAATCTTCGGTGTCAATTCTTCGTTTGTCTACATCAACCACTTTGCAAATGTTATTACCCTCAATTAAACATTAATCTCTATACAGGAGCAACAAACGTACACGTTTTCTAGAAAAATCCAATCCTTAAAATATTACAAGGAATATTACGGAAGATCCTTTCGCTCTTCCCTTTTGTTTAATCATTGAAGTTTTACATAAGTGAGTGGTTTTCAAATATAAATTGTTCTTGCATATATGTCCGTTTGCTGAACATTGCCGTCTCAGTAGCAATAGCGACTCGAACAACGTAAGAGGTGTTCGCTTCTTTGATGGTGTCTTCACCAGCCTCATTTGAAACCTTAGACAAAGGCTGAGGCAAGAGTTCCCCGCACTTTATATTATAACCATTGTTTTCAAATAAATTGATTTAGGGTTAGATTGATCCTGGTGCTTTCACATGGTATCAGAGCAAGGTTAGTATCAATCTTCACTGGTACTTCTTTCGTTGTTTCCTTATCTTGTTCTGGTTTTCTGCTTCGAAAATGGGAGATACAATTACTATTGATCCGTTGTATCTTGCTGGTTCGGATAATCCTGGAATGGTTTTAGGAAACATCGTTTTTAATGGCATGAATTTCTTAGCCTGGAGTAGATCGATAAGAATGGCCTTAGGAGCCAAACTCAAATTAGGTTTTCTTGATGGATCGGTTGTTAAACCATAGAGAATTCAAGTGATTTTGTCAAATGGACTCGCTGTGATTATATGATACGTTGTTGGATTCTCAATACTATGGTTGCTGAAATGTCTCAAAATTATCTTTTTGTTCAATCGGCTAAGGATTTGTGGAATGAACTCAATGAACAGTATGGACAAGCTAATGGTCCACTAATTTTTCAAATTCAACATGAGATTGCGAATTTGAGACAAGGAAATCAGACTATCACAGCATATTATAACAAATTGAGACGACTTTGGGATGAATTACACGGAATGCATCCATATCCAATTTGTTTATGTGATCGTGATGATTTTTGTAAGTGTTCTTTGAATAAGAGGTTAGAGGAATATGATTCCCAATCAAAACTTGTTCAATTTTTTATGGGACTTAATGATTCTTTTGAAGTTGTAAGAAATCAGATTTTATCTGTAGAACCTCTTCCACATGTTAATAGGGCCTTTTACTTGGTGTTACAAGTTGAGAAACAGAAAGAAGTTTCTAATCTGATGTCTGTGGATGGAAGTTCAAATGTTTTTGCAGCCACCACACGATTTTCTTCTAGGCCTGCAAATAGAAATGTAGTGTCTGATAAAAGAGATTTTAAAAGAAGTAAGTTGAGATGTAGAAATTGTAATCAAGAAGGTCATTCTATTGAGATGTGTTTTGAGTTAATTGGGTATCCGGAGTGGTATAAAGGTCGGAAAGTTAAGAAATCGGGTGTTATTGCTAGAAGCAATTCTGCACAAACAGATTTTCCAGGTGAAAACATTGGTGGTGGAGTGACAGATTTTGTGTGTGAAACTCCTCTTGATCATGGCTTTAACCGTAAGAACGATGATGTTGATTCTTCACTTGTTCATGCTGTTTGTGCACAAATGTTCAAGATGATGCAAGGTCAAAAATCTCATTTTACAGCTGCTAATAACACCAGTGCTGCATCTATTCCAACTGCACAGAGCAACTTTAGCTTTGCTGGTACTTCCTCTTCTTCCTTTGCTCATTTAGTTGCTTTAAACTATAAAGTTAGTACTTGGATAATTGACACAGGAGCAAGTGATCACATGACACCTTTTTACTCTTTATACACCAATACGTATGTCTTAAAGGAACATATCATAGTTTCTTTACCAGATAGTTCTACTAAAACAGCTTTTGAAGCTGGTACCATTCATGTTACTGATGATATTGTGCTGTTTGATGTCTTATATATACCTGATTTTAAACACAATTTGCTTTCTATTCCATGGTTATTAAAGGATTTGCCTCTAGTAATCACCTTTACCAATACTTCTTGTTTGTTCCAGGACCTGAAAACTAACAAAATTCTTGCTACTGCTCGTGCGCATAGAGGATTGTATCTTCTACACGCTGATACTTCCCCACGCTTACTACATACTCCCAATTCTTGTAACAACTTGTCTTTTCTTTACTACATGCTCGGCTTGGTCATGGTTCTTTGTCCAAGTTTAAACACATTCCTTGTTATAAACATTTCAGTTGTAAAGATTTTGTTTGTGAAACTTGTCAACTTGCTAAGATTCATCGGTTGCCTTTTATAAGGAGTGATAGTTATGAAACTACTTTGTTTGGATTGATACATGTGGACTTATGGGGTCCTTATCCTCTTGCTACAAGATTGGGAGAGCATTATTGTTTGACAATTGTTGATGATTTTTCACGAGGTACTTGGACTTATTTACTCAAATATAAGTCTCAAGTCTGTTCTGTTTTGCACAAATTCTTTGCTTATGTGCAAAATCATTTTGGTGTTTATCCAAAAACAATTAGAACCGATAATGGTGGTGAATTTGTTTCTTGTGAATGTAAAGAATTATTTGATCATCTTGGCATTCTACATCAACGCACAATTCCTTATACTCCCCAACAAAATGGTAGAGTAGAAAGGAAACATCGACACTTGTTTGATACTTCTAGGGCTTTAAGGTTACATGCTGGATTGCCTAAGGAATTTTGGGGAGATTGTGTGTTAACGGCCACATATTTGATAAATAGGATGCCCGTCGAAGTTTTGCAATGGAAGACTCCTTATGAACTGATTTTTGGTAATTCCCCTTCTTATGATCATCTTAGAGTTTTTGGATGTTTGTGTTTTGCTCCTTCTCTTGGTTCAAGCCGTGATAAGATGGATCCAAAGGGGTTAAAGTGTATTTTCTTAGGTTATGGTGCTGTTCAAAAGGGATATAAAGTGTATGATGTTGTTGGGAAGCGGTCCTTTGTTAGTCGTGATGTCACGTTTATTGAAAATTCATTTCCTTATAAGGCTGATTCTGTTTCTTCTTTACCTGTTGACACTTCACAACATTTTTCTTTACCTCATGTTAGTTTTCCAGTTGCACCTTCTTCCGCTACATCTGATACATCTTCTTCTTCTCCTGCTGTCATACCTGTTGTTCATTCTCCTTCTCTTTCTGATACACATTCATCACATACACAAGATCCTTCTATTCCTCTTCGTCGTTCTGTTCGGTCTCATCATATACCTTCTTGGTTAAACGATTTTGTTCATTCTCTCAATAGTGTTCATCATGTTGATCAGCCTACTGTCTTACACAAATTTCCTTTGTTTAATGCTTCTTCCTTTCATTCTTATCCATCCTCCTATGTTGCTTCGCTTGCTAATGTGTTAATAACCAAAGAACCAACTTCTTATTTTGAAGCATCTCAATATGATCATTGGATAGATGCTATGAATCTTGAATTGCAGGCCCTTGAGCAGAATAATACATGGGAGCTGACTTGCTTGCCTTCACATAAGCAAGCAATTGGTTGCAAATGGGTTTATAAAACCAAGTTTAAGGCTGATGGCAGTGTGGATCGTTACAAAGCACGCTTAGTGGCTAAAGGATATACTCAAGTTGAAGGTGAGGATTATCATCATACTTTTTCCCCTGTTGCTAATCTTGGTACTGTTCGCATCCTTTTAGCTGTTGCTTCTGTTCGTTGTTGGCCTCTTCATCAAGTGATGTGAACAACGCCTTCCTACATGGTTCACTTGATGAAGAGATCTACATGTTGCCTCCACAAGGCTACACTAAAGCCAAACCAGGTCAAGTTTGCAAATTATTGAAGTCCTTGTATGGTTTAAAACAAGCTTCAAGGCAGTGGAACTTAGAGATTTCTCAATTTCTTATTCATCTTGGTTTTCGACAATTGCTCATGATCATTCTTTGTATGTCAGACAGTCTTCTACTAGAGTTTTAATAGTCTTGTTGTATGTTGATGATATGCTATTAACTGGTGATGATGTTGTTGGAATTCGCGAGTTGAAATCTCAGCTAGATACGAAGTTCACCATTAAAGATCTGGGTGAGGCTCGTTATTTTCTGGGTTTTGAAATTTGTTCTACTGACAAAGGCATTATGTTGAATCAACGGAAGTTTATCATGGATATTTTAGTTGATGGAGGGTTGACGGCTGCTAAGCCTACTCGTATTCCTTTGCCATCTGTTCCTTCCTTTTATGATCTTGAGAGCCCTTTGCTGGATGATCCTGTTTTTTATCGTCGTCTTGTTGGTCGCCTTCTTTACCTCACCATGACAAGACCTGATTTGTCCTTTGCTGTTCACAAGCTTAGTCAATTTTTGGCTTCTCCTCGTGCAGTCCATTTGAAGGCTTTGTTTCATGTCTTGCGTTATCTCAAGGGCACTTCTGATTTAGGTCTCTTTTATCCTCGTACTAGCTCCTTACAGCTTGTAGCTTATTCGGATTCTGATTGGGGTGCTTGCCTTGCTGATCGCAAATCCATTTCTGGTTATTGTCTTCTTCTTGGTGATTCTCTTGTGTCTTGGAAAACTAAGAAGCAGCCTACGGTTTCTACTTCTTCTACTGAGGCTGAGTATAGGAGTATGGGTTTTGTTTCTAAAGAAATTCTTTGGATTTCTTATATCTTACATGACTTAGGTGTGAACTTGTCTTTACCTGTTTCCTTGCACTGTGACAATCGCTCTGCCATTTTGCTGCTGATCATCCCTGTCATCATGGACGTACGAAACATATTGCTATCGACGCCCATTTTGTTCGTGATTTGGTTAATCAAGGTTTTCTTTCTCCTGTTTTTGTACCTTCCTCTTCTCAATTGGCTGATTTCCTTACAAAATCAGTTTCTGAAACTCAAATGTCCACTGCTCTTTCCAAGCTGGGCCTTTGCAAGGCTCCACCTTGGGGGGGGGGGGTATGAAGATATATTTATATGCTGAGCTGGATTAGTTAGAGTTGCTGAGCTGGCTTTTCTGTTTTATTTCTGTTTTAGCTAGTCTTTGTAAATATATATATATCTGTTCTGTATTTCCTTTGATATACGAAAGACACTTTGGTTAATAAAACAGAAAAACTTTCTCTCTACATTCCTGCAGCTTTCTTCTTTCATTCAAGGAATGATTTAGGGTTAGATTGATCCTGGTGCTTTCACATATTTTATGTGTGTGTCTTACCAGCATCTGTCTTTGTATTTGTTTGAAACCTGACGGTTGGAACCAACTATTCGGTTTACTCCTATTCCTAAACTGATATTTTTGGCAACTTGTCTTCTATTGCATCATCTCGAAATAATTGTGGTAAAGATGGTAACTAGAAAATGAAAGTTGGGATGTGAAAGTTCACATAATAATAATTAATAATTTTTTTTTTATAATATAGGATAAAAAAACTTTGAATGGTACTTGTAATTTATCTTTTTGGTATCTTATTTTGGTAGTTGAAAACTATCCAACACGATAAAAATAAAAAATTCTCAACTTGAAATTCATAAATATATTAATTCATTCCATTTTACCCAATTTTTAGACACAAAGCCACCGCCAGTCTCTTCAAGAGCAATTTAGGCCAAAGTTGGATCCTCATTCAAAGCCCAAAATCGTTCCCCAGGTGGTAGCAATATCTTTATAGTTCATATAATTGTGCTTCTTAAACGACAATGTTGTCAAGGTAATGGCTTAGTTTTCGATGGTGTCGATGCAGTCGCACAAAAATCAAATCATGGGATGGTGATGTTTCATATACATTGAGAACAGCTAGAAATGATGTTCCAAATTGATAAATGATTTACCATTCGTATCAAAACTTTGCAGCAGTTAAAAGTGGCTGGTATATGTTAAAGGGAAATTCAATTTTCAGATATAAGTAGGATGGGTTGTTTGTTATAAAGTAGTATATGCGGTTCATTTAGACATCATCACGGTTTTGGAATCGAATCGAACCGGAACCAGAACCGTTGGTTTCGGATCTTGAAAATAAGGAATCAGAACCGTCTCCCATGGTTCCGGTCCGGTTCTATGGAATCAACAGTTCCCAGTTTCGGTGTTGGAATAGTGGAACCGTCTTTTTAAGTAAAAAAATTAATATTTATTTTAATAAAATAAATTTTAAACTCAAAATAATTAATTATTGGGTCTAAAAGTATTAAATTATTCAGTCAAAATTTACAACTATTTTTTTAGAATGCGCATTTATTTATATATAAACACAACTCATATCAATTATAATTAGTAATATGAGATAATAGAATACTCTAGAGAATAACAAGAAAATTATAATACAAAAAATAGTCCCACGTTGTTAAAGAATTAATTTTGCTTTTAGAAAAAGTTTATATAAACGAAATTATTTATAAGTTTAAATTATGTTTATTTGTATTATTATAATAAAACGTTAAATATTATAAATAGGTAATAAATTATACTATTCATATGAATAGTATGAACACTAATAAATTTTAAATTTAATAAATTTTTTAAAAAATTTACATAATTCTGATTTTTTTTTTTTAATGAAACCAGTTGGAACCGCCGGTTCCACCCCGTTCCAGAACCAGAAAACCAACAGTTCCTTAGACCGACAGTTCCTTAGCCGTTCTAGAACCATCTAACTAGTCCGGTTCCAATTCTAGAACCACCAGTGACGGTTCTAATTCGGTTCCTCGTTCGAAATCGAACCGTGTCTATGAGTAGGTGCATCTTCGATAATAGTAATTAAGGTCAGCTTCAAGTTTTTTAAGTGTGGTCGAGGTAGATAGTTAATTATGGGATGGATATTTGCTATAACAATTTGCTATCAAATTGTTGTCTCGATAAATGAAAACATGCTACATGTTATTAATTTGATTTTACTTATTTTATATTTTTTCTATAAATGATAATTATTGACACGTGATATGTTTTTACTCGTTGAGATAGTAATATGACAATGAGCACGCTACAACAAATTTTCGTCCATTAGTTATGATATTAAAGTTACACCAAAAGTTATCTTTTTGGCCATTACACTACAAGTTATTAATAAACAAAATAGAGACCCATCCTAATGTAATATTCAATAGTTTTAATAAAAAAAAAAAGATAATTAAGTTTAATATTTTGATCATACTTTTATCTCTAATATAAAAATATTATATCAAATTAATAAGATGTGACATACAATGGCACAAATCTTGAATCCTCTTTCCTATCTTATGACACTACGAGTTAGTATAAACACAAACAAGAATACTCACCGAGTGAACTAAATCACACAACAATTGAAAATGATGCAATCTTAAAGAGAAACTTCCCTCAATTTAGGGTTTCAAAGTATATCATCAATTTTTAAAAGAAAGGCAAGACTAAAGGACTATTTACACTATTGTATGGAAAACCCTAAAATGATAGACAAAAAATAAATCGTGCATCATAAGTTGAAAACATAGCCTGGCAGTGTAAAATAAAAGCCGGCGGCCTAAGATTAACACTAGCAGCTTTAAAACTCGAAAGACAAAACTATTAACAATATAGGCCGGCTCTAACACCAGCAGTGTAGCCTTCAACACCGGTGACGTATCTTCCAAGTCGACAGTATAAGGCAAGGTGGCCTAGTGTTGCTTCCTCCTCTCCTTCTTGGACAACTCCCTCTTGTTCAAATATATGTCTGCTATGTTGTCAACATCATTCACCACCTCTATACAATCCATCATTATTGGTTTCAATATTATTATTATTATTGAATCATAATTCTTAGATCTAGTATTTTTTCTACCATTTCCACCACCATTGATTCGCTACATTTAACTATCATGAAAGTAAGCCATTATATTTTAATTTCAATTTTATGTTTTTCTTTTTCATTTATTGACATCCTAACATGGGGTTATGTTATTTCTATTATGGCATTTTTTGTAATCATTAATAGGAGTTTTGTATGTATTAGAGATATTATTTTTTCTAGGGATTATTTTACTTTTAAAGGGATGTATCAGTTTATCCAATTAAGTTTTTATAGCTCCAACCCATATCCATGAACCCATTTAGATTAAGTGGATTGATGGGATGTTTAGATTCGTGCTCAGACAAAGTGATATGCTCCTTGCTCATATTATGATGTAATAGGCCCTAAAACTTGATTTGCAATGAAAATAAGATATGAATGGCGTCACTATCGAATACTGTGTAGCAATACTAACCTGAGCTACAATCTCTCTCACTTAATATTACGCACAAGGTTGATCGAGTGTTTGTTTGCTACAATCTGGAATAGATTGATAAGAACTAGGTATTTTGGCTCCCAAATGAAAGATAAATACAATGGGAGTTGAAAACTTGATGTCTAGATTAGGGTTTACATATGAAAAGTGGGTATTTATACAGCCCTCATTAATGGCATAATAATAAATAACACAACTTAAATAAAGGAAAATTCATGCAAAATATAGAACAATGATCACTCCCTGAATAATGGGTGTTATCTCCTATTGTGGTACCCATCATAGCAGTATCATAGGCCATGATCTCCTCTAGGCACAATTATCAATGTTGATAATGTGCTCCACCATGGGCATATCACAGGCCATGATCTCCTCATATTGAATTTTATAATATTGGTTATGAGCAAGATCACAAGCGTGATTCAAATACGACCCTTAGTACGAGTGTGCTATGAGATCACGCCCATCGGGCATGACGTTGCCTGCGTTCCCCTCTGTTTCCTTCTTCACCAATAACGACTTGTGTCACGACCGTGATTGACGTGTCTCCTTTAATTTATTCATGTTCTCCTTCTAACTTCTTACAAATTAATCCATGTTTCTTTGGGCAATACACCCCATAGCCATTTAGAAAGTTATATTCATCTTCATTTGGTTGATTTGATAGAATTCTCAAAACTAAATTTTGTAAACTTTTAGCTCGGGCTCTTGTAATAGGACCTGTCGAAAGCTGATTCCTATCACAAATATTTTAACATTGGGTATATAAAGTTGGATCCTATGAAATGTTGCTGCTATTCATACTATGTTTAAGAGTTGCGTACCCTTTTTCATTCTCCTTCTCATCGTTTGGTCATTGGAAACGATTAGTTTTAATGTCACTCAAAGGCAAAATGAATGGACTTAATTATTCATACTTGAAGGGATAATCTACCAAAACCATTACCTAAGTTTTGGATTTTCAGTTTTGTATACTTAAATTTGAAATTACTAACTTTCATATTTGATCAATTTTTTTATTTGTAAAACATTTATGTTTTAAATAGTTACTAAATCTCCTATTCAATAAAACTTTTTAATTATTAAATTTACCGTCTTCGTAATCTTAGAAAATATATTACGATAAATGTGCTGGCTGAAAAACACAGGTTTTAAGTTGTACAAACCGATGGTAAACATTATAATATATATTGCACATGGAAGATGTAAACAAAGAGTGTTATTATAATATGGTTGACTAGTTATAATTAGGGCTAAAAACAAGTTGAGCTAAACTAAACTTTTAAAGACTCCAGCACAATCGATTAGTTTAAAAATTATTGAGCTTGAACTCAAGCAAAGTTTTTTATCATGCCTGTTTAGCTCGTTTATTGATATTGAGCTTAGCTCATTTGCAAATCAAGTTTGAGAATGGGCTGAGCTTAGCTTTTTATCAAAGTTTAAGTTTAAGTTCGAGCTCAATTTATCTAGATAGTCCATTTCAAATTTTTCAAACTAAAAAAAATATTATATGAGTTACTAAATATATAAATATATATATCAAATAGAAATTAGTTTTTTTGTTGTTTTAATTATATATATATATATAATATCACACGTATAAAATCCATAAATCTGCTAATGAGCTTATTCACGAGCCTCTTAATAAGATGACTCGCGACCCTGTCTATAAATCTAAATAAGTCTGTTTACAAGTTAGCTTACGAGCTTAAATTGAATGTCGAGAGCAAGACTCATTAACAACACTAATTATAATAGAAAACTAATAGCTTGCTTAACATGTTCATATATATATATATATATATATTCTATTTGCACCAGAATCAAACGTTTTGCACCAGTGAAAAAATCTTGCATTTTCATTTCCTTTTTCTTCTTATCCCTTGTTTTGATATCATTCATACATTCTGATACATGCAATAAACATTCTTGAACCAAATTCCTTGAACTTGAACTAAATAACAATCATTAAATTAATACACAATGATATTGGTTAAGAAGATCCAATCGTGAGAGAATGATTAATTTTATAGAAGATCATGATGATTAGTTGACCCACTAATGTCAACTGAATCTCTTCTTAGTTAAGAATTATGGGTTAAAAAAAGATACGTTTGATAATCTTATGCTATGTGGAATGTCTAAATAATAATCGATGACATATAAATTTTAAAATTTCAGTGTCAATATCAACCACTATGTGAATGTTATTACCCTCAATTGAACATTATTCTCTATGCAGGAGCAACAAACGTACACGTTTTCTAGAAAAATCCAATCCTTAAAATATTATGAGGAATATTACGAAAGATCCTTTTGGTTCTTTCCCTTTTGTTTAATCATAGAAGTTTTATATAAGTGAGTGGTTTTCAAATATTAATTGTTCTTGCATATATGTTGTGGTTCTGTATTGTGGTTGTTGAACTCAGATGTTGTTGGGTTAAATGCTTCTTTAGTTAGTGTGATTAAGACTTATAATGAGGAGCTTCATAACATAATTATTTAGTTACTTCATGAGTCATGTTTCTACTTCCGGACAAAGACTAAGCGTCAGTGCTTAGACAATTATGGAATAATCTGATAATTAATATCCCCTAGCATGTTAATGCTTACTTACAAGCCCCCATTTGGTAAAGCTTCTTCCGAAAAGTCCAGTCATGATTTGAGTAAAGACAGGAAACAAGAGTCAAAATGCACGATTTGGAAGTGTTGCTAAAAGGTGCTGAGGTCTTACTAAAGGTGTAACATTATTGACTTAATTAATTAATAATTGATCATCATGATCAATCTTTAATACCCAATATTCTTCCAATATATGCTATGTGAATAGGGGTGGAAAATGATATTCGCTAGCAAATCGTGCAATATTTCATCTCAAATTCGTATTAATACAAAAGCTATCACAAATGATTAATAAACATTAGAATCTTAATTAATGAGCTTATTCATGAGTCTCTTAACGAGGTGACTCACGAGCTTATCTATAACTTAAATAAGTCTGTTTATAAGTCGGCTTACGAGCTTAAATCGAATCTCGAGAGCAAGACTCATTTACAATCCTAATTATAATAGAAAACTAATAGCTTGCTTAATATGTTCATATATATATAGATTTGCACAAGTGAAAAAATCTTGCATTTTCATTTCCTTTTTATTCTTATCCCTTTTTGATATCATTCATACTTTTTGATACATGCAATAAACATTCTTGAACCAAATTCCCTGAACTTGAACTAAATAACAATCATTAAATTAATACACAATGATATTGGTTAAGAAGATCCAATCATAAGAGAATGATTAATTTTATAGAAGATCATGATGATTAGTTGATCCACTAATGTCGACTGAATCTTTTCTTGGTTAAGAATTTGATAGAACACGAGCTCGCAAACCACCATTTTGGGCTAAAGACTATATCATAAATAGACTTACAAATTCATATGATTCACGGATTGTAACTAGAATATAATTGATAGTTACAAAATAGAGTAGAAAAACAAACTAGAATAACATATTGTAACAGATTCTAGCTTATTCTTAACAGCTGGAACAGATCTAGAAAAATATATAAAACAAGATAACAAGGCACAAATGGTAGTTTTTACCAATGTTGTCAGAACCGGACCGGGGTTTAACCCGGACAGGCTAGGGGGTCAGGGGTCAAGGGTTCGAACCGGGTTCAACCGGGAGTCGAACCAGGGTCACGAAAAAATAAAAATATAAGGGATAATTTAATTATAAAAGACCAATATGTGTATAATTACTCAATTAAATCTATATTTAGATCAAATTCATCAATTAATTATTAAATAAATATGGTTTAATTATTATATTTTATAAATTTATAATAAAGTATGGATAAATATTTAAATTTCTAATTTTTTATTTCTTTTATTTTTGGATCTGGTTCAACCGGCCCGGTCGACCGGGTCAATCCAGGTCTCACCGGTTTGTTGCAAAAACAAGTTTTAGGCGAGACCCGGCCCAGCCTTAGTACCAGTTCCGATCAACCGGGTTGAATCGGCCGGTCCGGGCCGGTTCTGACAACCATGGTTTTTACCCTACCGAACAAAGACTGTCTTGGAGCCTTGGTAAGCTCGAATTAGCACACTATCTTCATCCTTTACCTAGCATCAACACCAAAGCGATTAGAACGAATTAAGGTTACAAAATAGGGATACACGAGAGTTGAGAGGAAACAGAGAGAGAGTTTGAGAGTCACTTACCTTTGTGACTCTGTGAGTAAGAGAGAGTCGGTATTAGGGCATAGTGTGGGCTGAGCCGAATTATTTAGTACAGGCCTAACATTTTGGTGCTCTCGTCCCAGCATCAATGGTGACAACAAGAACACAAGCATCTCAACAGGAGGAATTCGCCAAATTACAATCATTAGTGTTTTCTATTGCCAAATCAGTCAACAAGATGTAGCAACAGGTGCAAGAACAGTCAAATGCAAACAAAGATATGCAACATTCTATTCAACAATTACAAGAACAGATACAGACCACTAGTTTGAATCCGAACCATACTAATACACCTCAAGATCAGAATTTCCATGGTTCATCACTTTCAGTGATAGAAAATATGCTTAAAGGCATGAAATTGGAGATTCCAACTTTTGAAGGAGACTATCCATTAGGATGGATATTTCAAGCACAAAAATTCTTTAATTTTCATGGTGTTCCTAAAGAGCAACAATTGATCATCACTTCATTTGCATTCAAAGGTCGAGCATTAAAATGGTATGAGTAGATGGAGCAAAATGGTCAAATTTCAACATGCAAGCATTCTTAAAATCATTAAAGGCTAGATTTGGTCCTTCAGATTATGATGATGTTCAAGGTACTCTTTCTAAACTTGTTCAGGCAGGTACTGTTGAAAACTATCGAGCTGAATTTGAAGCTTTGTCTACTAGAACTGTGGGTTTATCAGATAAATTCTTGTTGAGTTGTTTTGTCTCGGTTTAAAACCGTATATTAGGAAAGAAGTTCAAATTGCTAGACCTGATAACATGGAACATGCATTATGGCTGGCAAAAATGCATGAATCAAAATTAGCTTATATGAATTACATGCCTAAGTCGACAATTTTTCCTAAGTCATCATCATTGTCGCATTTCAATACCTTGCAATTTTCAAATCATCTAAACCCACATTCCTATTCAAAAATTGACAAAAGAAGAGGTACATGAGAGAAGAGAAAAGGGATTATGCTTTAATTGTGATGAAAAGTATAATCGAAATCACAAATGCAAAGCCAAATTTTTTATCGTGATGAGTGATGTTGACAATGATCCTGTTTTAGATGATATGTCACAACTTGATCACCAATCAGCACCTATTTTTAGTTCAGATGATTGTACTATCAGTTACCATGCAATGTCTGGCACTAATGTCCCTAAAATAATACTTTTAAGGGTATTATTAACAATAAATCAGTTACTATATTAGTAGATTCTAGGAGTACACATAATTTTGTACAATCCAGATTGGTCAAGTATTTGAATTTGACAGTCACTCAATCACCTTCGTTTAATGTCCTTATTAGTGATGGTATGAAGATGGCCAGTAAGGGTACTTGTGAGGATGTGTAGTTCCATATTCAAGGGGTGTTATTCAAGGACACATTTCATGTGTTACCTATACAAGAGGCTGAATTGGTTTTGGGAGTGCAATGGTTGCAGCTTTTGGGCCCTATAACTATTGATTATAGTCAGTTGACTATGCAATTCAACTATCAGGGCATTCTCGTTTCATTGCAGGGTGAACAGGAGACACTAATGGGTATTAATCAGCATCAGTTCAAGCGTTTGGTGCAAACTGATGCAATTTTGGCTTGTTTTCAATTTGTGGCTCAGGAGTCTATTTGTAACACATCCGATAATTTCACCAGCAACCAAGCCTTACAAGACTTGTTGCAAATATTCCTAAGTGTTTGAAGCACCTATATCATTGCCACCAATCAAGGATATTCAACACCAGATATACATTGAGGAAGGCAAAGGACCAATGAATGTAAAAGCTTACAGATACCCACATTTCCAAAAGACAGAGATTAAAAAGCAAGTCAATGACATGCTGCAACAAGGTATCATTCAACATAGTATTAGCCTTTATTCTTCCCTAGTGTTACTAGTGAAGAAAAAAGATGGAACTTGGCGATTTTGTATTGACTACAGAGCTCTCAATCATATTACTGTTAAGGATCAGGTTCCTATTCCAACCATTGATGAGCTTTTGGATGAGTTACATGGTGCTTCGGTTTTCTCAAAATTGGATCTCAGAGCTGGGTACCATCAGATTCGGATACACCCTAGAGATATTGAGAAAACTGCTTTCCGAACACATGAAGGCCATTACGAGTTCCTCTTTGATGATATTTTAGTTTACAATATGACAGAAGCACAGCATTTTGACCACTTGGATCAGGTCCTTCGCATATTGCTTGACAACCACTTTTATCTCAAGCAATCCAAATGCAGCTTTGGGGTAGACACAATTAAGTATCTTGGCCATATTGTGTCTGTCAATGGGGTACAACCTGAGAATCAGAAGGTTCAAGCTATGGTAAACTGGCCCATTCCTACTTCATTGAAGCAACTCAAAGCTTTTTTGGGACCTTTTGGGTATTATCGTCGGTTTATAAGAGGATATGCAGCAATGGCAAGTCCATTAACTGACTTATTACAGAAGGATACTTTCCATTGGACTGCTACAGCTACAGCTACAGCATCCTTTGAGAATTAAAGAAAGCTTTAGTACAAGCTCCCATTTTAGTCCTTGCCTAATTTCAAGGAGCCTTTTGTATTAAAGATGGATGCTTTTAGCTTAGGAGTTGGGGCTGTGTTGTTGCAACACAATAACCCAGTAGAGTTCTTTAGTAAGAAGATGCCCAATCATCTACAAAAAGCATCAACTTATGTTCGGGAATTATATACAATAGTGGAAGCAATGAGGAAATGGAGACAATATTTGCTGGGCTCCCATTTTCTCATCAAGACTGATCATCGAAGTTTAAAGGAGCTTTTAATGCAAGTGATCTAAACACCTGAGCAACAGAAGTATTTGACCAAATTGCTTGGTTATGATTACACTATTGTTTACAAAAGGGGGGTAAACAATAGAGTTGTTGATGCTTTATCCAGACAATATGCTCCAGAAGGATCTTATTTCGCTTGGAGCACACCTAATTTTCAGTAGGTTGACACATTGAAATCTGAATACAAGAGTTTGAAAGAATTTCGGGATGTTATTTCTACCTTAGAACAAGGGAACACATTCAAATATAATCTATCCTAGAAGAATGGTATCTTATACTCTGATCACAGAGTATTTTTAACTCCTCAATCAGCTCTTATCCAACCATTATTGACAGAATATCATGTGTCTCCAAGTTCTGGGCATTTTGGATTTTTGAAGACATTCAAACGAATTTCTTCAAATTTTTTTTTGGGAGGATATGAGGTCTATAATAGAACAGTTTGTTTGAAACTGTCAAACTTGTCAACAAGCCAAGTATTTTG
Source organism: Combretum micranthum (assembly GCA_024138025.1). Classification (NCBI taxonomy): domain Eukaryota; kingdom Viridiplantae; phylum Streptophyta; class Magnoliopsida; order Myrtales; family Combretaceae; genus Combretum; species Combretum micranthum. The sequence goes on from JAMXBD010000585.1 coordinate 448,927, forward strand.
CCAGAAGTCCATCCGGACTCTTACAACCATTGCCAATTCCCGATCAAATATGGGAAGACATTAGCATGAATTTTATCACTAGTTTTCCTAAATCCCAAGGCTTTACTTTGATATTTGTAGTGGTCGATCGGCTCACTAAATACTGTCATTAAGGAGCATTGGATACTCACTACACAACACCTAAAGTGGCATCATTATTCTTACACATGGTGGTCAAGTTATATGGTTATCCCAAATCTATAGTATCTAACAGAGACTCGGTATTCATGAGTTCTTTTTGGAAGGAACTTTTTACATTGAGCAGTACTAAACTCAGGGTCAGCAGTGCATATCATCCCCAGAGTGATGGTCAAATGGAGGTCATGAATAGAACTTTGCAACAATATTTGAGGTGCTGCACTATGGATTGTCCATCTAAGTGGGTGACATATTTACCTTGGGTGGAATTTGCTTATAATACTTCCTATCATGAAGGATCAAAAACTACACCATTTGAATTGGTGTATGGTAGGCCACCTCCCTCTATACTCTCCTATATACAAGGTGCTTCTAAAATGGATGTTATTGATCAGAAGCTGCATTCTCAAGATGAGCTTTTGAAAAAGCTCAAAACTAACCTACTTCAAGCTCAAGCAAAGTTGAAGTTTTATGTAGACCGACATAGGACAGATGTTGAGTTTTAGATTGGAGTCCTTGTTTTTGTTTAGCTATAACCTTATCAACAGTTGTCTATGGATTTAAAGAAGACTCATAAGCTATATAGAAGATATTATGGTCCCTTTACTGTGGTTCAGAAGATTGGTAATTGTGCTTACAAGCTTCAATTACCAGATTATGCTAAGATTCACAATGTGTTTCATGTTTCTTTACTAAAGAAGGCTCACGGATCTGAGTATCCTGCTTTAGCATTACCAAAGGACGCTGTGGGTAGTCAACCAGTATTGACACCTCTTACTATATTGGGATCCATAACTATTTTTCGACACAGAGTTCTTATTAAACAAGTTCTAGTCCAGTAGAGTGGTCTACCACCGGAAGAAACATCATGGGAAGATGGGTCCTCGTTTTCTAGGTTATACTCATCTTATAACCTTGAGGACAAGGTTGTTTTTGAAGAAGGGGAGACATCGATACAACACGAGCTCGCAAACCACCATTTTGGGCTAAAGACTATATCACAAATAGATTTACAAATTCATATGATTCACCTATTGTAACTAGAATATAGTTGATAGTTACAAAATAGAGTAGAAAAACAAACTAGAATAACATATTGTAACAGATGCTAGCTTATTCTTAACAGCTGGAACAGATCTGGAAACATATATAAATACAAGATAACAAGGCATAAAATGTAGTTTTTACCCTGCCGAACATGACTGAGTCTTGGAGCCTTGCTAAGCTCAAATTAGCACACTATCTTCATCCTTTACCTAGCATCAACACCAAAGTGATTAGAACAGAATTAGGGTTACAAAATAGGGATACACGAGAGTTGAGAGGAAACATGAGAGAGAGAGTTTGAGAGTCACTTACCTTTATGACTCTGTGAGTAAGAGAGAGTTGATATTAGAGCATAGTGTGGGCTGGGCCGAATTATTTAGTACAGGCCTAATAGAATTATGGGTTAAAAAAAGATACATTCGATAATCATATGCTATGTGGAATGTCTAAATAATAATCAACGACATATAAATTTTAAAATCTTCAGTGTCGATGTCAACCACTTATTACCCTCAATTGAACATTATTCTCTATGCAGAGCAACAAATGTACACGTTACCTAGAAAAATCCAATCCTTAAAATATTATGAGGAATATTACGGAAGATCCTTTTGGTTTTTTTCCCTTTTGTTTAATCATAGAAGTTTTATATAAGTGAGTGGCTTTCAAATGTTAATTGTTCTTGCATGTATCTTATGTTCTGTATTGTGGTTGTTGAACTCAGATATTGTTGGGTTAAATGCTTCTTTAGTTAGTGTGATTAAGACTTATAATGAGGAGCTTCATAACATAATTATTTAGTTACTTCATGGGTCATGTTTCTACTTCCGGACAAAGACTAAGCGTCAGTGCTTAGACAATTATGGAATAATCTGATAATTAATATCCCCTAGCATGTTAATGCTTACTTACAAGCCCCCATTTGGTAAAGCTTCTTCCGACAAGTCCAGTCATGATTTGAGTAAAGACAGGAAACAAGAGTCAAAATGCACGATTTGGAAGTGTTGCTAAAAGGTGCTGAGGCCTTACTAAAGGTGTAACATTATTGACTTAATTAATTAATAATTGGCCATCATAGTCATCTTTAATACCCAATATCCGTCCAAAATATGCCATGTGAGTAGGGGATATTCGCCAGCAAATCGTGCCATATTTCATCTCGAATTCGAATTACTAGAGGTGAGCACAAATCGATTTGATTCGTTTTTTTTAAAACTAACCAAACTTTAAATTTGCAGTTTTTTTTTATTCGAAATTATCTAACCCATTAAATAACGGTTTGGTTTACGAATTAAATCAAAACTCTAACTAATTTTTTCTTTATTCTAGTTTTTTTTTTTCTATATTTGCGTAGATACTTAAATATTTATATCACTTTAAAAAATTTATATTATAAATCATGACAAAATAATTTATGAATTCATCATACTTTTAATCGATAGTTCTCAATAAAATCAATTATTTATTAATAAAATACATTCACTAATCAATACATAGTAAGTTATAACTTATAATTTTTAATAGAACCATCAAGTCAATCATGTACCAATAAATTTAGCTATAATAAAAAATCACCTATCAATAAAATTCATCAACAAATAAAATGATCTACTGACAAATAAGTTAAACAATTAATACATAATAGGAATTTATAACTAAATAAATAAATTTCATACTTTATAAGTTAAAAACTATTATAAAAACAATGGTTTATCATCAACAAAATATATATATATATATATATATCATGAGACTGAAAAGCAAATTTAAAAATAAATAATTTGATTTTAATCAATATTCTCAAAATAATAAATATCAAAAGAGATCATATGAACATATATGATATTTAATCAATTATCATAAAAAAATCTATAGTTATAACTTATAAGTAAAATATTATTATATTTTTCTAGAACGATTTGATTCGGTTTTACAGATTGATTTTGTTTGCCTTCCAAACCAAACCATAAATTTAAGGATTGGTTCGGTTTGAAAAATTTTAAACCAAATAATTAAAATATTATATATTTTTTCGATTTAGTTCGGTTCAGTTCGGTTGGTTTTTTTACCTATCTCTATGTATTACTAACAAAAGTCATCACAAATAATTAATAAACATTTGAATTTTAATTATTTGTATGAGTTAATGTCATGAATTGTATTAAACTTTAAAATTGGGCAATTTAGTATTTGAAACAACTTTTCGTGCGCAACAATAGTATATCCATCAACTTCTTTTAGGTACTAAATTGATTAATTTTGAAATTTTTAAATACTAATTATATATTTTAGCAAAGTTCATATGTCATTCATGACATTAATATTGTTTTATCATAATCTGATAATTTTGGTATCATATTTTTATCGTTTTCAAATACATATTAATCAAAAAATATATATTGTAAAAAAACCTGATAGTTTTACTTATAAATAAGCCAACTATATATGATACTGATATGATATAAATATAATATAAATAAATTACAGATACTGATCAAATATAAATACGATAAATAAAATCAGAGAGTCTAAACAGACCCTATATTCTTCTTTATTAACGTGTTGCGTCGATAATCGTTTTGTCGTGTAGAGTGAAAAAAGAAAAAAAAAATTGTTAATGGAGAGGTATTGGTTAAAGTGTACTGCCAATATTTTTCACGTGCGTCCATGATTCAAACTCTCGATTGTGACCAAATTAATAGGAGTCGTCTGTGGCTTGCTCTTGCTTTATTTAATTTTAATTAAAGATCATCTAAGAAGCACTATGAGGAGCAGGTTTTAAATTTTAGCGACACATCACAAACATGGTGAAACAAACTCTGTGTACGAATAAAGGAAAAGGCCGCTCTCAGAAGACCACTTCTGGTGCTGGAAGGCTCGGATGTTTTACCGACAGTAAAAAAAAAAGTTTAGAAAATTTTACATGTAGAAGATTTTTCTAACTTTATGTAAATTTACAAACCGAAGTGAATGACATAATAATTCGAAATTTAAAGCTCGGTAAATGTTTACAATAAAATCAATGTTACAAACATATAAGATAAGCTACGTTTATCGAAGGTTTTTATGACTAACATCAAATTTATGAACATTGACAACTTTACATCATTTGGAAGTAAAATTATGAATTGAAGTGAATTTACGAATTTTAGTTGAATTACAAACTTTAATATGAGATTATAAATTATTAAGTAAATATAGGAATTCATAATGCCATTATGAAGTTATTGCCTTTTCCGAACTTTTGACTAGAACTATAAATTACAGGGGGAGTTAGTAAAGGTTGTTACATTTTATGAACAAATGAATTAATCACAAAATTTAGAGTACGTTTGGTTCTTCGGTTTGATATCGATTTGGCATTTGTTTCATATTATTTCAATCAGACTATTTGCCGAAAACAGATACAGAGAAAAAAATAAACATTTTTACCTATAAACTGACTTTACAGATTGAATATAGATGTTAATCAGATATAGATGAAAAATAAACAATTCAAATTTACCCATGAGCTAATTATCAAAGAACCACCATTTGAAAGATTTTTCAAATTTCCTAGCACTTTACTGACCTTGAAATTTTGTCACAAACCAAAGCAAAAGTTATGAACAATTTATATTTTCATATACTTTTGAGTGAAGTACCACAAGCAAGTTCATGAAATTTTATAAAGTTACAAACATTGTAAATATGAGGCTTCTTTATCGACAAGAATCGAATAATAATTGTTTACAATAAAAATATTATTCCATGATAAGCTTTCGAAAACCTATCCAATACATACTTTTTTAAGTTTTAAATCTTTTTTGTTAATTACTATACAATATTAACAGCAAGGAAGTTTTAGATCTCTGGTAGAGTAGAATATTATGCTATATTTTTCAGTTCTTAACACATATATTTCCAGAATACTTGAAAATTGGAAATGTACTCGTATACAACACATAGATTATATTGAAGTGATTCCTTAATTAAAATGTTTTAATTAACAATTTTTAATCTTCCGCCGTCACACCTAAATTATTAGATGACACATTATTAGAACCTTTATTTAACAACCTCAAAACTAACTACTTGTTTAATTAACAATTTTTTTTTTCCTTTCTTTTATTTCGTTTTCTCCACTAACGTATTATGTGGCCCTTTTGTGAAATAAATAATACATTAGCTTTAGCATGTTATAGAGGTCCATATCCTGGCCCAGCTTCTTAAAGTTTTACAAATAAGAAGGCTTATTAAATTTAAGTCCATTTATCACGTCTCTTAATATAAATATAACTATCCACCTTAATTAGAAGATACCACAAAACGAGTATTGAAACGACAAAGCCTTCCGGAATAAGGGGAAGATTCAATTCATCAACTCTAATAATTTGGTGCCTATTTATTTATTTTAATTACTATTTACTACAATTTTGAAAGGGAAAAAAATTAAACTCAAGTTAATTTTGGTTCAAATTCAAGGTACATCTATTCAGCTAAAACGGTTTTGCCCTTGCCTATTTATTGAGAAAACTTTTATTACAAGTAATATATTGGATATGAATTTTTTTTCGATTTTAATAGATTATATCTAAATAAAATTTTATTTTAAGAAAATATTTAAACTTTTTTATTTTGCACCCATAAGTCCTGTGATTTGCTGACATGGCAGGAATTATATATTTAAAAAATTAATTTTTATACCATATCAACATATTTTATTTTTATTTTCCCTTCTCCCTCCCCTCGCTCTCTTACCCCTCTCTCCTACCGCCGCCGCTCATTCTTCCGCTTTCAGGGGGGGAAAAAGAACAACCAATCAAAACAAAAGGAAAAACCCAAATCAAGCACGGCTTGCTCTAGAATCTTCTCAGGGTCTTCAAAGGAGCTTAGAATGGCATTTGCATAGGACTATGAACACACGAAATAAGTTAGTTTCATCAAGTGAGCAAACAGCGATAAATGATCATAGCATGATTAAATCTTAAAAGAAAAAAAAAAAAAGAAAAGAAATTCGGGTAATTCAGTAGCTAATAAGCATAAGCAATTGGTGTATTCTATTACAATTACTATAAACTATAAATTAAAAGTAAAATAAATTGAAACTAAATGAATTTAAGAGAAATTAAGTAATATGCATGGAAATATAGAACGAAAAGAGGACCTCAATTGTAGTGAAGGAAAGAGAAATTAAGGGGCCGATCAAGTTCCTGTTCATGTTCATGTTTAGATAACATGGACATGGTTGTTGTTTTTGTTATTGTCAGCAAAGTTCTTGTGAAAGATCGCATTTCTATGGAAAGCTAGGGTTTAATTGGTTTGAAATCTAATGTTTAATTGTCATATATACATGTGTATATATATAAGCATGCATGGCTTGTTAATTTAAAGTTATGATTTTTCTAGAAAAAACAAAATTCAATTGAATTTGGGATTTTTTATTTACATCTGTTACTGGTTTAGCTTTTGATCCAATGGGGGAGCACTTGGCTTCGATGGATTCCACTGGAACTATCATGTTTTGGGAATTTCAAATGACGAATAATTTGTTTTGATTGTTTATTTCAACAAGAAGAAGAAGCAGCGGCTGTAAGAGAGAGAGAGAGAGAGAGAGGGGAGATAGAATGGAAAATGAAAAAATAAATATACTAGCATGGCAGAAAAATTAATTTTTTCGTATATAGTCCCTATCACGCCAATAAATTACCGAACTTTTGGTTAAATTCCGACCAAAAGTATCGTGGATATATAAAATAAAAAGTTTAGGTTTTTTTTTTTTTTGTAATGAAATTTTGTTTAGATATAATCGAAATAGTTCAAGTACCGTGAGTGAAATTAACCGATAATACGTTGTGTGAATTTCTTCTACATGCAAACAAATAATATTTTTAACACGTGTATTACTACATATAGTAATTTTTAATACGATGACACATGTGTTAGATTTTTATTCATTTTTACAAACTAATCTTTTCCTATTTTCAAATATCGCCATATAGTAACCTATAAAAGTAATATCCCCGTACACAGTCTTCCTCCTGTCAAATTTTCTATAAAGCTGCAAATGAGCCAAGTTACTTACGCACTACTCGAGTTTAACTCATTTTAAGCTTGGGCTTAATAAGTAAACTAGTCAAGCTTGAACTTTGATTCAGGCTCATGAGCTAGCTCTTGGATATGTTTGCAAATAGACTTATTAACAAACTCATTAACAAGCTTGTTAGTAAGTTTATGAGTTCTATATTTAAGATATTTTAATATATAATTAAAACAAGAAAACTAATTTATATTTAATATGTATGTACATATATTTAGCAACTCTTATATATTATTTTTATGTTTGAAAAAAATAAAAATAAGCTATGCGGATGTTCTCGATGTCCATGCACTTCCAGTATTCAGTCGAGCTTGTCCGCTTCGGACAGGCGTGGACTTGCTTATATAATGAGGAGGCCCCAAATATGTGTAGACTCGAACATGTTGAAGTTGCATTTACAAATAGGAGTAATGTCAAAAATCTTACCATAGCTTTTGCAAAAGTGTAATTAGATACCTGATATAAGTTTTTATAGATATTTTATTTATCTTAAGTTTGATTTTGATAATTTTAATATTTGAATGGAGTTTTCATAGACCTTTTTTATGTTTAATTGGATTTGCTTTAGACATAAAAAAAGTTTGTGAAAATTTTGTTTAGATGGAAAAAATGTTAATACACGAAAAGTTACTTGTTTATAAACAGAAAAGTTACTATTAGATTGTAACAGGTCGGGTTCAGTCAAGTAGCCTGTAACTCCAAAGCATAGAGTGCATTAAGCTAGTAAGGAGAAACTATGACTATGGATCCAGGAATACTAAGGGATCCTCTCAAGCCTAGTTTCCAACCTCCACTTTTATCAACTAATTGAAGTAATTTTTTTTTAAAAAATGTTTGCACGAGTTTCGTACCCTGTCTAATTATCGTTTTTGTATTTTAAATTTTATAACTATTTTTCCAAAATAATAGAAATTGGTTGTCGTCCTTATATCATTTGGAATGCTAAGCATTCTTCACGATGCCAGTACATTAATTTAGGCAGTTTTCCAATATCGTACAGGATATATAGATAATTAACGTGCGTACCTGGACTTAATATTTATTTGGTTATTCGGTTATGTTGCTTTGTTTACGCTATATGCGCACCAGCTAGCTACGAATCGTTTCTAAGCTGGATTTATAAATTGTTTACTTTGTCATGTTACATGTAGAAGAATGATTCGAAGCTATTATGCTAATTTTCTGTTGCTTCATAAGGAGAGCATCTGATGAGAATCAAGAGTAGTAGGATTCTAGGAAATACGACTTCATACTAATTAAAGAATTCTATAGTATCTGACAGAGACTCGGTATTCATGAGTTCTTTTTGGAAGGAACTTTTTACATTGAGCAGTACTAAACTCAGGGTCAGCAGTGCATATCATCCCAGAGTGATGGTCAAATGGAGGTCATGAATAGAACTTTGCAACAATATTTGAGGTGCTGCACTATGGATTGTCCATCTAAGTGGGTGACATATTTACCTTGGGCGGAATTTGCTTATAATACTTCCTATCATGAAGGATCAAGAACTACACCATTTGAATTGGTGTATGGTAGGCCACCTCCCTCTATACTCTCTTATATACAAGGTGCTTCTAAATTGGATGTTATTGATCAGAAGCTGCATTCTCGAGATGAGCTTTTGAAAAAGCCCAAAACCAACCTACTTCAAGCTCAAGCAAAGATGAAGTTTTATGTAGACCGACATAGGACAGATGTTGAGTTTCAGATTGGAGTCCTTGTTTTTGTTCAGCTATAACTTTATCAACAGTTGTCTATGGATTTAAAGAAGACTCGTAAGCTATCTAGAAGATACTATGGTCCCTTTGCTTTAGTTCAGAAGATTGGTAATTGTGCTTACAAGCTTCAATTACCAGATTATGCTAAGATTCATAATGTGTTTCATGTTTCTTTACTAAAGAAGGCTCACGGATCTGAGTATCCTGCTTTAGCATTACCGAAGGACGATGTGGGTAGTCAACCAATATTGATACCTCTTACTATATTGGGATCCAGAACTATTTTTTGACACGGAGTTCTTATTAAACAAGTTCTAGTCCAGTAGAGTAGTCTACCACCGGAAGAAACATCATGGGAAGATCGGTCCTCGTTTTCTAGGTTATACTCATCTTATAACCTTGAGGACAAGGTTATTTTTTAAGAAGGGGAGACATTGGATACAACACGAGCTCGCAAACCACCATTTTAGGCTAAAGACTATATCACAAATAGATTTACAAATTCATATGATTCACGGATTGTAATTAGAATATAGTTGATAGTTACAAAATAGAGTAGAAAAACAAACTAGAATAACATATTGTAACAGATACTAGCTTATTCTTAACAGCTGGAACAGATCTGGAAAAATATATAAATACAAGATAACAAGACAAAAAAGGTAGTTTTTACCCTGTCGAACATGACTGAGTCTTGGAGCCTTGCTAAGCTCAAATTAGCACACTATCTTCATCCTTTACCTAGCATCAACACCAAAGCGATTAGAACGGAATTAAGGTTACAAAATAGGGATACACGAGAGTTGAGAGGAAACACAAGAGAGAGAGTTTGAGAGTCACTTACCTTTATGACTCTGTGAGTAAGAGAGAGTCGATATTAGGGCATAGTGTGGGCTGGGCCGAATTATTTAGTACAGGCCTAATAGAATTATGGGTTAAAAAAAGATACATTCGATAATCATATGCTATGTGGAATGTCTAAATAATAATCAACGACATATAAATTTTAAAATCTTCAGTGTCGATGTCAACCACTTATTACCCTCAATTGAACATTATTCTCTATGCAGGAGCAACAAATGTACACGTTATCTAGAAAAATCCAATCCTTAAAATATTATGAGGAATATTACGGAAGATCCTTTTGGTTTTTTCCCTTTTGTTTAATCATAGAAGTTTTATATAAGTGAGTGGTTTTCAAATATTAATTGTTCTTGCATGTATATTATGGTTCTGTATTGTGGTTGTTGAACTCAGATATTGTTGGGTTAAATGCTTCTTTAGTTAGTGTGATTAAGACTTATAATGAGGAGCTTCATAACATAATTATTTAGTTACTTCATGAGTCATGTTTCTACTTCCGGACAAAGACTAAGCGTCAGTGCTTAGACAATTATGGAATAATCTGATAATTAATATCCCCTAGCATGTTAATGCTTACTTACAAGCCCCCATTTGGTAAAGCTTCTTCCGACAAGTCCAGTCATGATTTGAGTAAAGACAGGAAACAAGAGTCAAAATGCACGATTTGAAGTGTTGCTAAAAGGTGCTGAGGCCTTACTAAAGGTGTAACATTATTGACTTAATTAATTAATAATTGGCCATCATAGTCATTCTTTAATACCAATATCCGTCCAAAATATGCCATGTGAGTAGGGGATATTCGCCAGCAAATCGTGCCATATTTCATCTCGAATTCGAATTACTATAAGGGAGCACGAATCGATTTGATACGATTTTTTTTAAAACCAAACCAAACTTTAAATTTACAGTTTTTTTTTTCATTCGAAATTATCTAACCCATTAAATAACGGTTTGGTTTACGAATTAAATCAAAACTCTAACTAAAATTTTTTCTTTATTCTAGTTTTTTTTTTTATATTTGCATAGATACTTAAATATTTATATCATTTTAAAAAGTTTATATTATAAATCATGACAAAATACTTTATGAATTCATCATACTTTTAATCGATAGTTCTCAATAAAATCAATTATTTATTAATAAAATACATTTACTAATCAATAAATAGTAAGTTATAACTTATAATTTTTAATAGAACCATCAAGTCAATCATGTACCAATAAATTTAGCTATAATAAAAATCACCTATCAACAAAATTCATCAACAAATAAAATAATCTACTGACAAAATAATTTAAACAATTAATACATAATAGGAATTTATAACTAAATAAATAAATTTCATACTTTATAAAGTTAAAAACTATTATAAAAACAATGGTTTATCATCAACAAAAATATATATATATCATGAGACTAAAAAAAAAATTTAAAAATAAATAATTTGATTTTAATCAATATTCTCAAAATAATAAATATCAAAAGAGATCATATGAACATATCTGATATTTAATCAATTATCATAAAAAAATCTATAGTTATAACTTATAAGTAAAATATTATTATATTTTTCTAAACGGTTTGATTCTGTTTTACAGATTGATTTTTTTGCCTTCCAAACCAAACCATAAATTTAAGGATTGGTTCGGTTTGGAAAGTTTTAAACCAAATAATTAAAATATATATATTTTTTCGATTTGTTCGGTTCAGTTCGGTTGGTTTTTTTACCTATCCATGTATTACTACAAAAGTCATCACAAATAATTAATAAACATTTGAATCGTAATTATTATATGAGTTAATGTCATGAATTGTATTAAACTTTAAAATTGCAATTTAGTATTTGAAACAACTTTTTGTGCGCAACAATAGTATATCCATCAACTTCTTTTAGGTACTAAATTGATTAATTTTAAATTTTTAAATACTAATTGTATATTTTAGCAAAGTTCATATGTCATTCATGACATTAATATTGTTTATCATAATCTGATATTTTCGTATCATATTTTTATCGTTTTTAAATAGATATTAATCAAAAAATATATATTGATAAAAAATTGATAGTTTTACTTATAAATAAGCCAACTATATATGATACTGATATATATAAATATAATACAAATAAATTACAGAACTGATCAAATATAAATACGATAATAAAATCAGAGAGTCTAAACAGACCCTATATATTCTTCTTTATTAACGTGTTGCGTCGATAATCGTTTTGTCGTGTAGAGTGAAAAAAGAAAAAAAAAAATTGTTAAGGAGAGGTATTGGTTAAAGTGTACTGCCAATATTTTTCACGTGCGTCCATGATTCAAACTCTCGATTGTGACCAAATTAATAGGAGTCGACTGTGGCTTGCTCTTGCTTTTTTTATTTTAATTAAAGATCATCTGAGAAGCACTATGAGGAGCAGGTTTTAAATTTTAGCGACACATCACAAACGTGGTGAAACAAACTCTGTGTACGAATAAAGGAAAAGGCCACCCTGAGAAGACCACTTCTGGTGCTGGAAGGCTCGGATGTTTTACCGACAGTAAAAAAAAAGTTTAGAAAATTTTACATGTAGAAGATTTTTGTAACTTTATGTAAATTTACAAACCGACGTGAATGACATAATAATATTTCGAAATTTAAAGCTCGGTAAATGTTTACAATAAAATCAATGTTACAAACATATAAGATAAGCTACGTTTATCGAAGGTTTTTATGACTAACAGCAAATTTATGAACATTGACAACTTTACATCATTTGGAAGTAAAATTATGAATTGAAGTGAATTTACGAATTTTAGTTGAATTACAAACTTTAATATGAGATTATAAATTATTAAGTAAATATAGGAATTCATAATGCCATTATGAACTTATTGCCTTTTCCGAACTTTTGACTAGAACTATAAATTACAGGGGGAGTTAGTAAAGGTTGTTACATTTTATGAACAAATGAATTAATCACAAAATTTAGAGTGCGTTTGGTTCTTCGTTTGATGTCGATTTGCATTTGTTTCGTATTATTTCAACCAACTATTTGCCGAAAAGATACAGAAGAAAAAACAATATTTTTACTTATAAACTGACTTACAGATTAATATAGATGTTAATCAGATATAGATGAAAAATAGACAATTCAAATTTACCAATGAGCTAATTATCAAAGAACCACCATTTGAAAGATTTTCAAATTTCCTAGGCACTTTACTGACCTTGAAATTTTGTCACAAACCAAAGCAAAAGTTATGAACAATTTATATTTTCATATACTTTTGAGTGAAAGTACCACAAGCAAGTTCATGAAATTTTATAAAGTTACAAACATTGTAAATATGAGGCTTCTTTATCGACAAGAATCGAAATAAATTGTTTACAATAAAAATATTATTCCATGATAAGCTTTCGAAAACCTATCCAATACATACTTTTTTAAGTTTTAAATCTTTTTTGTTAATTACTATACAATATTTAACAGAAAGGAAGTTTTAGATCTCTGGTAGAGTAGAATATTATGCTATATTTTTCAGTTCTTAACACATATATTTCCAGAATACTTGAAAATTGGAAATGTACTCGTATACAACACATAGATTATATTGAAGTGATTCCTTAATTAAAATGTTTTAATTAACAATTTTTAATCTTCCGCCATAATTATTAGATGACACATTATTAGAACCTTTATTTAACAACCTCAAAACTAACTACTTGTTTAATTAACAATTTTTTTTTTTCCTTTCTTTTATTTCGTTTTCTCCACTAACGTATTATGTGGCCCTTTTGTGATACAAATAATACATTAGCTTTAGCATGTTATAGAGGTCCATATCCTGGCCCAGCTTCTTAAAGTTTTACAAATAAGAAGGCTTATTAAATTTAAGTCCATTTATCACGTCTCTTAATATAAATATAATACAGCTCTATCCACCTTAATTAGAAGATACCACAAAACGAGTATTGAAAACGACAAAGCCTTCCAACCGGAATAAGGGGATGATTCAATACATCAACTCTAATAATTTGGTGCCTATTTATTTATTTTAATTACTATTTACTACAATTTTGAAAGGGAAAAAAATTAAACTCAAGTTAATTTTGGTTCAAATTCAAGGTACATCCTATTCAGCTAAAACGGTTTTGCCCTTGCCTATTTATTGAGAAAACTTTTATTACAAGTAATATATTGGATATGAATTTTTTTTATTTTAATAGAATTATATCTAAATAAAATTTTATTTTAAGAAAATATTTAAACTTTTTTATTTTTTTTTGCACCCATAAGTCCTGTGATTTGCTGACATGGCAGGAATTATATATTTAAAAAATTAATTTTTATACCATATCAACATATTTTATTTTTATTTTCCCTTCTCCCTCCCCTCGCTCTCCTACCCCTCTCTCCTACCCGCCGCTTATTCTCCCGCTTTCAGGGGGGGGGGGGGTGGGGGGGGGAAAGAACAACCAATCAAAACAAAAGGAAAAACCCAAATCAAGCACGGCTTGCTCTAGAATCTTCTCAGGGTCTTCAAAGGAGCTTATAATGGCATTTGCATAGGACTATAAACACACGAAATACGTTAATTTCATCAAGTGAGCAAACAGCGATAAATGATCATAGTATGATTAGATGCCTTTCCAGGTGAGGATAAGGACGGGGCTCAGTAGTAGTCGTTATTGGTGAAATCTTAAAAGGAAAAAAAAAAAAAAAAGAAATTCGGGTAATTCAGTAGCTAATAAGCATAAGCAATTGGTGTATTCTATCACAATTACTATAAACTATAAATTAAAAGTAAAATAAATTGAAACTAAATGAATTTAAGAGAAATTAAGTAATATGCATGGAAATATTGAATGAAAAGAGGACCTCAATTGTAGTGAAGGAAAGAGAAATTAAGGGGCCGATCAAGTTCCTGTTCATGTTCATGTTTAGATAACATGGACATGGTTGTTGTTTTTGTTATTGTCAGCAAAGTTCTTGTGAAAGATCGCATTTTTATGGAAAGCTAGGGTTTAATTGGTTTGAAATCTAATGTTTAATTGTCATATATACATGTGTGTATATATAAGCATGCATGGCTTGTTAATTTAAAGTTATGATTTTTCTAGAAAAAAACAAAATTGAATTGAATTTGGGATATTTTTATTTACATCTGTTACTGGTTTAGCTTTTGATCCAATGGGGGAGCACCTGGCTTCGATGGATTCCACTGGAACCATCATGTTTTGGGAATTTCAATCGAGGAATAATTTGTTTTGATTGTTTATTTCAACAAGAAGAAGAAGCAGCGGCTGTAATAGAGAGAGAGAGAGAGAGAGAGAGAGGAGATAGAAGGGAAAATGAAAAAATAAATATACTAACATGACGGAAAAATTAATTTTTTAATATATAATCCCTATCACATCAATAAATTACCGAACTTTTGGCTAAATTCAGACGAAAACTATCGTAGATGTAAAAAATAAAAAGTTTGGATTTTTTTGTAATGAAATTTTGTTTAGATATAATCGAAAAAGTTCAAGTACCGTGAGTGAAATTAACCCATAATACGTTGTATGAATTTCTTCTACATGAAAACAAATAATATTTTTAATATGATGACACACATGTTAGATTTTTATTCATTTTTACAAACTAATCTTTTCCAATGTTCAAATATCGCCATATAATAACCTATAAAAGTAATATCCCCTATACAATCTTCCTCCTGTCAACTTTTCTATAGAGCTGCAAATGAGTCAAGTTACTTACACACTTCTCGAGTTCAATTGGTTTTAAGTTTGGCTTAGCTTGGGCTTGATAAGTAAACTAGTTAAAGCTTGAACTTTGATTCAGGCTCATGAGCTAGCTCGTGGATATGTTTGCAAATAGACTTGTTAACAAACTCATTAATAAGCTCGTTAGCCAGTTTATGAGTTATATATTTAAGATATTTTAATATATAATTAAAACAAGAAAACTAATTTCTATTTAATATATACGTACATATATTTAGCAACTCTTATATATTATTTTTATGTTTGAAAAAAATAGAAAATAAGTTATTTAAACAAGTTGAGCTCAAGCTTTAATTTAGGCTCAATAAAAAAGCTTAGCCTGATCTTGATCTTGGTAACTTTTAAACAAGTCGAGCCTAAACCTTCAAAAGCTAGGCTCGGATCGGTTCGGTTTGGCTCTTTTGTGGCTTTACCTTCCTGTCAATAGACTTTATGATGGTTTCGATATATCTAGAATACCATTTCTCAAAAGAAGTCGAGAAAAGATCGAATAGTTATTAATTAATGTCATTTATAGTTCATAAATAGCAATAAAATTTTGATGCTTATAATAATAATAATAAAAAAAACTTTCCAATACAATTACTATCCATAATTTGCGCACACACACATATGTATATGTTAAAATTTTATTACTATTTACACAACATTTATATGTCATACATAACAGAAAATGAACTAATGGAGCTCCAAACAACTGAAGTCAGTACGTCACTTGACAAACATATTGCAACATTACAAAGATTTAATGACCAATTAGCTTCTCTAGAGAAGGTCTACTCCGGCGTATAACTTGCAAGCAAAAGCTTGCCATTTTAGGGCTTTGCAGTGAGATTTTTGTTGTTACATAGCAATGTATAATTTTTGCCATAGTTTCTTTTTTCTTTTCATTTCAATATATATTATAATTTTTAGGAAGGAAGTTGGGATTCCGTTGCGAAACTAGTGTAGGTTGTGAGGACCAATAAATAGTATACATAGACCGAGTGAGGATAATGGTAATATGGTCGTGATGGATGATGCTAATATGCAAACAAAGGCAGCTAAGAAGCTTATCCACTAGGTGAAGGAAGAGGAAGAAGGTTAAGGATAAGGTTTAATAATGGAGGAAGGCCGTTGTAAATAGCAACCTAGATATTGAAGAAAAATAGGCGTAGGGATAGGGATAGGGATACGGCCCGACTTTATAAGCATAGATGGTGATATGCTAGGTGGGGCTATTGTGATTGCATCTAATAAGAGCATGGAGGTAGATGGTTATGTCAATCCACTGATAAAACCTTTCTAGATGCTCCTTCACTTTCTTTGTCTCAACGAGGATGTTGGCTTGTGATGTCTGAAAACCTTGCAAGTACACATAAAAATATGGCTTATGAACCCGAAAATATGGAACTCACAGGGAGAAGGAAATAACTTTTACTAACTTTTGTTTAATACCCAAATGGGATTTATAGCTTCTGTAAAGTGGCTAAACTTAAAAAATATCATTTTGAAAAATTGTTTCAAAAAGAAACTTATTGAAATTCAATCATTTACTATTATATTCATCCGTACATTTTTAATCATTAGCTTAGAATTAGTGGCTCTAAAGTTTTTAATTTTAGAATTTGTTATGTATTCTATGATCTTATTTAATATTGTATAAATATGTTATATAGGTATTTGTTATAGATTTTAATTTTTACACATAAGCAAATCCTGCATATTATAAAATTTATGATATTAAAAAATTATTTTTTGATTTTCTTTTACAATATTGTTTATGTATGACATGAAAACCTATGTAACACTATATACTTGAAATTTAAGAAAGAAAAATGAAATATACAAAATTCATTAAAAAAAAAAAAGTACAGATAACAAGGTAGGTTTTGTGTACAAAATCCTATACCTCATACCTTACAAAGTAGGATATTGTGTATAGTTAAAGTTTCATACCCTGTTCATCTTATACTCATTCATCCCGAGTTGACACCCTAAGAACAAGAGTCAATTGGTCATTTCCTTCAAGGTATTTTTAATTTACCTTTGAATTAAATTGTATGCATAAGTAGTATTTAAGGATTATGCTAAAACTCTAAAACCATAATTATCAAAATCACAAATCACATATATAATTTTAAAAGTTTATGATTTTATATATTTTTTTTAAATTAAAATATATGTAAAATTATTTTGATGGAGATTTAAATAGAATTATAAATTTATGTTGTTAGTCTATACATATACAATTTTATTGTTTTTGCATGATTTTATTATACAACTTAAAATAAACCAAACAATAAGAAGGTCAAAAAATTCATGATTTCAAATTTTCCGCTACCCTGTCTCCCTAAGAACCATCCTCTCTATCATTATAAAGGTATCGTTCAATTACGATTTATTTAATATATCTTTTCATAATTATCAATGGATAGAAACATGTGGCACACCATAACAAGCTGTCATAAATCCAACTTTATTAAATGAAACTTGTGAATTATCCATATAATTGTAGGACTAAAATAACCGAAAGGTGGGAAACAAAAGTTTAATGTATTAATCCCAAGTCAAGACAATACTCATTTTAAAGTCAATTTGTCTGAAAAGTCCTAAGCTACCAAAGCGACATATGGAGTTTCATTAGAGTTTAATAATTAATAATAGTACAAAAACTATGCCCTTGTCATGTCATGTTTTCGTACATATCCTGTAATCTTGCATTGTTGTCTTCGTTTCATGCATGCCAGAGCGACACCTCATTAACATCGTTGCACCATCAATCAAAGGGTTTTACTTTTACATCTCAAATTGAAATTCCTCCTAGAGGGGAGCCGAATTGCAATGGGTTTTTAAAGAGATTCAAGTCAACTTATATAACCACAGGAAATGTACAGCAAGCAAAATGTGTCTGCGTGCCATGCGTTATTGTTTTAAAGTATTTAATATTAGGTGGATCATAAGGAGAGAAAAGATAATGGTAAATCGTACACACGTCTTCTTGTGCTTAAAATTAAATATTTAAATCTGAAATATTAAAAAAAAATTTAAGTTTTATTGATTCTTAAAAGAATTTTTTTATTTACTTTATCTAGAAGTAAAATAATAATAAATTATAAAAAAAAACGTATTTTCTATACCGTGATTTCTAAATGCGACCGCTCAAATAATCTGCCAACCCCAACCACTATTGCTACCCTACATTGCTACAAGTACATCTAAAGCACCATCTCCACACCATTAGTACCATTATAGCCACAATCACCAATTACCACTACCATTAGTACCACTACTACATAACCATTATCATTATAGTCCCGATTATCATTGCTACCTATACTACCATTTTTACACAATTTCCATCACCACCACTAGCATGCATCATTACTACCATCTTCATCACAATTATTGCCAACTTACCACTATTATTTTGGGTGATAGTAGTGGTGCAAGAAGAAAATAGTTGTGATAGTGGGATGATATATTTGTGCAATGGTGGTGACTGTAGTGATAAGGAAAGTAGTAGTAATATTTAGGCTATTCACAAGTAAATGATAATGCAATGTGCTTAATATGAAGTAATCGATGGAATATGTGATAGGTATCCTACTCACGAGATACTCTGGAGGGAAGGAAGCAACGAAATTTATATTACTTGACTATTTCAAACACTAATTATCTTAATCAATTTTCCATAATCAAAATAAAACGAATTAATAAGGACAAATAGTTTGTGGTAAAAGAATTAGTATCATGAACTGTTACGATTTCACATCGATTTTATAAGAAATTATGAAAGAATACTTAAACTTAAAGGGCTCTCCCACATGATAGGCTAATCTTTTGCATTTGGCTCTCTCTTTGCGTTCGGGTACCAAACATTTGATGCTCCCGTTGAGAGTGTCATTGCTAGCAAAAGAGGCGACTTAGAAGAGGGCTACCCAGTAAAGAAGGGTAGAGTAAAAGCCGTCTAAAGTGCCACCAAGGGCATTAGCTTCTCAAAGGGTGGGCAATATTACGATTTCACATCTATTCTATAAGAAATTATGAAATGATACTTAAATTTGAAAGGTTTTTTCAACTAATAGAGTAGTCTTTTGAGTTGAGCTCTCGTTTGGACTTGGATATCTGATAAGAACGTAGAAGATATTTTTAATTCAATGACACATTAATAAAGACATTTTTATTAAGAAGTTGCGTGAGCTGGAAACTATTTTGGATTATTATTGGATGCAATGACGTACTAAATGCATTGCTCTTTGTAGGGAAATTAGTATCACGAACACTTTAAAGCTATTTAATTAGGGTTCGATGACACATGTCAAACCCATGAGTATCTAGTCGTCTTATCGTTCATTCATCACCTTATTACTAACAAGACCTTAACATGATCGTATACATATATCTCATCGAATACTATATTCATTTAAGGTTTATGTCGTTCCCGGTATGTGACGCAACCATGCCTCCCCTAAGGAGTCTTAGCTAGCCCTAGGTAAGATTAAATACCAATATAATTCTTTTCAACCTTCCATTAATTTACTCCTAGCTAGCTCAAAAAACTTTACCTAAGTCAAGTATTGTTGGATTAGGTTATCATCGGCAGGATTTATTGAATCTTCTTTCCCAATGAAACTAAGCCACACAAGGCGACCTTTATTTTCCCGTCGACGTATATTGATATATATAATATAGTTTATACTTTATGGTTCGATTAAAATAAGAAGTGGTGGTAATACTAAGTTCATCTTGGTGCTGTTCATGTCGTGGGGTGCATGTTCGTGGCACTTAGACATAATTTTATGAATTAATTACTATACTATACTATAATAAATTGAGTTAATCGGATCAATACGGATCTTTATGAGATCTTTATAGTGCTTTTTTCTCTTAAGATAATTTTGACCGTACATCATCAAGGGGGCGCATGGCACACTATCACGTGTTTAAATGTTGATGCGCCACCAATTTTGTCATAAAGATAATAATATTATTATAATCGTTATATTGAGTAGAAGGGAGATGTATAGAGTTTTAGATATGGTATTTATTACATTTTTCAATATGTATTGTATGTATACGGATGAAATTCATATATAAAAAGAAGGAAATCATACCAAAAGCTTAATTAAATCATAAATTCATCTAAGTTTATATATAAATCCTCCTTTATATTTTATAATGAGTTAAATTTACTATCTAAAACAAGAAAAAAGATTTATTTAGTATTATACTAGTAAAACTTATTCATATGAACAGTTTTATAAAATTAATTACTATTTTTACTGTTTATTTAAAACACATTAATACTTATCTACAACTTAATCAGACACGTAGCATGTTACATTTATTCAATTTTTTTCGATGAACAACCCATAATATTGTGATAGTTATTGATTAAGTCAAAGGGCCAGATTAAATGAATGTTGCATGGATCTAGAAGGAATTACGACTGAAAATTAATTTTTGTTGATAATATTAGTTTTGGGGTACAAACATGTGGAAAGATGACACAGGATGCCCTTGAGTGAATACGATAAATCAAATGAATGATGTTGTACGTACCTACGGCTGCTCATATCAATAGTAGAAATTTCACATGGAGTTATTTATGTTAATAAATCGGCTATAGAATATTGTTCCATCTAAAACACGTTAGTGTTGACTTTAGTATGTACTAAATTAGTTATCAGATTACCATCAATTTTCCATTGTACTAATTATGTAGGTTAATTTTTAAAGAAATGATTGGACACAATACTTCTTTTATTGTTAACTTTAGAAGATATAGATTATTTAAAAAGTTTTTAATTTTGAAGGATATAGTGGGGTGAAAATGTAGATACATCAAAATAGATTAAATTTGATAACCTGTAGGGTTTATAATTTGGATTAGTAATAGGTTTTAACTATTTAGATCCATAGCGATGATTGAGGGAGTTCTAAATTAATATGGACTCGAAGTAAGACTCATTAAGACTAGCTTATTTAGACTTGAACTCTTCATAGCAAACTCGTATATATTCACCAGCCTCTTGAAAGAATTAAAAACTTTGGTATTTATCTTCCACAAACCCATCATTAACCCCAAGGAGTCTTAATGATATTGTATGTTGATTAACTAAATAAATGATAACGGTTATTGGCTATTGGTTATTGATTGATAAACCTTAAGTGCCTCATGATCCATCTCTTAAAGCATCATAAATTAAATATTGAAACTTCTTGCATTCAACTTACCCCAACTCTAAGAGGGCACGCACCACTAGACTTTGGCATTCTAACTTCTTCAACTGTTACACCCATTCACAGTCGCTAAGATAGATTGTTCATCTTCCTTATGCTATACTATATAATTTATGGATTGTTTGGATTGTCCAAAATCTAAAAGAACCTAATTTCTATTTCTACATATGGATTAATTTGGACGGGTTATAACTTTTCTCATATGAGGAGTTACAAAACCCATAATTTATGAAAATGAGTAATTTGAGCGTACTATAGTATGATGCAAATAACAATATCATTGGGTGTATCTTTAGAGGTCAAATTTGCGATTTTTCACAAGGTACCAAGTTGTCAAAGTTTCTTTGGTCGTCTAAGAAAGTTAATTCCCCTTTCTATTATTTTATTATGTTGTCTTTTTTGTTTAGGGTTAACAAGCATATAAAAACCTATTTAACCATTATCTGCGTGTCTTAAAATCAATTATTCTTAAATTTTATTATCTCTCATATTTGTGTTCTTGCTTTACATTATGTAATTAAATATTATCAAAGCAAAAATATTGTTTCTTGTATGCATACACATGTAACTCATACTACATGATTGAATCCCGTTGTATGCATGTGACATTCACTTATCACATCCGTGCATCTATCTTTTGGTCACTCCATAAGAAAAAGTACCACCTATTGGACACACGGATCCTTCATTACTGGGGAGAAAGCGTAGATATAGACCCAATAAAGGAGCACACTCGTGAATTTAACACCACATGTAATCAAAAGTTTGTTTCTTCATAAATCCATTGACAAGTCTATTATAGGTTTTTAAACTATATATATGAGGTCAAGCCAAAAGTTTGCTCCTTCAAAGATTTATTTGCAGATTTTCTCCTCATTATTAAAGACTCCCCCTCTCCCAAAAAGTCCTATCAAAACTAATGGTCTGATATTGAGAGGATAACAGAATATGTGGCAAATGCTCTCAGTAGTGAGTACCAGCCTTCTATTCTCCCATAAGAAAAGAAAAGCCGTGTGATGGTGACTTAGGTGAAGTGATGGTATAAGGTGAGAAAGTGGGTTATAGAATGTTCACAAAGCTAGTTCAATGAAGTCAATTTGTGACCTCTTGATGAGGGCACAAAGAGATTTCCGCTCAAGTGGGAAGAAGACTCAAGCCCAATATGGAAGAAATTTACACTTAAAGGGAAAATTATTGGGATGCAAGTGTTGAGTTAAATGCAAGAGAATCCCACACCGAAAAGGTGTTGATTAAGTGAATGATACATATAAGTGAAATAATAAATTATACTAGAAAGAATTAACATTTTAGGGTATATTCAAATACGATATCTATATTTTAATTGGTTGCTAGTGGTCTTGTAGCCTAGTGACATCCGGTCCAGGTCCTAATCATTTTTTAGGTGCCAAGTTAAATTCCTCACGTTAGCTCGTTATAATGGCCATATATAGCAACATTGTAATAGTTTTTATGGCCCACTAAAAAAAAAATTTAATTGGTTAAGCAAAGAAATCAATGATATCAAAAGTGGTGCAAGTAATAAGATATGAACCTTATAAGTGGATACAAAAAGAAAAAAAATCAATGCTTTAAGTGGGTGATAAATAAACATTGAAAAAGGATTGCATATTTTCACCACTTGATATAATATTGTATTTGTTAAAAGTTCATATCCTATTTGAAGTTACTTGCAAACATTAAATGCTTCTGATGTAATTCATCAATATGTGAAATATATGTATTAACCTAATATCTTAAAGTTTTTATTTGTATTTGATGTCACATCTATAAATATATTCCTTCATGAAGTTCATGTGTAAGATATATATCCAGCGTCATATTAATTTTTCTCAACTCGTTATGCTCGTAATGCTAGTATATGTGCCTTCATGATGAGATTGACTATTCTCCTTCTACATGACAAATCCAACATGATATCATGTGCTTTGCTTTATTTTATTTTTAATAAATATACTCTCTTTCAACACATACTATAATTGTAAAGAGAAATGTAAATTTATTGTGTAGAAAATTATAGCATGAGCATAATAAAGATTAAAGTGAAAGTTCGCTTTCCTCCTATATTTCATATCACAATCTTTTATTCATCCCTAATATTAAGGAAGCTTTTGGACGATTGCTTGAATTTATTCAAAAAAACAAAAGAAAAAAAGGGAAAAAAGGTGTGTCTCCGATGCAAACAACAAATGATCATACAACATCCAATAGATTTATATTTATAAAACCTCTTGTATTTATTTTCTTACTTTGTTATTTCTTTCTTTCTCTCTTTCAGTTTTTTAACCCCCATATAATTACATCACATGTTTAGGCAGCCTACCATGGATGGGCAAGCGTAAGTGGATAACTTTACATGGAATGATCATTAGACCATGAAATGGTTAACCACCTGATGATGAAGGATGAGATTTCGATATAGCAAAGAGAACAAAACGTTGAATTCAACATTTGAAGTGACCTCAGTGCATGCCACAAGGCAGCACCAGGGGCTGGCCATGTGTGTAACGAAAGCAGATCCGGAACAGTTTGTGCCGAACCACCTGAAACAAAGGTCGATTTGATCGGAGTACGATGGTCCCACCACCCTGATCTTGTCCTCTTCCTTGGACGAACCATACAACAACGTTATTGGCCACTGCTCAAGAGAGTTTGTATATACAACAATTGTTTGGATCGCAACAACAATGGCCACGTTGCTTGATCAATGATATATTTGATGTTTTTAAATCACAGGTGCATTGGAAGTCCTTCATGATGCCTGTATCACAAGTCAATCGAATTCTTTTTTTAATTTTAATTGAATCTAAAGTTAATCATTTAAGTTTTTATGTTTATATTTTTGTACCAACTGAGTCCCTACTCTAGTGTATCCTTTGGTATATGATTATAAATAAAAACTTTTTTATTTGCTACTTATTGAATATTCAAAATATCTTTAACATTTTTTCAATGTACAATCGGGGTTAATACTGCATTTGATACTTGCACTTTTTTCAAAAGTAGAATAGGTAAATTATACTAAAAGGTCATAAGATTTGGAGGTAAGTTTATTTTAAATCACAATGTTTCAAAAAGTTCAAAAAAGATTATAATATTTAGAAAAGTGTTTTCTGATATTTAATTAAGTATTTCTCCTATTGATACATGCCAATGGACCTTAAAAAAAATAGGTTTTTTTAATTTTAATTAAATATTTCTTCTGTTAACACGTGTCAATGGTGACCTTAATTGACCTACTTCTTTAAACATTGTGAATTAAAACTAACTTATCCTTAAATATTGTGACCTAAAATGAACTTACTCTTTAAACGACGTAACCTCTTTTGAACTTTTCGAAACGTCATGACCTAAAATGAACTTATCTCCAAACGTTGTAATCTTCTAGTGTAATTTACCCGATGTAGAATTAAATATATGAACTTTAAAGTAATCAATTTAATACCCAATCAAAATTTTTTGTGTTCATATATACTATCATTCTAGGCTTGCATTTCCAAAGAATAGAAAAGTGATATGTGCCAAGTAGCCAATTAAAAAAAAACCTAAAAAATTAGACGATTAAGCAACCGATTAACACAAACATTGTCTAATTAAACAATTAGGTAGACAGATTAACTTATAGCAACTTTAATGTGTTTATTAATTCATCTACTTAATTGTCTAATGTTATTATATGTTTTATTGGTTTTTTGATATGTGTTACATTGTCACTTTTCCATTTGTTGGAATTGCTAGTTCAACAAAGGAAGTTAACTTGATTAACTGAGATAGTATTAACAAAGATGAATAACTTTAATTAAATATTAAATTGATTATTTTAAAATTAATTTAAGCACCAAAAGTCACATCAACACTTAATTTTATAACATCTTTTGGCCTTAATTTTATTCTATCTATCTTTAACAATTTTTCCAAAATACAATTATAGCCATCTGCGTTCGGCTTAATAATTTTATTACATATATCGATTCATATTCGTCACATCAAAGGTGTTGTAATATGATCTAATTAGGCTCCTACAGCTTTTAGCCTTTTTACTGCCTAAAAGGGCTAGCAAGCCGAATGTGATTCAATTAGGTGACCAACAAGTGGACTCCACTGAGGTTTCCGACACATGTACCATTATTGTGATGTAGATTACTTATTAATTTTTATCTAAGGTTTCATCTCTGTCTCCATATATAAATATAATCAAGCAAATAAATTCTTTTAAATTTCGCTTGTGCACATTTTTAGTAGGGTGATCTCATACCTAATATCTAAATTATACCAATTTTATATAATTAATTATATGAAATTTAAAAGTTTTCAATATATTGTCTAAACTTTATTTATTTTTACAATTCATTATCTGAATTTTGCTAATTTTTTTCAATTAGCTACTTAAATTTTACTTATTTTATAATTAACTACCTCATATAAACATTACAAATAAATGAATTTAAAAAATTCATGTAATAGATTATACAAATTGACAAAATTTAGTACCAATGAAACATTTACCATTTTAATAGATAGAATTTAAGCCTTCAACTCACTTTATTATTTATTAATAATTTACCACCAGCATTTCCATACTATTTTTATCATATATTACATACTTCTATGGTTAAAAATTAAGTTATCGAAGAATTTATTGCTTTTATTATATAATAATTTTACAATTCCTCCTCTTCTATCCTCTTTCTTTCTCAATTAAAGTACATAGGCTTTAACAATATTCTTCATTGGGGTCTATATATGAAATCACTTTCCTTTACCAACTATAATATTTCTCATTTTCAATAAATTATGTAAATAATTTGTTTGTACTTCCATATAAATGACTTATATATATACACAGACACATAGATATATATACTTCACACACATCATAGATGAACATGGGATAATCTGTACTAGGTTTGTCTAGGAGGTGGAGAGAGGAGATTTGCTCATGTAGGGCTTCACAGAGATTAAAAATACAAGATCTCGTTTAATGTTCTTTTATGTTTAGATTATCAAATTTTTATCTATATCGGATCTGTATCAGTTCGGTTTATAAGTAAAATTATCTGTTTTTCATCGATATCTATTCGGTTTAAAAATGATACCATAACCACAATCCAAATAGGCTCCATTCATATTAAGTATTGTTAATAAGTATCTATAGCTAGTTATGGTAATATTAATGGTCAAAGTCAAACCTTGTTATCTATAGGAAGTACGTGTAAGATGCACTTAAATGCGTGCTAATCTCTTGACTGATTTCCTCACCAGTTTATTTATACAAGTCTTCCGTTCTTTAGTATAGATAAAATAATAAAGTCCTATCTAGCCTAGCGATGCCACGACTTCCTAAAAACATATTAAATTATGAATTAATTTCAAAAAATCTTTTCAAACAATATATATAAAAAAATCTATAAGTAAGATTGATTCTCCTCCAAAAGCAATCTTATGTTATCATCTACTGTTATAGGATAATATCTACGTGCTCATATTAATGAAAAGCCTTCGGAACAT
Source organism: Combretum micranthum (assembly GCA_024138025.1). Classification (NCBI taxonomy): domain Eukaryota; kingdom Viridiplantae; phylum Streptophyta; class Magnoliopsida; order Myrtales; family Combretaceae; genus Combretum; species Combretum micranthum. The sequence goes on from JAMXBD010000585.1 coordinate 476,342, forward strand.
AGCAAAAGCATCGATAAACAACATGGAAGTTCTCTCTTCTTAAGTCAAGGAAGAGAAAAACAAACAAAAAAAAAAGAAAGAAAGAAAAAAGCAAGAGGGAGGAAAAAATCTATTCGCACAAACAGGAAAAAAAATTAAAGTATTTAAAATAAATTTACACAAAATATTTACAGAGTAAGAAAATTAGGGGAAAAAGCAAAAAAAAAAAAAGAAAAGGGCAAGATGAATGTAGCAGCAATGAAATTAAAGAAAATTCCTTATTATATTTTCAAAACATCAAATTTATCCTTTTTTTTTTTTGGTCGAAACTGCAACAAGTGATACTAACATTTGAAATCCAATAAAAAGAAAGCGTAAGTCTTCTGTCATAAGGAAACCACCTAATATGTTTAATAAAGAGTGAGAGGCAAACCAAAATTAAACAACAGTGGGAGGACTTTTATTTGAGAAAATAGGACTAGATTAACAAAAACAAATTTTTGCTATATATTAAATGATTAAAGCGGAAAACTTTCAGATCAAGTTAAACTTTTTTTAATTTAATCAATGTAGCCAGCTTCATAAGAACCAACACTTTAGAATAGTTGCTACTCCTTAGGATTATCAATAGTACTAAAAAATTTCGTTTCTTAGGAGAGCTAGTGCTTTTAAGATAAATGGTACTCCTTATACTATTATAAACAATAACAGTTCCTAAAATTGCCGTAAAGTTAGATGAGTAAAGTTGGATAACTAGAGTTACGTGCCTAAATTCTCGAAGGAATTCAAATATAGTCGTATAGTTATGTTAGAAATTCCATTCTTTAAAAAAAAAAAAAAAAAAAAAGAGAAAAGGAAAAAGACCTACAACCAAAAAATATAGGAAAATGTAAAACTTGACAATTAAAAATCTAAGAACAAGACTCAAGAATACATATTTTTGTAAGTTTCCAATAGCAAACTCAATAACAAAGTAAATGAAATATTTCTAGGTTTTTCTCTTTCCTTATAAAATTTACTCGGTTCATTAAAATAAAATATATCAACAAATAATAAATTTAATCTAAAGTTAATCCAAACTGATGCTGAACTCTAGCAAAGGATATGAATGATTCGAATGATCGAATATGACGTGCGAATCCTAGAAAACAAACCAACGTTGATTAATTTCTAAAATTAATATGACACAAAATACTAGAAACAATTTAGGGTTTTGATCGAAATATAGAACTAATATGGCTTATAGTTTCCTATAATCTGCCGAGTCAAGAGGTCCTCATAGTCTCAAGAGATTAAGAGAAATATCACTCGCCACTATTACAGTCATCGACAAAAATTAAGGACACATGTACGAGAATTCCATGTCCATAAAGATATTAAAAAGAAAATGGTAATTTATTGATAGCTCTCTTTTTCTTTCACATTACATAAAATAAGTTTATTTATAAGTAATGAAAATAAATTAACAATTAAGAAAATTTATAAAAATATTCCTTAATATCCCATATCTGCTTACTAAAAATAAAAATAGAAAGAGTGTATATCCTTAAAAACTTTTGAAATTGCATTACCTCTTACTTTTTATAAAGATCCACCTAAAACAAATGTAGGATGTGTTTATTTGGTGAATCAAGTACTTCTGTGTCAATATCATCTAATGTATAGAACAAAATACAAAAACAAATGCAACACAATTTTTTTTTATAATGTAAAATATAAATGTAAGGAAAAAATAATTAACCTAACCCAATATGTAAAATCTAAAAAGGAAAACTAACCAACCTTCTTCTGAAAAAAAAAATAATAAGTAGTCGTTAAAGAAAGATCTAAACCTATGAAATATGTTGGATAAAGTTAGGATATTTAGCTTTCCAAAGAAATAAACATTCCATGAAATTATCTCAATGGCACTAAATCACCTTCAAAGACAATGAGAGAGAAGGAGGTTTCGGAAAATAAACTAGATCGTGGCCGAAATCAAAATTTTGCTTATTATGGGTATTCTATGATTTTTATAGTAAGGTTTTGTGGATTCGTTTTCGAGTTATTTTTTCTTTTCAGGTCTTAAATCTTGAGTTTTTAAAGTTTGGGTTTTATTTCTACATCAATAAGGGAAAAAAAAAAGTGGCATTTATTTTTGTATTATATTATATACATTATATAACATTGATACAAAATTAGTCAATTCACCAAATAAATGAGTTTGAGTTTGCTTCAAAAAATGTAACTATTGACTTTTCAAAAAGTAGGGGTCCATATAATTTGAAAAGTTGTTTGTTGTGTCTGTATAATTTATCAAAATAGAAAATATAACTTTTAGAACCTCATATAATACTTCTAGATTTTGTTAAGGTTAAATTAATTTTCGTAAAGTAAACTAGTCTCCATTTCTTTCAATCATTTTTTTCCCTTAAGTGGCTACTTATAATTAGGCTCTAACTTTTGATTTCTTTCATAGAGTTTTTAAGATTCTTCAAAGATTGAAAGTTAATTGAGAAGAATTCTTCTACTTGCTATTAATGGACGATTAAAAGTCCTAAGTCTTCCTAACCACGGATGATAAGATTCCTAACCTTTTTATAAGAGGATGATAGAAACTCCTGAATTTCCATAGCTATGGTTTTCAAACTTTCTTTTGGAGACTAACTGAAGCTCCTATTATGATATATAGCTCCTAAGTTATGATAAGTTCCTAAGTCTTGTAATTCGAGGATTACCAAAGTGCATGAGTATTCTAATGAATTATGACTAATTTTCCTACTTGTATATTCCAAAACTTTTATCTTCTTATTGGCTTTGAATTTTATAGATAAGCAACAAAAATTATCCTTACCCACAAGTCACTCACATCTTAATTACATGATGGTCTGTTGTTGTACGGGGCAAGAAGCTCTCACTCTTAACTCTCTTTTTTTTTTTTTTTCCTTCTTTTAAGGATCTCATTTTGCTTTAGCAATTTTCTTCTCTTACTTAGGTGCACTCATTAATTTTTTTTTTTTTATTTATAGTGCTTCATATATTTACATTAAGGAAAGATATCCTATGCGGAGTAAATTGGGTCTATGAATCTATTCTAACTAATTTAAATTCTTTAGTCAAATTGAACTGTCCTATACTCTTGGGTGATATATTTTTTTACTCATGATTACTTTTCCAAAACTTCTGATCCACCTTGTAGGTGTTATACTCTATTTTATTAACCCTTGCCTTAGAGTTGTAACATAGTTTTGGTCATTGGTTTAAATCAAAGTGGAATATGCATTTCAATCAATCTAAAAGAATTTATTGTTTGAGATAATATAATTACTTTAATTGAAAGTGCATCCCAAAGGAGAGTATTGTAGGTAAATCTTACAGAAGATGGCTTCAGATATTAGGCTCACTCTCTATGCATTTGAAAGGAACTTTCATCTAAAAGACCTTAACCTATAATGAGAGCGACTCAAGGTGATTGTCTTTACAGGATGGAGGAACTTAAGGCCTTACTTCTACAAAATTACACGACCTATCTAATGCAAAACATAAATGAGGGAGTACTAGTCACCTTACGAGGTAACCAAACACAAATAAAGATAAACAAGGGAGTACTACTCCCAATACAAATACAAACCAAGGAAGATAAACTCCACTTACAACATCAACCAGCAAGAAATAATGTGAAAATCAGCAATTCTGCGTCAGTCTTGCCATAAGATTCTTTGTACTCCCTTCTCAGAGGAGTGATCTTGCAAATAGAAAATATTTGTACTTGTATCTCTTGCTTTCTTAGCAAGCCAATTAGCAACATGATTGGCTCCTCTCCATACATGACTAAGCTCACGCTTAGTCTCATCAATCAGAATCCTAGTCCAGCCGATGTCATTCCATACATCCTATCTAACTTTCGAAGATAATAGCCATTTGGAGACTACTAAAGAATCTGTCACTATTTTGTACATGCGATATATTAAAGCTTCACAGTATTCCAGACCCTTGATGAGGGTCAGTGGTTCAATGCGCTCAATCGATGACTATGGGAAGCAAAAGCTAAAATACCATAAATGTTTTTGTTATAAAACAAAAGACATAATCAAACGATAATAGCAAGCGTAAAAATAAAGAACACACATAGATTTTATGTGGAAACCCTTTCAAGAAAAACCACGGGCAGAGGCGAGAGAGGAATTACACTATATCAAAGTAGGAGTACAAGGATTTGAGAATACAAATGAAAAGCTCTCAAAACTCTCAAAGGAAATTTTTTGTGTATCTGACATGTTGTATATAGAAACCCTAGAAACAACACACACATATATACATATATATATATATATGTGTGTGTGTGTGTGTGTGTGTGTGTGTAAGGATAATCGACATAACGGCCTAAATTATGACACTTAATTATGTAATGAATGAATAATAAAGGCCTGAATTATGGCCATTAAATGTATAATGAATGAATAATAAATGTATAGTCAAATATTCATTCATTAACATTTAACTACAGGAGTCGATTACAGAAATTGGGTCACAAACTCCAACAATCTCCACCTTGACACGAATTCTGGAGTAACAAACACAAAATTCAGAATCAAATGGTAGAAACTTCAATCTTCAACTTCGAAACCAAAAAGTATTCTCCAAACTTTGATAAACACTACTCCACCTCTTCCACAAATTCCATAAAGGAAACAATCAGCAACTAACACTTAGCAAGTTCAAGCAATGCTCAAACTTTGCTATCGGAAGAGTCTTTGTCAGTATATCTGTAGGGGTGTCATGAGTACTCACTTTGTTCACAGTGATATCTCGTCGAGCAACTATATCACGTACAAAGTGATATCGAACGCCGATGTTTTGTTCTTTCATGGAACATTTGATCCTTAGTCAGAAAAATCACACTCTGACCATCACAAAATACTATAGACATCTTCAAATCACTAAGCTCAACAAACAACCCTTTTAACCATATAGCCTCTTTAATCGCCTTTGTAATAGCCATGTATTCAGCCTCTGTAGTAGATAGAGCAACAGTAGCCTGTAAGATGGCTTTCCAACTAATAGCACAGCCACCAAGAGAGAAAACATACACAGTAATAGATCTTCTTTTGTCCAAGTCCCCAGCAAAATCAGAATCAACAAACCCAATGACCCTATCTCTAGTTCTCCCAAAATGTAGACAAACATTGGTAGTTCCTCTTAAGTATCTAAAGATCCACTGGATTGCTTTCCAGTGTTTCTTGCCAAGATTCGCCATATACCTGCTGACAATACTTACAACTTATGACAAATCTAGACGCGTACATATCATAGCATACATAAGAGACCTTATTGCACTAGAGTAAGGGACCTTTGACATATAATCAATTTCATCTTTTGACTGTGGAGACTGGGCAGACGACAGCCTGAAATGACTTGCTAAAGGGGTACTTACAATTTAACACTCATCATATTGAACCTGGAAAATATCTTCTCAATATATCCTTTCTGACTCAGATGTAATACACTTGCTTTTCTATCTCTTGAAATTTACATACCAAGAATTTTCTTGGCTACACCCAAGACTTTTATCTCAAATTCCCTGTTCAACTGTGCTTTAACCCTATCAATCTCTCCTCTATCCTTAGCCGCTATCAACATATCATCCACATATAGTAGTGGATACAAAAACGACCCATCATCACAGTGCTTGAAATATACACAACTATCATAGTTACTTCTCTTGAAATCATGAGAAGTCATAAAGGAATCAAACCTCTTATACCACTGTCGTGGTGATTGCTTCAACCCATAAAAGGATTTCTTTAATCTACATACATGGTCCTCTTTTCCTTAGGCCCAAAAACCTTCTGGTTGATGCATATAAATATCTTCCTCAAGTTCTCCATGCAAAAAGGCAGTCTCACATCAAGCTGCTCAAGCTCTAAATCCTCTATAGCAACAATATCAAGTAGCGCTCGAATTGAACTATGTTTTACAATAGGAGAAAACACGTCAATAAAATCAATACCTAGTATTTGACTGTAGCCTTTCACAACAAGTCTTGCTTTGAATCTGGGTTCATCACTAGTTGTGGCTCCTTCCTTTTCCTTGAAAATCCACTTGCAGCGAACGGCCTTCTTGCCCTTAGGAAGTTTCACTAACTCCCATGTTCTATTCTTTTGGAGGGATTCCATCTCTTCTTGCATGGCGATCATCCACTTACCAGAATCATCACAACTAACTTCTTCTGTGTAAGTGGATGGTCCCAAATTTGAATCAACATCATCTGCCACATTCAGTACATATGCTACTAGATCTGCTTCACCATACCTCTATAGAGGCCATATATCTTTTCTGGGCCTGTCTTTAGCAATAGAATACTAAGTCTATTGAGGTGTAGTAACAAGTTGAGGAGTAGACTTTAGTGTAGAATCTGCATTAATATCAAACTCCACCTACACTCTTGGTTTCTGCTGGACTTTATTAGAATTAACAGTAGGATATAAATCATGTAACATAGCAAATTCATCAAATATAACATCCCCACTAACAATAACTTTCTTCAATTCATGACACCATAATTTATATCCTTTAACCCCAGTCTTGAAACCAAGAAACACACAATTCAACGATCTAGGCTCAAGTTTACCATTATTTACATGAGCATATGCAGGGCATCCAAAAATTTTCAATTCAAAATAATCTGCAGGAGTGCCAAACCATACCTCATGTGGAGTCTTCTTCTCAATCTAAGTTGATGGAGCTCTATTAATCAACAAACAAGCTGTAGAAGCAGCTTCTGCCCAAAAAGATTTTGGTAACTTAGAATTGGAAAGCATACATCTCACCTTCTCCATGATGGTTCTATTCATACATTCTGCTATCCCGTTCTGCTGGGGTGTACCAAGAACTATGAGATGTCTCACGATTCCCTCTGACTTGCACAATTCATTAAACTCACTAGAGCAGAATTCCAAGCCATTATCAGTGTGAAACCATTTTACTTGTTTTCCGGTCTGTTTTTCAATCATTGTCTTCCACACCTTAAATGTAGATAAGGCATCACTTTTCTGCTTCAAGAAATATACCCAAACCTTTCTGGAAAATTCATCTATGATGGTCATCACGTAACCGACACCTCTATTGGAGTGCCCTTTGTATTATGAGTACATGTGGTGAATATGACCCTCTTTTGCTTCCCCAAAACGCAGTGTTCACAAAACTTAAATTTGCTGGTACCTTGCCCATCAAGAAGTCTTTTATTGGTCAATTCAGTCATACCAGCTTCACTCATATGCCCCGGGCGCATATGCCATAGCCTTGTAACATCTTCATCTAATAAAGAGGAACCAACAGCTGCATCACCTGTCATAGTAGAACCCTGCAAAGAATATAAATTAGCAGTCTTTTGTGTCCTTTCATCACCACAAATGAATCCTTACTTATCTTCAGAATTCCACCTTCACTAGTATACTTATACCCCTTCAAATCAAGCGTACTAAGACAAATCAAATTTCTCTTCAGGTTAAGAACATGTCTCACATCCCAAGTGTCCTGACCACGCCATCAAACATTTTTACTTTGATTTTCCAATACTTGCAAATTCACAAGATGTGTTATTACCCTCAAAACAACACCTCTAGAAACGGTTTCATATGTTGAAAATCAGTCCCAATTGGGACACATATAAAAGGTACATCCATAATCAAGAATCCACTCTTTACTGGCTTATGAATCACTTTCAGAAGCAACAAGAAGATCACCATCACTATGATCTTCAACAACATCGGCTTCAGGCATTTTCTTTAGTTGATTTTGCTTTTTATTCTCACCAGTCTTCTTACTTTTATTTTGCAATTTATAACACTCTGCCTTTATGTGGCCTTTCTTTTTGCAATAGTTGCAGGTTTTAAATCTATTTGATGATTTTGATCTGCCTCTAGAACTCCCACCAATTTTTTGATCTTAACTCCTACCACGTGCTACTAAACTTTCAAATGAAGACTCAATTTTAATCACAAGATTTTTCATCTTCTCAAAAGAACTGAAACCAGCATACACTTCATCAATAGATAAAGTATCATGACTATAAAGAAGAGTATCTCTAAAGGTCGAATATGAAGGAGGCAAAGAACATAATAAGATTAAACATAAATCCTCTTCATCATACTTAACATCCAAAGTTTCTAAATCAGAAACAATTTCTTTAAAGGTCGTTAAGTGATCTTCTAGAGATGTACCTTCTTCCAAACAATGAGAATATAATTTCTGTTTCAAGTATAACTTACTAGTCAAGCTCTTCGTCATACATAGTTGCTCCAATTTCAACCATAATGCAGCAACGGTTTTCTCCTTAAGCACGTCCTATAGAATCTAATTCGATAGATGAAGATGGATCTGTAAAAGGGCTTTTCGATCTTTTTGTTGCCTTTCTTCTAGTGACCAAGATGCGGGTATCTTGTCAAACCCTAAAAGTGCATCATCAAGATCCATTTGTGCAAGAACCGCTTTCATCTTGACCTACCATAAAGAGAATCTGGTGTTGCGATCCAAAAGAGGAATATCGTACTTCATGGTTGCCATTATCAAAACCTATGCTCTGATACCAGTTTGTTATAAAACAAAAGGCGTAATCAAACGATAATAGCAAGCATAAAAGTAAAGAACACACACAGATTTTATGTGGAAACCCTTTCAAGAAAAACCACGGGCAAAGCGAGAGAGGAATGACACTATATCAAAGTAGGAGTATAAGGATTTGAGAGGATACAAATGAAAAGCTCTCAAAACTCTCAAAGAAAATTTTTTGTGTATATGATATGTTGTATATAGAAACCCTAGAAACAACGCACGCGCCCACACACACACACACACACACACATATATGTGTGTGTGTATAAGGATAACCGACATAACGGCCTAAATTATGACACTTAATTATGTAATGAATGAATAAAAGCCTGAATTATAACCGTTCAATGTATAATGAATGAATAATAAATGTATAGTCAAATATTCATTCATTAACATTTAACCACGGGAATTGGTTACAGAAATCGGGACACAAATTCCAACAGTTTTCCATTGAAGTCTCTAAGGATCCTCCACCTTTACCATTACACGGACTCCCATCAACATTTAGTTTTACTTTACCTAAGGGAAGACTTACCCAAGAGATAATGTGAATTTTCTTCCTCTCTAGCCTCTTGACACATTCCTAAAATAGATCCACATCATCTCGTATTTGCTTTCGAGAGAGTAAGTTAACCTTCCCAAGATCCCTAAGATGATCTGGAACCTGCAAAACCAGAATTTAGGAAGAGCAGCTATTATTCTTATGTTTTCTATTATTTCTTTCGTTCCAAAGATGCTAGATAATCAAAAATGGAATAAGATTTCCAACATGATTTACATTTCACCAACCCTTCTATTCTAGTATTTCAATATAACACCAATCTGTCTAATATCAGGCATAACAATCATACCAAAATAAGATATGATAATATTCCGCACATCGAAAGCTTACTTATAAGTAAAGAAAATATGTTCAGCTATTTCACAATCCTAGCAACACAAATAGCATTTGAAGCAAAGGTGATTTGCTTGTCATCAGTATGAATGAGAGACCTAGTAGCTCGTCAAAGGAAAAAGGAAATTTGCTAGGGTGGCTATTTGTTCCAAATGGAGTTATGGAGGTCATTTGCCAATGCTTTAAATCTGTAGTGATTCTAAACACTAGGCATTGAGAAAGAACCATTAGGGGACAATTTTCGATAGGGAACATCAGATTTGGTAAGATCAAGATGAAGAGAGGTGTTAGATACTATGTTGATGGAAACAAGATTAGCTAGAGAATCGACATTCCAATAATTATTAGACCAAAGATCCTTGACCCTAAGATTACGAGAGTGAATAGAAATCTGTGGAGCTAGGTTACTTGAGAATAGCCAAGTATCATACCCAAAGGACAACTCACCTTTGGCTAGGCCAAAAAATATGTTAGGCTCAGCTAAGTCACGAGCCCTGAGAAGCTTTTTCCAAAGAGCTAATGATTTATGGGAGATAAAAACTTCAGCAAGGTGTTTGTCTCTGAGGTATCTTGCATGTGAGAAATCGGAAAGCAAAGATAGTTCAATTCCAAAATGCCACCAAAACTTAATTGAGAGAAAATGGATCCCTAAACCACATTCCTCTATAGGATAGCAGAGTTTGTCTCAGGATGCCCAATGGGTGGATCTAGAGTTTGAAGAATCACCCTAAAAGAATAATGCAAACATGCTTTCAAGAAGGGGAAGGGAATTAGAATGTTGTTTACTAAAATGATTTGCCACCACTTGAAAGCTAAATATTAGCCCTATTGTAGAGACATAGAGAGACTTTTTGGAAAAGGTCATTCAAGCTTTGGTGTTCTCTCCAACCTAAGGTTAAAGGGTAACCCAGGTATATGATTGGAAGTTCTGCACTTTCATGTTAGTTAACAGTTTAATGCGATGTTTTTTGGATGCTTTGGCTTTCCTGGGGAAGAAACTAGTGCTTTTGGATGTGATGATCTTTTGAAAAGATAAGAGCTCATACTGAGATAAGAAATTAAGAACCTTACTAACTGACGATTTCAAACCATTTAAAAACAAGATATAGTCATCAGTAAAGAAAAGATTGGAGATCCAGTTTGAAGCACAAAATTTGTACATGATGGAAGTGTATTTTCCAAAATGATGGTTGAACCCCTAAGATAAAAACTCAAAAGCCAAGTTGAAAAGAATTGGAGATAGAGGGTCCCCTTGGCGAACGCCCCTAGAAGAAGTGAACAAATCAGAATTTTACCATTAACCAAGACCGTGAACCAGCTAGTACACATAATCCTTTTCACCATGTAAGTAAATTTCCAATGAAAATCAAGACAATCCAAGATATGAAATAAGAAAATCCTAATCAAGCCTATCATAAGCTTTCTCTGTATCCAACTTCCTAATCAAGTTCCGACGCCTCACTTTGTAATCAAGTCATACAATAATTCCTTTCAAAAGGATTTCTCAAAGATATTACGGCTCTTAACAAAACCTATTTGATTTTTACATATAACCTTAGGAAGGATTCCAGTTAGCCTACAATCAGTATTTTAGAAAAAAATTGGAAGTTATGTTGCAAAGACTAATAGGCCTAAAATCCTTCCAAGTTTATAGGTTATTGTTTTTAGGAATAAGAACCATGGAGGCTACAATGTAAAACCTAAGGAGAGGTAGGCCATCGAAAAATTCTTATACAGCTTCATAAGAATCCCTACCAATAATATTCCAACACGTTTTAAAAAATAGTCCACCTAAGCCATTTAGGCCTGGTTTAGAATCATTTTCAAGGTCATTGACAACATTAGAGACCTCCTTAAATGAGGGAATAGCAATGAGCAACTCATTATCAATAGGAGATATTACATGGGAAAGCCATTCTAGTTGCTAAAAATCTTGGACACTATAGTCTTTGGTGAGGAGAACCTGAAGAAACTTAGCAGCAGAACTACATAGAACATCACCTTCAATCCAATTTCCTTCTAAATCCTTAATTCTCTTAATTGTGTTTTTATGTTTCTTCTCTTTAACAATAGCATGATAGCATTTAGAATTTCTATCCCCATCCTTAAGCCAATTAACTTTAGATCTTTGTTTCTAGTAAATTTCCTCTTGTTCAATAACCTCTAACAAATCTTTTTTAGCTAGTTGCATTCCATGTTAAAGGTTGACATCATTAGATAAGTTGTTATTCTTTTCAAGATTGCTGACCCTTTCTTCTGCCAGTTTAAATTTTTTTATGTATATTACCATATGTATTTTTGTTCCATTTTTTTAAGAGTTGATTTTAGTCTTTGTAGTTTAAGTTGGAACTTGATAAGACCAACAGCATTACATTCTTTCTTCCAAGAATTCTCAATGGCAGCTAAGAAAGAGGGGTGTCGAATCTACATGTTTTGAAAATGGAATTTTAAAGTGATGCAAAGTAAGAAAAAATATTATTATTTTAGAAAGATTATAATTTCTTTTTGGATGATGGAGCAAGAAAAAAATATTGTTATTTTAGAAAGACTACAATTTTTTTCCACATTTAATATAATTAATGTTATCTTAATAGCAGTAGTATTTTTTTTAATAAGATTAATGTTAATTTAATAGGAGTATAATGTTTTTTAATGGGATTAATGCCATTCTATTTATATCAAATCATTTAATCATATTACATTTCAATCTTATAAATAGACTTATAAATGTTGAGACAAAGATTTGTTATGGAATAACATATTAATTTATCTCTCCTGGTATCCTATAAAATAAATAGGTTGGTAGAAGATTACTTTATGGTATCGTGCGTAAATCAATAGATTGTAATATTTATCCTTTCCAAAATTCACACTCCTATTGAGTTTTCAAATTATGATGCCTATTCGTCTAGGTATTTTCAAAATCAATAGACATATAGAAGATCATCTTTTTTGATAATCATGCACAATTCAACAGGTTTAGATGTTATCTTTCGACACTTTCTAGGTGATCGTGATACTTATCTCTCTTTTGCTTTGATGCATCATGAAGTTTTGGCACCATCTTTCTTATTGAATTCTAGGAGTGGACAATGATTAGAGCAAGTTTGGTTCAAGTGTTATGTGGAAATCTTATCAAAGTGAGAAATCTAATCAATGTTAACTAAAACACCATCTAACCTGACATGAACCTTTTTATTAGACTAACTATAATCATTACCCACATAACTAGCATGAGATAAAGTACAATCATGCAACATGGTTTAGAAATCTATCATGGATTAGGAAAAGGAAGACTTACCTCCTTTTCTTTCATGAGGAGACCAGACTGTGTTGAAATCACCTACCACCATCTATGGACCGCTAGAATCTTCCTTTATATCCCTTAAGTGATCCCATGGCTGCATTCTTAAGATTCTATTGCATTTTGCGTAAATAGACATGAGGAAAATGAAGTACAAGGAGGAGGAACATATGTAAAAGTTGAACATAGTTTTCAATAACAACGCAACCAACACAATCTTGCCGAAAGATCCAAATTTTTGAATTAATATTAGATATATAGTTCTTTAGCAATTTCGGTTATTTTATGTGAACCAAACATTGGTTCAACAATTGACAAAACTATTTTATGAAGGATGGCTAACTTATGCAATCTTTTCTCAGACCTACCATTAGCAGTCCCTCTAATATTCAAAAAAGGAATCTCATGATGAATCATCAGAATGGACACAAAAAAGGATATTAGCAGGTGCCCTAGTGGCTATTGGAGAATTAGGATAAGATAACAAACCTGCATCTTTTGCTAATAAGTAATCCACGTTATCTGGAAAGAATGCATCATCAATGAACCTTTTTCTGTTTTTATGAATACGAGCCTTTTCGTGTTCAATCGATTCATACTCTGAATCTTCATCATTCAACTTGGGTGAACTATTTTTCCATGTAGATATATAGATCTTGATATAAAGGACTTAAGCGTAGTGTTACTTAGATTTAACTCTCAGGGCTAACGTGAGAGGGTTTAAAGAGTTAAGCCCAATCTATTGGGATGATCAAGGGAGATTTGGCATAGTAGGCTTGGAATAGGGTCTGTCGGAATTGGCCTGCCCAATTCCAACTTTTCTCAAAATTAGATCACACACTACAAATGATGGCCTTGATGGGGTAGGGTCCATAAAGGAGCTCACTTCTGTATACACTATGAGAGGGACGTATCCTAGCCATTGGTCATCTATCTCATCTAACGGATGACATTAACAGCTAAATTCTCTATAAACAGCTCTATTCCCCATCTCATATAAACAACGAAAATCTTGTACAAACATTGCCATGATGCCGAATTTCCGCCTTGGTGAATCAAACACTTGATTTACTCAAGAGCATACACAATCTTATAGTACTTAGTGAGATTGATGCTTTCTAGCTCTCTCATCTGTCACAAGTGTATTAAAACCTACTAAAACTACCTACATTATCCTAGTACGCGTTGTTTTTCTAAGTCACGTGTAGAGCGATAGTCTCTCGGCACGCACGTGGTTATTACATTCGGAATCATACCCACACAGTCCCATTAGTGTTATCATCATCTTTAATCACGACATTGTTCTTTGTATGGGTAATGCTATAAACTATAGCAGTGGGATCTTCCTCTTCATTTTCTCCAGTAAGGAAAGTTGGGGATGGAAAACCCCTTTCTCTAGAATCTGTTTGAGAAGGTTGATGGAGGGGCACATTCATAGCTAGAGACTTAAGTGGGGCTTCCACTTCTTGAACACCCTCAAAAGATGGAGCATTGCAGTCCCCTTCAACAACAATGGTATCTCTTGTATATGGAACATCCAACTAAGGAGCACTAGGAACCTAAAGGTTTTGGACACATATGGTGTCTTGTTCAAAGATGTTATGTACATGCTCCAAGCTATTGTATGTTATTGATTATCTGTGTTTGCTTAAGGTGATCATCTTATTTTTCTTTTTTTTTTATTTTTCTTCTTGACATATTCATTTGACTTTTGTTTTCTTTTTTTTCCCTCTTTATTTTTCTCAATTTTTATGAGAAAATCACACTTTATTGTCTTACATTCTTCTCGTAAGTAGTTAAGAGCCCAAAATATTTGTGCACATGTTTATTAGAGTTAAAACTCTTTTAAGCTTAAAGGAAATATTTAGCCATGAGACAACTATTATTCATGATTAGTATGATTGAAGCAAGTACAAATTTAGTTTTGCTTTTGCTCCTAATTGAGTCTTTAACCTCTGAGTCGCCCTCAATTTGAGGTAGTTCTTGATATGATTCAATTTTTTGAAACATGTTTTTCAGAAACACAATTCTCAACACTTTAAGGGAGTTATCAAGAGATAAGTATATGTTTGGTAATGAAATAAATGTCGATCATCCTTTCAACCCACATATCACATATAAGGTGACCTCATTTAAGGAATGAATCTTAATCAGACTAAAATATCTCTAATCTCTCATAGTGTTTTATGGATGGTGTTTGAGACTAGGTTTTCCTTTCATTATTGTAAACCTGAAAATGAAGAAATACTACCTTTCCTTGTAAAAATTGAACCATCTTATGCACTCATTTTTTTCCCAAACTTGTACACTCGACCCTTAATTGTCCCAAAATTGCTTGGTGAAATTCAATGTGATGTGACGGCCCTCTAATTCACATGCCCTTTTGTCTTAAAATGATTGCCTCAAGCTTAGTTTATTTACTTGGGAGCAATCTTATTAGGCTAATCAACTTGAATAAGTGATTAAATACTGTTGGTCCTGACTAAGCAATCAAGAGGGCAAGGGCGAATTGGTTGTTAATTGAAATTTTCAAAATCAAATCTTTTTACTAAAGATTCCCCTCGAGTTTACTTAGATTAATTATGTGATAACACTAAATTAACAAATTAAATAACAAATAAAATAAATTAAAGATAAGTAAATGAGGTCCAAGATTTATAAAGATTCTTTATGTGAGTCAATCCTCTCTTCCAGCTCCACTGCTAGGGATCCAGTCATCCATACCGATCATTCCACTAATCCAATAGCCTAACTGAGAGATTACAAACACCAATGCTATCTTACTCTATCTCACAAACTCTACGCCTAGGCTAATCGCAGAACTATAAAATACTAAGTGTAATCCTCTTAACCTAACTCTTAAAAATAAAGAGCAAGAATAGTTTCAAAAGAGACACAATAGATTCTCAAAAATTTAAGCACAATGAGAAATAAAATGTGTATGAAAATTGTAAGTGGAGGAAACTTCTAATGAAGGTTTTGGCAAATGTTCTGATTGTTGCTGTATTCGAATTTTTTACTTTGAAATTTTTAAGCATACATGTTCTATCTTCTTTCTAAACTCCAATCCTCTTTTTATATTCTCTGGATAACGTGTGCAATTTGAAAAAAATAAGTAAACTTATATTTCTCCTTAATATGCAATTTAATTTTTTGAAAAAATATCTTCCTAGAATATTAGAGATGGTTATCTTAACCTTTTGTGTTTGATCTTATTCTTAAACATCTCTAGCTATCTTCTACATAAAAATATACTTCAACAACCTTGGTAAGGACTTTATCTTCTTGATGGATAGGCTCAGATAAACTTGAAAATATTTCAATTTGAAACTTCAATAGCCACGAGATATTTCGGTTATGAAGATATATTTCAGTTATGAAGATATGCTTCTACTCATCCTCATCCAAATATCTTTAATGTACTAAACTTGTCCAACAATCTTATTTCTATCTTTAAGACATAAATTGCAAAAATTCTTTCATTAAAATTGAACACACTCTGCAAACACATAGAGCAAAAAGCTAGGCTTTCATAAAGTAACTTTTCTTAAAGATAACTTTCACATATAACTAACTTGAGTTATCCCCATCGATTTTAAATCCTCCTTGAGAGGAACGCATTAGATGCATTACCAAAATATACCTGATAAGTGGAGTTCGGTCTTCATAAAATGAATTAACCAGCTTAAAAGTCATGAATCAACAATTTCTACGAAATTCGTTCTTTTTCTCGTCTATACGTTATCATAAATTCTGACAAAATTTCTAACATGGGTTTTAACACTACTTCTAACACTGCTCCACAATTTTGTTTTAAGTCTAATCATCATAAAATCGCACACTTACAAAAACTATTGGATAATACTTTAATCTTTTTATTATTATCAAAACTGAATTAAGAGAACTTATAGACACTAGTGAAGATAAGCTTTCCATTTAGTTCTTTTTAGATTTTATTTTTTCTGGGATTTTGAAGTTAGTCGAAAGCTCGCTAGCCTTCTTGGTTTAGGCATGGGTGGGAAGATTTATCCCTGAACATATACCTCTTTTTAATGCACTTTCCCTCTTTGCCACTTAACCTTATTCTCCTAGCCTCTTAGAATATTCAAAGGTTATGATTTGCTTTAAGGAGATGGCTTTTGGTATGTGGTATGGCATGTACTTCATTTTTTGGCTTTTAGGGTTAAAGCAACTATTAGGCTTTTGATTAGTTGAGACTAGTTAAGAGCAACATTTAAGGCTTCATAAAATCATTTAGCGAATTCCTTCTTCATTTTGTTTTTTTCTTATTTATATCTTTCTTTAATTGTTGTATTTCCTTTTTTTTAATGTTTGTATAATATCTTCATTTTTTTACCATAAAAGTCAGATAAGGTATCAGGTCTTTAGAAGTAATTTCAAATAACGCATTAATGTTTCAAATTATTAAAAGAATGGATTTATATTTTACAAAATGAGTTAAACAAGGAGTAATATTTTAAATGATTAAGAAAATGAATCATGTTTAATTGAAAGTTTTCTTCCATAAAACTAATACATTTGATGGCATATCAAGTGGTTTTGCCAAATTTCTAACTAATTGAAGTAAGGATTAATGTTCCTAATTTAAAGTTGATATCTTCAAATATAATTGTAAATCATACAAATATGTTGCTTTTCTGAAACATTTTGTACATATGAAGTTATATTTTAAACAAAAATTAAATTTTACTACACTAGGTTTAACCCATGCCTTTTGTTTTCTTTTTTTGTTTTTTTTGGGAAAAGAAAATAGATAATTCTAGGTCATTTTAATAATGACTAGTAACATAGAATGCACATTATTACAAATTCTAAAATATGCATTTTAATAAATTATATTCTCCTAAATATATATTCAAAAACTGCATACACTATAATATACATTATACAAGTTTGTATGGCGTGTTACTATTGATAATCAATCATGTTCGGTACATGTGAAATTTGATCTTGGAAAAGTATCTTATGACTCATAAAGAGATGTCATAGAGAGTGGTATGGAATGAGAAATAGGCATATTTGGATTCTCATAGCAAGCAATGGGACAGTGGATAAAATATGATGTTCCTTATGTGTTGTTGATCATTTTATTAATTCGATATGTGATAGTGAATCAAAAATGATGAACCTTATGTGTTCTTCATCGTTTTATTAATTCGATCTTTTGTAGGACAATTCTAGTAGAGTGACCACATTGTGCAAAGTTTGCTAGTGTGTTGAATGTTACAAATGAAGAGGTGAAAAAGGCTCCTATATATAGATTTCAGCCATTAATCTTGACCTTTGGATGAAGTTGAGATGAGCGAAGTAGCTAGGTCCTTGTTGAGAATATTAGATCAATTTTGACAATTAACGGTCCAGATTCGACCCTCTTTTTTAAAAACTTATGGGCTTTTGACTAAACATTGTTGATAAGGCACAATTGCTTTTAAAAGAGTCATTTTCAATATAAAAGAAATTCACTTCCGTTTAAAATAAGTCTTAGACTAATTAAGGGCCCAAATTGACTCATAATGACTTTTATTGAGTCTATTTTTCACAAGTGCAAAACCAAGTAAAGACGAGAGCAAGCAAATTAGTTCAACAATCCCTGTTTCAAACCCATAAAACTAAAGCTTGCTAAAACATCCATATTTGTAGGTCTATTTTCTGTTTCAAACCCACAAAACTAAAGCTTGCTAAAACATCCATATTTGTAGGTCTATTTTCTTTTTTATTGTGGTATCATTGAGATGTAAGATTGCTCACTAGAATTTCTCAAAATTTTTGTTTTCGTAAAAAGCAAACCCAAACATAACAAGGGAAAAAAAAAAAAAACACAAAAATCTTCCGATAAAATTAAAAAAAATAAATAAACGAATAAATTTTAATAAAAATCTCTCTCAACGGATTCAATTTTCCGAAGTGCATGGGCATGGTGCTTAAGCATCCCCACTCCCCCACACATACACGCACCCGAACAGAACACCACATCACATCTCCAACCTCAAATTCCACATGTCCCTTACTCCTATAAATTGGAGAACCAACCGAACTGCCCCTTTTCAATTTTTCCGAGGAACGCTTCCCAACAGTCTCTCTCTGCATTCCCTTGCCCTTAGTTCCTACTTCTCCACCAAGGACTTCTCCACCAAGGACTTCTCCACCAACCATTTCTCATTATTTCTCCACCCCCCAACCCCAGAAAACAACAAACACAAACCTGTTCCTCTGTCTCTCTCTCTCTCTCAACATTTAAAGACAAAGGGACTACTAGTTCAACTTCAACGCCAGCGCTTCTTCATCTCATATTTGATCACCATTCACCATGTAAGTGATCTCTCTCTCTCTCTCTCTCTTTAAATCTTGATAATACCTCAACAACACATCCAATCATTGTCTAGGCTTGGATAATGGACGGGATGGATTCTCTATAAAATCACCCTTTTTTTTCTTTTCCTGGTGTTGAAATTTTTGCAAAGTCCTAAGATGCACACGTTGTCAAATTCTTATAATGATGTTATTGTTTGTAAGTGACTCATCACACCCCCTATTTTTCATAAACTTGCTTAGTTAACAAGTTTTCGGAACACTAAAATGGAATTAAAATCGGGTATTTGACATACATTTCCCATCACCATATAATATGCTTTCTTTTTATTAATCTTATTACCAAAAATAAGATTTTTTTTTTTTTTATTGAAGAAGAAGAAGAAAGATCAAATCTTTATATTTATTTAAATTGATGATCTTCTTCTCCACTCTGTCCTGTGTAAAGCGTTGAAAAAAGGTCCATCATGGCTTCTTCTCTCTTCTTTCTTCTTCCATTATTGTCTTCTCTTTCATGTGCATGCTTATTTAATATAAGTTTAGCAATAATAATCATATATATACAATGAGCTTACATATGGTTTTTTTCTTTTTATACTTAATTTGCTTCTATTCTAAGGTCTAATACTCAGAAGTTGTCCCCATTTCTCCTACAAGTTGAGTGTTTATTTTATATAATTCAAGTTAAATACTGGGTTTGACACTTGCATAATCACTCAACTTTATTATAAAATAATTCTTACTATATTATTAAATGATTCTGCAAACAAAGATAATGTAAACATTTTTTAAAAATTTTAAAAGATCTCTTCTGGTTTAAATATCGGGTTTGTTTTATAATTTTTATAGATCAGGATTGATCGGATCGCGAAGACATGAGAACCGACACGACAAAGAATTCCAAGGTAATCCTAACATCCTTATACATGGCATAGACATTCTTATATAGATTGATTACCTTTTTCCATGCGAAAAATTATTATTATTGTTATTAGTATTAGTATTATTATTGAAAGAAATGATTTTTTTTTTTTTAAATTTTCATGCAGTCTTCTTCATGGCCAAAGGTGATGGTGAAAAAATGGCTGAATATACAAAGCGGGGCAGATGAATTCCATTCCGATTACGCTGTAAGAGGTAGCAATATTCATATTTAATGGGTATTATAGGCTAGACCGTTTCGGTTAGATTTTGGGTTATTGATCCGGGAAAAAAAAAAAAAGAAAAAGAAACTGATCTGGTCTTCATTCAAATTACATTGATACAGATAACAAGAAAACAGAAAGAAGGAAGAGCTGTTCAGATCAGGACTGTTATGTGATTGTACCTCATGGTTTTTCAGGTAAGATGGCACTGCAATAATTGGTTTGTATCTTTTTTTTTTTTTTTTTTTTTGGCTTTTCTCCTATCCATTTTGTACCCATTTCAGATAAATTGCCCATGTGTTTATTGATTTTATTGGATTCGAAGAGTCACAGCACTTATTAGTGATTTCGGGTCTGTTTGAATATTGTGGTATCATTTTTCTTTTTAATCATTTTTAAATAAATATTGATCAAAAAATATTTTGATGAAATACTGATAATTTTATCCATAGATAAACTAAATAGATATAATATAGGCTTATATAGATCAGGTGCAGATAAAAATCTAATAATTTAAATATAAATTGTATCAAAATCGATGAAGATTCGGTCACTAATTATTATTATATATAAAATTATTTTTATTTATGTATCATTTCTTATAAAATTTACAATCCGATTTATGAAAGATAACTATCCGATTCGTGTCTTATCTATTAATGCTCATGATTGGTATTCTGCTATATGTTGGTGATATACCACAAATCATAAAATTTATAACCTGATCTATAAAGATTTTGATTGACAAAGATACTTTCGGCTGTTGGGTTAAAAGCTAAAAGGGTGATTTGGATTATGGAATTAGGCAGATGGGTTTCTAATATCTTATCACTGTGGTTCCCATTTCACTGTGTTTTGGTGCCACGTGGACGGTCAAACATGAATTTGGCATGATGGGGTTTTCGGGTTTAGTCATGAATTGTTGTCGGGTCTTTGATTGTGTAGTGGAGACTGAAGATGTGGTACTTTTTTGTTGCTTTATTTACATGGGTTTTGATGGTGGTGATTTTGCCTTGAATTTGACTGTAAGTGTTTAATTTTTTATAACAGAAGGTTGGTTAATGGAAACAAGTCATGACGATGGTATTAAACGTGATATTGCTCCTAAGTGGGAATCCCCAGCCGTCGATGACACTATCGATCTCAAGTAAGCCGTAATAATTTCTTTCTCTCTCTCTCTCTAAAATCTAATTATATCAGGATGGATTCAAACGAATAACTATTCATACCAAATGATTTATAAGACTTTGATTATCTATCATTTTCTTCTTTTTATGCTTTGATTTCCCATTCATTTTAAGGAATATGATCTAAATCCAGAACTAGATTGCTTTGCTATATGGAAATTTCTCGATTTAGTTAAGCATTTAAATAAATTAATAAACCTATATCCTACATATTAATCAAACAAAACAAATTAAATAAATTAACAAAAATAGACAATTCGATTAAAGGTTGACACATATGGATACAAATAGCAAAATGAAAAAAATTTTAAAAACCCTCTTCAGTATTTAATTAATAAGTATATGAATAAAAATGCCATTTCGAGGCATGAATAGTGGGTATAGATCTAGGTCTATTTTTTCCTAACATTGGAAGCAATAACGTGCCCTGTCACGTGTAAATAGGAGCCGTCCTTTTTTCTTTTTTCTTTTTTTTTTTTTAAGGTGACCAAATAATTGGTTCTCCACCATTTCAATTCACTGAAAAAAGATATTAATTTGTCTTGCATATCGTCTTTAATTCATTTAAAACACAAAATGAAATAATTAATTTATATGTAGATGTGCATGTGCTATGGAATTGATTCGATGAGACAGCATATGACATGATCAATTATGATTTTTATTTTATGTTTACACCATGAAGACGTGTTAGTTTAGGGTTGGTTTTGTTAAGGGACTGATTTGGCTTATGGTTTATGTTGGTTTGGTTGGTAATGGAGGACAGGATGTTTGTGGGGACATGGAATGTTGGAGGAAAATCACCAAATGATGGGTTGAACTTAAGGGATTGGCTTAAATCACCTGCCCCTGCTGACATCTATGTTCTTGGGTAAGTGAAGCATATTTTTCCTCCAAATGAACAAATTGATGAAATCTTAAATTGGAAAATAACAAGAATCTCTTCGATTACTATAAAATAAATTAATTTTCATTTTTATTTATTAAAATAAAGCATATATCATAAGAAAATCACCACGGAATAATTGATTTATTCTTATTTATCACGAGATGTTTCGAACAACTTACTGCTCACAATGAACCTTAAGAAGTATCATGAGAAATTGTTTTTTTCCCTTCATTTTTAATGATCGGCTGTGCTGGGGTGTGGTGTGGTTATTTTGGGTCCACTATGTTTTGTTGGGGTTATTAAAGCTGCAACCAGTTTTTTAACCACTTTTAGGAAGCATGCTTTTAATCATTGTTCTGATGAAAGGTTCAAGTTGGACTTAGTGAAGGGACCAGAAGTCCCTAGAAATCATTGCGACACTAATTCTTATATTTAGCATAAGCGTGCGTTAAGGATACGTTTCTAGTCCCACGCGCCACCTGACTAGACTGTCTTGGTGGCTGGTCACAGTGTAAAGCCTGCTTGCCCACGCCTGTTTCAGTGCTCTGAAGGTGACTTCAGATCAAATTACTGTATTTTCCGGCAATGTTTTCTCCTTTTACAATTTTTAACTTACTAATTTTATAACCCGACAAGTGAATTTGAATTCGATATATATCTGTTAAGAAACTAGGTAATGCTATTAGATTTTAAAATCATTAATTTTTTAACTGATGGGTTAAATAATAAAGCATTGTACTAAAATTTGTAAATTGGACGACGTTAATTGATGTTAAGACTATTGTTAACAACTACAAGTAAAAACTTTTATACATCTCCTTGTACTTACTTTCCATGAATTGTGAAATCAATGTAATAAGGATGAAAAGAAATTTTCCTTGTTAACTTACTATTAAGATAAATTCGTTAACAAAACCACGACCAATTAACTAATTTATCATTTAATCGTATCAATTTTCAGAAGAGAGGTATATTATGTCAATTTTATCTTCATAATCAATTAAATTACAAGTTTAAACTAATAAATGTGGTAAGCGTTTTTATATTTCTCACGTGTCGATGTCAAACAGTTTCCAGGAAATCGTCCCGCTGAATGCGGGGAACGTTCTGGGAGCAGAAGATAATGGACCAGCAACAAAATGGCTTGCCTTGATTCGCCAAGCTTTGAACACTAACAACAACGACTACAAGACAGAACAAGAGCGTCCTTCCAATGCAGATGATTCCCCACAAATTGACCGGCAAGCAGACAACATTGGACCAAGACTAAGTTTCACTGACTTGCTCTCTCTAGAAGATGAATTTAGCAAAGAAGATTTCGACAGATTATTAAGCTTCAAGACAAATTCTAGTGATCAGGACAGTTCGCCTAGCCAGCCGTGTACATCGGGCAGGTATGAAAGCCTAATGCCGCGGCGGTACTGCCTAGCCGCCAGCAAGCAGATGGTGGGGATCTTTTTATGTGTGTGGGTTCGCGAAGACCTTCAAAGGCATGTTAGCAATTTGAAGGTTTCATGTGTTGGAAGAGGCATTATGGGATATCTCGGCAACAAGGTCAGCCTTCTTAATTAGTACAAGTACCTATGTTTGGGTAATAATTACAATAGACCTTGGCTGTTTTCCGTGATTTGATTACCCAAAAATCATAAAGGGTGATCCTACTCGTTGAAATTATTTTAAGGGTATATTCACTTCTTCGAATTGTTATTCAATCCTATATATAATTCTTTTATAGAGGTGTTAGAAGTTAATTCATTTTTAACTAGAAGTTAATTCATTTTTAACTATCTTAGAATAAAATCACGTTTTCAGAGTTTAAACTATTTATGCTGGTCCATTAATTTTGACAGGTATTCTGCTATAGAGTGAAATGAATTGATTATAAAGATCAAATCATATTTTAAGATATTAAATAATCTATGTTAGTCCATTAATTTCAACCAATATTTAGCTATAGAGTGATAAATTTGAATATTTGGTCGCAGGGGTCGATATCGATTAGCATGACATTACATCAAACCACATTCTGTTTTGTCTGCACACATTTGACTTCGGGGGAAAAAGAAGGATATGAAGCCAGAAGAAATTCAGATGTCATGGAAATATTGAAGAAGACAAGGTTTTCTAGCTCGACCAGATCTCCTGGACAATATTTCCTCCCTGAAAGTATTTTGGATCATGAGTAAGTTCCCCGCCACTCGTTAATTACATACTTTATGAATAAGTAAGCGTGTGAAAAGATAAAATGCTTACCTTTTAAGCCTCCTAATCAGGTGTATGATTAATTAACTTCCTCAATTGTGGTAATTGCTCGATTTTACGTTTATGTAGCAAGGTAATTTGGCTGGGAGACCTGAATTACCGATTAGCCTCCAGTTGTGGTGACACCCACGAGTTGCTTCAGAGGAACGACTGGCAAGCACTTTTGGAGAAAGATCAGGTAAAATATGAAATTTAATTATAAAAGTTTCATCAGTCGGATGAATTTGTTTCACGGAAAATGATCTCCAAACTTATTTTGCCTTTACTAGTGACCATATCAATAATAGCAATCAAAAAAGTAGTAATAAGAATAGCCTGTAGGCCCGATGTGGGGTTAAATTAGGAGCATAGCAAATGTCAAAAAGAAAAAATTGTCGTGAAAACGTCTTCAGCTAAACAAACACAATCACCAATTTTAACTTTTGCAATAATCAAAGTGTTTCTGGCAACTGACCCTTTTGGTTTCATCGATATGCAGCTGAGAATCGAACAAAGAGCTGGTCGAGTATTTAAAGGGTGGGAAGAAGGACAAATATACTTTGCTCCTACTTACAAATATCTCATCAATTCCGACAATTACGTTGTGCAAAACTCCAAATCCAAATCCAAATTGAAAGAGAAACGCCGCACGCCTGCCTGGTAAGATATCTACACATACAAATTTATTTCAAATAACTAGAATCATTACATGGATTATTCTTTATTGGGTTTGTCTCGAATAAGTTGAGCATATAATTATACCCTAACATTTAGGATAGGTTCATTTAGTATCTTAATGTTTGAAAAAGTGCGTTAATTTAGGTCTCAAAGGATATGTGTCAGTAGATAATAGAAGTGAATATTTAATTAAAATTTAGAAAACTCTTTTCTTGTTGACACATATCTTTAGGGATCCAAGTTAACTCGTTCTTCAAACGTTGGGACCTTGAATGAATTCATCCCCAAACATCGAGATCCTTTTCAACCATTCAAAATGTTTGGATCTTAAATGAACCTACCCTAAACGTTAGGATCTTTTATTGTAATTTACCAGATAATTATAATTTATCTATTTGAAAAAATTATGATTCCATTTTAAACAGTTCAAGTTGCAGCCATTTTATTGGGTCATCCAATAATTTTGATAGCCATATGCATGAATTAGTTCTCAATTACGATTGAAATGAGTTTCGAACATGTCTCATTTATTTTATTGTCACTCAGACCGCATGTTTATTGCATTTCAGTCATGGGATTATTTTATTGCCAATTGCTTTTTTAGATATTTGAATTGATGATGATCCACGTCAACCTTTGAAAACTTTATTGGTTAATTAAACTTTAGATTAGAATCAATAACACATCATTAACGTGGACAAAGAGGAAAATGTGCACAACTCATGTTATTTTGCTTGTCAACGTTTCTTCAAGTGAGATGTATCTGTTTGATCTGTTTATAAATAAAACTATTAGTTTTTTATCAGTATTTATTTTTTTATAAATATTTGTTTAAAAAAATAAAAATATAATACCAAAATAATTAAAATATGACAAAACCACCGAACATATAGTTAGGGCAAATTGCAAAATGTACCCTCTAGACTATTCTTTAAGTCTAGATATATATGAAATTTTTATAGCATGGTTTCATATCCCAAAATTGTTGAAATGTGTATAGACATCCAAAACACCACTTAATCTTCAAATCTATTGCTATTTAATATTCTTTTAACTATGACAGTTTGGAAATTATGTGCATATTTTCAAAAGTTGTAAGAAGAAAATCACCCTTTAGAAAATTTATGGATCCATCTGTACCTAACTAATAATTTAAGGATACACCTACGAATTTCCCAATAAACTTATATGAATAAGTATTCCACCGAATATGTTTTATTTTATATTTGGTGCCACTTTTCCAATAGAAATCGATTTCATTAAACATTAATTTATCGTAAACCCACCTTGTTGCATTTGGCTGTATTGTTTCAGGTGTGACAGAATATTGTGGAGAGGTGAAGGACTAAAGCAGATTTGGTATGTTAGAGGAGAGTCTAGATTTTCAGATCACCGACCGGTTTATTCCCTCTTCTCGGTTCAGGTCAATTTGGCTTCCAATAACACGCTTAACCCAAGAACTGCCCCGGCTCGGGTATTTAAATCCTCAGCCCCGGCACTGCCTTCAACTTGTGCGGCCAAAGTACAAGCAGAAGAGCTTTTATTGATCCCCAGAGCACAAAGCTGCATTAGCACTGCTCTAAGGTTCCATTAAATTTTGGAATAACAATTCTATTGTCGAATACATGGCGTATGCTATCCACTGAAGCATTTGTCATAGATGGGTCAATGCAAGATAGGAATATATATAATTGACAAGATGTATATAGGCATGGCGTGCTTAGTGGTTCTTAGAATATATTGGCAAATGTAAATACATGGGAATCAGGAAGCTCATGATATGATTGCTTGGTTTGATATTGTCGCACGCCATTGAATTGGGAAAAAAAGGTAAAGGAATCAAAGAAATTTTGGAAATGGAGGAGCATTGAAGTTAGTGATATACAAAGTTCAAGAACTAATTGTCTTTTTTTATTTGAATTGAGGGAGAATATATATCAGCTTTTGCAGGGCATTTTTTCTGTGTCTGCTCTGAGTCATTTTTGTTTTGGGCAGAGGAAATGAGTTGAGAAATTATGAGAAGTTTTTTTTTGTACATGAATTGGAGGTTGACACTGAAATGGCCATTTAGATTCGAACTATTTAGGCTCTCTTTTCGCAATTCCTATGATTTATGTTTCTTTTTAATGAAAGATGAATGAGATATACAGTCGGGATAGAAAAACATAAAGGGTCAATTATAGAAAACAACTTTGTTCTTGTCCTTTCTTACTTTACTTACTTTCAAGTTTCATTTTTTGATATCCATACTTTGTATATAAACTTTATCAGGATTATAAAACAATGAAAGTGGGAAAGTTTGGCTCTTCTTTTAGAAAAAAATAATAATTTGAATTTCATCTACCTATATTTACGTTTTAACTATATATGCTTCCTGTAGTTGTTAAAATGCTTTCATCAAAAATGATAGAATGGATTTGTAGTGTTTTATTTCATAGCTTTGATAAAATGGGGTTATATCTATGCTTATGTATCAAAGGCTATTTGGTACGTATTTGTAGAAAGTTAATTTAACTATGGATTTATTGGTTAAGTGACAAAACCTATGGAGTTCAGTCCATGCTTAATATAGTTTATAGGAGATATGGTTTGATAGGCTAGATAATAGATTAGCCTATTTATTTTTAATTTTCATGCATTTAAAGAGACTTTTTATGAGCCTATACTCAAGATGGGCCCATAGAAATATCTATATATTAACTGGAAAATCTATCTTTGTAAGGTCCTGGATTTATCTCTATAATTAAAATAAGCAAACGCAGTTCCCTAACTACATATCATATGCGGTATTATACGTAAGGTTGTAATCCAGGATCAATTTGTATAGTTATTTGCCTAAATATCTTATAAGAATAAACTTTATTACTAATAGTACATAATACATTCCATAAAATACAATTTTTAACTTCATTACTTCATAAAAGATCCAAATATAATACAACCATATATATGTATATATATACATAAATACATTACAAACAAGCCATTTACAAAATATATCAAAAGATAACAAAATCCTATTAACTAATACATAGGTTTTTAGAACATATATGTACATAGCTATTCTATTACATAACGGTTCCATCAACGTCAAGGCTGTTTCTACTCCTCCCAATCATCTAAGAACTCCTCAAAATCTGATCCATATCCCTTACTTGTATAGAATTCGTCATCCACACCTGAAAAGTATAAAAAATATGAGTCAGAAGCCTAGTACACAAGTAATAAAAACAAATACGTAATGGCACACACGATCTTAAACTATAATGCAATGTGACAATCATTCACTTATTAGATAATCTTTAATTAGTCAAACATCACTGGAGTATTCAAACTCTGAACAATAAGGATATCTAGGGGTCTTGAGTAACGATCACGACGCTCAGGGGGTTGATATAAGCAACTCGGATACTTATATCTCCTAGATGATATATCCATAAAAGAGAAAATAACTTCATCTAGGGTTAACAGTCATTACAAAACTTTACTTATCTTAGTCCATAACATCACCTAGTTCAATTGTTCCCATAAACATTTGAACTAAATCATATTATTTCATTCTAAGCTTAAGCAAACATTACGCCGATACCGTCTTTCCCATCAGTTACCCGTTGTACCACTTAGGAAAGTCTTATCAAAAGACAGGGGTAGCCTAAGCGCCTAAACTACCGTGCCCCCAATCTGAGCAAGGTGCTGCTCCCCGAGCCAGATACGGATTTAAACAGCGTAAGAGACATCCAACTAAATCAAGGTTTAAGTTTTTATATATTAAAATTGATTAAAGATATGCCTATCCTAAGTAAAGGACAAACATGTTACTCTGCGTACCTTATGTAGGAAATCCAAATAGAACCTCGGGAATACTTTAGATAATCCAAATTCAAAGCAACATTATATACTTGGAATTACACTTAAAGCATATCAAATCTTAAGTTTAATACTTAATACTTCAAATATAACTTATACAAAGTCATAACATATCATATATCAAGATCATACAAGCTCACAAAATTATCATTTTAACTTCAACCCTATATACAATATAACTAGATTTACCTTAACATCCATGAAAATTCAATTATGTGTTAAATCTACAAATATAATTAAATTATGCTTAATTATATCACTCAATCATCATCACACCTCAAATATCATTAATCTATCTCATTTTAGTCCAAAAAGACCCATTTCCTAAGCAAACACGCATTCAACAAACAAAACAAGTTTTAAACTTTGTTTGGAAAAACTATAGCAGCTGTAAAGAAGTGAAATTTAAGCATTTATACTTTTGATATTTGTAAAAACTCAAAACATAAAAGTGTAAATCTCTTTTTAAGCTTTCCAACACAACTTGAATCACCTCAATCGATGAAAAAAGTTATGATTAAAATACGAAATAGTATTAACGTCAGGGAAAACACGAGTCACGGCTGGTATTTTTGGAAAGCTGGTATAAAATGGTTTTTGAGCTAAGAATCACAACCATGATTTTTAGTTTCAAAATTTTACCAACCTGAAGCTACCAAAGTGGATCACCGATTGTGATTCTTGAAATTTGCCCAACCCGAGCCTACCAAGGCTTGAATCATGCCCGATTCATGAAAACTTCCCAAAACAGAGCTTTTCTCTTAAAATCACACCCTGATTCATGAAATTTGTCTAACCCAGCCTACCAAGGCTTGAATCATGACCGTGACCTGCTTCCTAATTACCTATACGAACTCCCTTGTTTTCATACTCTTTTTTTATCAAACTTTTGGACATTCTACTTAACTTCAACACAAACCAAACACTTCTAACGTTACTCCCACACTTCAAAACTCATAAAACAACATTCAACACAACTTTCAATAAGCTCAACTTCACTTAACCCTTACTACACCACTCATACATCATTCCATTTTCATCAACACACTTTAACTACTAAACATGCATATATTATGCTTCATTGGTAGCCCAAACCTTCATCAACACATCACCAATACATATACATATCAAATTCACATTGAACAAACTCTATACTATGAACTTGCATCAAATATAACTTAAACTTATCTCAAATCTTTAGGCTTGGTTTGCAAGGCTTTCGAATGACTTTGGTGGCCAACTTGTAAGAATTTGGATATGGATCTGGTCTTGAAGTTAGGGTAGCCTTGGAAGAGAAAGTAATTGGGGTTTGTATTTGTTTAGGAGGTTGTTTTTATGGTGGTCTGATTTTGGACGAAAATGGGGTATTTTGGCTTAATGTTTATCCAAATTTGACTTTTAAGGCAGCCCAAATAAAGTCATAAAGTAGCTTTTTAGTTAGGCTTAATTAAGGTTATTAATTTAAGTAAAACAAAGACATTTAGCTAGCTTTTTGTTTTCAAAAAAAAAAATCTACTACACAATACTTGATATATACATTTAAGTCTAATATTATTCATTGCATATACAACATCAATATGTAAATCAATATAAAGTATTTATTATACTAATGCAAACATAATTATTCTACACTACTCAAACATATACATTAAATTACACTAGTTTAATCTATATGTAAAATATGTTATTTATTTTAATTTGCAACTATAATCACACATATATAATAGATATCGGAATAAAAGCATGCTATTACAATCTTAACCATTTACACTCAACAATATGATCTAATAGACATCACCAATTGAACTTGATAAATATCTAAGGGATCTAGGATCCTCATCATTTAACACAATTTATAAATTTAGATAAATACAATGATTCTATCAAATTGTAGTTCTAAAAGATCAACTGGGGTTAGTAATGAGGACCATATTTTGTCGCTTTTAAGTATTATTAGAATGATGTCATATACCTTCTCTATCTTCACACATGTATTCAAACTCTATAAGATCACCTATTACTCCTCTATGCCCTCTCAACCTAAGCCATCCCCACATGCTATCATCAAGTTACTTCTCTAAGGCTACATATATTATGAGATACAAAATGCACATATGTAACCATTTTAATATCATATGTGAATCTAAACTATCTAGAAATAGAGAATTATTCCAAAGGAAATAAACAATAAAAATTTAATAGAAAGGATGTAAATAGGAAAAGAAAAAAAAGTACTACATGAGGAACTATTTTTAAAAATAAGATCATATAATGATCATCTCACCCATTGAAATAATTATAAAAATTGCTAATTAAATCTTTTAATAGTGCAATCACATTTGATATTAATCGGAATATTGAATAACTTATAGAACTAATGGTATAAAAAAACGCAATAAGATCATACAATTTTTCATGATTAGTAATTTTATTTACAACAATCAAAATAATAGTGATTTTGTACTAAATTTGACATTAAAACAAGGCAACAACATCATACAATTTTCCATGATTAGTAATTTTATTTACAACAATCAAAATAATAGTGATTTCATACCAAAATTGACATTAAAACAAGGCAGCAACATCATACAATTTTCCATTATTAGTAATTTTATTTACAACAATCAAAATAATATTGATTTCGTACCAAAATTGACATTAAAACAAAGCAACAACATCCTACAATTTTCCATGATTAGTAATTTTATTTACAAAAATTAAAATAATAGTGATTTCGTACTAAAATTGACATTAAAACAAACGGTGGGATAATAGAAAGTCGAGTGGGACTTTTATATTTTCTTTTTGTTGCAATTATTTAATATTTATATTTTCACTTTTACTTTTTAATGGTTAAGGTGAGAACCATTTGATTTCGGGAAAAAGTATGGTGATATCTTGTGTCCAACGGACCTTAGAAGTTAAAAGCGTGCATGCTTGGCACTTTTTCTAGTTACTATGGCTGGGCGAAGGCTCCATAATTGAACCCATCTATATATTGCCAAGTTTAGGCCCACCGTCGGCGTCCATTCCTGAAGGGATCCTCCTAAATGGATAGTTACTAATAATTACCTTGTGAAGGTATATATTTTCCCAATTTTAGTTTATATGTCTTTTAATTTAATATGAAATGAACGACGGTTGACCTTACCAACCAAAAGGTTCGTGATAGAATTGCTAGGAATGAAGTAAAACTATGATAGGAAATGTCAATAATTGAGACAATTATCAATTTACCGATACGACAGAAAATTATTCATACAAATATTAATTATATGAAAATAATTATTCAAATACCAATACAAAATCGTATATGCAAAAAGCGATTTTACTTTGTTTATGAATTATATATGTTTTACATGCAATTTTTATGATTATTACAAAAATAGTAAAACTTTTCATTTATAATAATCTCACGTTAACATGTAATTTTGCAATGTATTAAAATTTCAAAATTACTAAAATGGTTTCCAAAATTGTAGGATTATACTTTTAGGTCTTTTATGAGAATAGAAGAATGATTTAATATTAAAGGACAATTAAGGAAAAAATTAAATATAAAAATTCCAAAAGCCCCTCTAGCTGTAATAATACTAGCAGATGTGTGCAAATTCAATAGTACCCGTAAAAAATCTAAATCTTTTACCATGAATATTAATTTTCATTTGTAAAAAAATTATTTCTAGATTTTGGATTTAATACTATAAAATATTTAAATGCTATATTTTTCTTATTTTAGATTAAAATGCAAATTTTTAAAAGTAAAAATATAAGAAGAATAGTTATGGTTTCAAAAAAGAATAAGGAGGGAGTAGTTTTTATTTTGGAAAAGAAGTTATAAATCTTAAACCGTGACTATTATTTTCATCAAATCATATATGAAAAATTATATCTACACTAAAAACACCAAAAGAGGCCTTTTGGATTTAATAATATAGATAAATTTGTTCCAACATGATAGAGCTAGTCTTGTTCAATAATACCACTAGACCATCAAGTTTTTCAAATCAGCAAATTTAATGCTTTTTTAATCATCCAAACCATGCAAATGACATTTTACCCTAGTAACATCCTCCTACTCTCTCAAGTAAGAGATATCAAGTTTGATTCTTTTTTATTTTATTGTTATAATAGCAAAAAAAAAAAAAAAAAAATCATCCACACCGCCAAGGTCGAACTATTAAATCCTACGGCTACCCAGAATCATTAAGGATAGGATCTAATCTGTAAATACAAATATAAATACGAATTCATCTACAAATATAAGTAAATGCGAACCTAAACTATCTAAAAATAGAGAGAAATTCTAATGGAAATAAACGGTAAGAATGAAAGAGGAAAAAAGGGAGGGAAAAAGATAAAAGACGTAATGAAAAAAATGTAAATTACCCACGGGCGGGGTCGTAAAATGTACATAATCAAATCTTTTACACCGACTTCGTTCAAATATTCACGTAAGCTTTACGTATTCTCTATTATATTTTTGTGTTGCGGTGCGTCTTTTCAATTAATTCGTATAATTGCTTCTTATTGTAATTATTTTCTTAAATTACAAATAATATCCCTAAACTTTGATCTAGGTTATGCCTTAAAAAATTTAATTATTTGATAAATTAGCGAAATGAAGAATATTTTGTTTTTCAATTTAATAAAAACACTTCAAGATCAACATGTAGACAGCATTTAAACTTACTTTAATGAGTTTAAGAGGTGTTTATATGTTAAGATCAAAGTACATGAGTTCGTTGTAAATTTTTGTGGTTAATTGACAATTTATCAAAATGTTTATAAAAGATTTCAATATTTTAAACTTCAAAAAGTATATATACGTATAAAGTCTAAAATTTAGAGAAATTATTTACAATTTTTCTCGGTCTTTTATATATATATATATATATATATAATTTTTTTTTTTTCATTATTTGAAAGGTTTAAAGTAAGAACGATATGTTCATGGTAAAAATTATGATGATATCTTGTCTCGTCTAAAAGAATTTAGAAGAGCGTATTTGCCAAATTCATTTATAATATTTATGTGAATGTATAGATTATATTTTTTTCCCCATTTTAGTGAACAGATTTTTTATTTCTTATATGATTTTAATATCTGAAGTTACCAAAAGAAATGGCAGTGTCTTTATTGACGAATGTCAAGATGAAGGTGGGTGGTCATCCCATAAAATATATAAATTTTAAACTTTTAAATTAATTGTTTGTTTAGCTAAGTTTAGTACGGGAAAAAGGAAATTGGGAGTTCAAATATTGGTGCAACTTTTCATTCTCATTTGAATGAATCATCTACTTCGATAATTTTTATTAAGTCTCAACCCATAGGGATGTAAATGCAAAATTTTTTTATTAATTAGAAATTAAAGGTGCAATTGGTTTGTTGATTTGATATTGGTTTAACAAATGGTTTATATCTATTTCAATCAAATTATTTATAAAAAATATATACAAATGAAAAACAAATATTTTTACTTATAAACAGACCTTACAAATTAAATACAGATAAAATACGAATATAGATCAAATATAGATAACATACGGACGAAAAACGGACTACCCTAGCAAACCCTAACAAATATCAACCTTTGCTCAAAAGAAGAATCTCTTCTTGTGTTGGAATCATTTGTTATATTGTTTCTGACATTTCAACATTTTTTTATACAATGTCAACTAACCCTTTTGTTTTATACAGCTTGTTTTTACTTTGGAGTTTGGACAAAGAAGGTAGAAGAAGAACTTATGGTTCCATAATCCGAGATGAGTAATATTTTGAAAAACAAGGACGTTTATATATATCTGATTTAAAAGTGCATTTTAAAGGTGTCTTGATGTGCCTCGTGTTTTAATGCGAAGACTTTGCAAACCTCTCTGGTTTAAAACTCTTGGCTTTATTAATTCTCAATAAGGATTATATTGTATTTTATAGCTGAATTTGGACCAATTTTTCAATTGATTACATCTATTTGTAATCGAAGTTGTGTAACAAAACTCTTTCATCCGTATCGACTTTTAGTACTGATAAACAACAAGCCGATGAAGGAGATGGGGATTGAGAATCCATTTCAACAAGGACACATTTCCTTAATAAAGGAGGACGCATAAACATCATTATAGTAATCTTACAATAAGGATAGGGAGGCGGTACTTTATCCAATATAATCCCATAAAGTAGTGGCCAGTAAGGTTTGAGGAAGGAAGTGATGGCTTGGCCTGAAGCGAAAGATATGGATATGAATTGAGATTGGAAATAAGCGGTTAAGTCAGGGAGACCAGATATAGATATGGGTGTAGTAGCTAAACATGAGAATTAACAAAATAATATAGATATGGGTGTAGTAGCTAAACATGAGAATTAACAAAATAATATATAAATAAGTAAATTACACCAAAAAGTTACAATGTTTGAGAGTAACTTTATTTGAGATCATAACATTTCAATTGGTTAAAAGGATGTCATAACATTTAGATAAATCGGTCAATGGATTAGGTTAATATTGAAACATGTCAACAGAAGATATATTTAAAACTAGAAATCAAAAAATCTGACATGTTATAATTAGTGTTGATGGTGACCTCAATTGATCCACTTCTCTAAACGTTGTGTCCTTTTTTTAACCAATCGAAACGTTGTGTATCAAATGAACTTACTCTTTAAATGTCGTGGCCTCTTTTTAACCACTTAAAACATTGTTACTTCAAATAAACTAACCCCCGAACGTTATGACTTTTCATTGTAATTTATCATGTATAAATAGATAAATATTACAACCGCTACATAAACTTTGATAAAATATATATTTAGGTACATGAATTTTGAAATTAATCAATTTAACACCTGAACTTTGAAATTTATTAATTCAATAGTTGAAAAAACTTTTCACGTACACTAACCAATATCATAAACGTATAGTTGGTTTTTAAGATACTAAATTGATCGATTTTAAAATTTACGTACTTAATCGCATATTTTGCAAAATTCAGATATCACTCGTAATATTAACACTATATAAATATATAAATATTTTTATTTTGGCAAATTCCTCGTTTTGCATTTCTTTTAACCTGTGGCCTTTTAATAATCTTACCTTCTGGTCGTAATATCTTTTTTTTCCTCACATGTAATCTTAGATCTCTATGGAAATGAAAATGACATAATTTAAAAATTCACATCACATCACGCTATTTCTACATCATTGATCCTCTATATAAACATTATGGCTTCAATTATTAGTTAGTTAACCTGTCACTTATTGACAAATATCACTTTATAGAACGTGGAAGATTCTTTCACTACAATCAAATCTCAAAATTTAATAAACTCGTAGTTAGTTACGAGTGGCATATCATATGATATTCCAATCTTCCAAACACCTTCAAGCAAGCTACAATTAAAAAAAAATTATTGTTTCATCTTGTTGATTTGAGGATTAAACTAATATTATTACGTGTGTCATTGATTCATGTTAAATGTAGCCACAAAGGAAAAACGTGAAGATGGCACTCAAAGGGATGATTTTAAGAGAAACAATGGGAAGAAGATGAACAAACAGCCTTAGTGACTTATTTTTGTAGATGTGAGGACTAGATTGATATTTCCACATGCATATCATATGATTTTTGTATAACACGTGGCTTTAAAGATGAAATGTGAAGATGGTATTTAAGGATGACTTAAAGAGTAATGCTAGAGATGACAATCTTAATAACTTCAACACACTAGTGAATGAGTTTTAAAATATCAAAATCATTATTTTTGTTAGAATTTTAACTTGTTCTAAGCCTAACTGACTGTTTACAAATTCTTGAACATGATGATACATTAGATTATATTGATGATCGATGAATGAAATGAAACTTACTCATTTTGGGTTAACTCGATAAGTTTATCATGAACCAAAATTAAATAGTTAATCTTATTACATGTATGAGTTTATTAATCGAAAATCAAAAGCAAACAGACTCAATTAATATTTTCTCATTCCATTAAGTCAAATCTTTCTAAACTATCTCATTTGACATAGATTAGATTCATGAACCTTATCATTTAATCCAAAATATCAAACCCAAATTAGTAATGGTTTAAATCTCACATTCTACAAATTTTCTTTCTTTTTTTTTAGGTCTCCAAAACAAATGAAAAACGCGTTTAAGGTTAAATAATCAATATAATATAAAGGGTGGATGAATTGGTTTCGGTGCAAGTCAAATTAAGGCATGACATCCCATAAATAGGGTTAGGCGTTCGGGTGGATGAGGATGAGCACTCCTACAGGGATCCTACGTAGAGCACAGTCACATGACATGACAGCTATTTCCTTGATTTTAGGAATGAATGGATGTCCTGTCCTATCCTATCCCCCTCCTCCTGTTTCCTTGACCTTGACGTTGCTTCAACCTACGCCACCGCCAGTTAATTCCCTTGGGCATCCTATTTTCCATAAAGAAATAATCATCGTATATTGCTAGTATTACATGAAAAATGTAAACAAATTCCTCTGTTAAGCTTTTCTAACTTTTAAGTTGAAGATTTAATTAGTACCAATATCTTTAATATGTGTTTTTAGATCCACATTTTCCTCTTTTTATATGATGTGATTTTTTTAATTTTAATATTTTTAATTATTTTAAAAGTAATGATCTTAGTAGGTAGGTTTCAAAAATTTATTCATATTTAAAATTTTATACCTAATACGTTGTACATTAGTACGGTTTTTTTTTTCCGTTTTTACACCGTCAATGCAAGATATATAAAATATATTTATTGGGTATCATGTTGGGACTTGTGACCCGCAAATGGAGCATGCTAGTTAGTTATTTTCAGAGTAAATGGACTTTTCAATCCTTTGGCTTAATTATGCTATTAAATACACGTTAGGTATGCCCGTAGCTTTCACAGTAAATAGCTAAAATTTAAGTTCATTTAATTATAGCCGAACTTCAACTTTAATTCCAAACTAATAAAAAGTTCAATTTAAAATTAAACTTGCTAAATTTTAAATAAGTCACATTTAATGTTTTAAAAACTCGATTCAGCTTATTTTCAACTCTTGGCAAGCCGCGTTCTTTGCCTCTAATTCGGAAGAAACCGTAGAAGGAGACGAACCCCAATCTTCTTCAGATCAACTGCCAGTGGCAGTGGGTCCCATCTCCCAACTCCCACTGCACGGACCTTTAGGAGCTCGGTCTTCATCCCCAAGTGGACCCCCTACACGATAGAGTACTGTAACCCTCCAACAGCTCAATGACAACACGCCACGTGTAAAAACATCCTAGCTGGATCCACCACCACGCTTGGCATCCGAGAATATCCAAAAAATTATCTTCGAATTGTCTTCACATAAGAATTTACAGAAAATGCCATCGACTGCGAACTCTTTATAAAGAGCTAAGAGAGAGAGCGGGAACAGAATATAGCACGTTACACAACACACACGCATCCTCAAAACACGCTTTTCCCATTTTTGTTTTTTCTTTGGTTCTTCTTCAGATCTATCTTCAGTGAAAATTTTCAGGTATGCTCTTTCCAGTAATCAGCAACTTGCTATTCAGCTTGTTTAAAGTATTACAGATGCTTTCCACTCCAAGATTTTTGGTTGTGCATATTGAGGAGTAATTTTATCATTTCCCTTTCCAATTGATTTGTTGCCCTTCGGCTCCTAGATCTTGAAGCATGTCTGATAAGGATTATAGAAAAAACTCGTAGTAATTAGATAATGGTGGTAGCATTGATCCTTATCTTTGTGATGAAAAACTGAGTAACTAAGCTTGAAATGCGGTAACTTCAACAGAATTGATCTCTTTGTTTCGTTGCATTGCAGCAATGGTTCCTCCAATTGAAACTCCACTCAAAACTTTCGAATCTAAAACCAACCAGACCCATGCCTCCCATCCACCTCTAAACGAAAGGATCCTTTCGTCTCTGTCTAGGAGGTCTGTTGCAGCACACCCTTGGCATGATCTTGAGTTAGGTATGTGCTTATGACTAGCTATTGTGGACATTTTAAATTTAATTTATATTTCGATGTCATGATTCTTGATGCAAGCTCCAAATCTGTCTGTTGAACAGGGCATGAAGCTCCTGTGATCTTCAACTGTGTAAGTGCATATTTGTTCCTTATCTACATCTAGAACACATCTATATCATGTTTATATTATATCAATATCATATTTGTTCAGTAAACTGTCCGTTCTTCATCGGTATATATTTCTTGATATACATATATTTGAAACGACGAAAATATGATGTCAAAATGATGCTCTGTCAAGAACAGTTTGAATAATGTATGACGATTGTTGCAGGTGATTGAAATCAGTAAAGGAAGTAAGGTGAAGTATGAACTCGACAAGAAAACCGGACTTATCAAAGTAAGTAATTAATGCTCAAGTTAAACCATCCATCTCAAAAACATAAGAAATAGTTTCACTGGATTTGGCCAATTGTCCTGATCATGGAATGCGATTGAGAAATAGGAATCTGTGTTCTCAAAAGATTCCTGCCATTATGTTATGTCTCATTGTTGCACAACATGCAGGTCGACCGTGTTCTGTATTCATCTGTTGTTTATCCTCACAACTATGGTTTCATCCCTCGGACTCTTTGTGAGGATAACGATCCCATGGATGTGTTGATCATCATGCAGGTATGCAATCTTGTTCAGCCTCTCATTGCATTCAAATCTAATTTAGGTATTCTCGGTATTGAGAAGGAACTAGAAAAGTAAATAAGGTTGTCTACTAGCAAGCCTTGTTTTCTTTCTGTAACCGTCTGGAAACTTCGACTTCTCCCATTTTCACTATTGTCTGATAAAAGCATAATTTATTGCAGGAACCTGTTCTTCCAGGATGCTTTCTTCGCGCTAAAGCTATAGGCCTCATGCCTATGATAGATCAGGTATCCTTTATTACAAGAACAAGGCCTTTATATGACTATGAAATCAACTTTCATTGCTGAAGAATGCTAACTTTTTTGAACAGGGTGAGAAGGATTACAAGATAATTGCTGTTTGTGCTGATGATCCCGAATACCGGCACTACAATGACATTAAGGATCTCCCTCCACATCGATTGGCAGAAATCCGTCGCTTCTTTGAAGACTGTATCCTCCATATATAACTCTTTTTGTGCTTGATAATGTGTCTTCTTTCGTTATACTTTTAGGGGGAGGAAAAAAAAAAGAATAGATGCTTTCTCCTTTTTACATTCATGGGAATTCTCCTTTACAGCAAATCTAATCAGATAAGAAAAATGAAAACAAAGAAGTTGCCGTTGATGATTTCCTGCCGGCCTCTGCAGCATTTGAAGCAATAAAGGATTCTATGTAAGTCAATTTAGTTCACTCAACTCCACTTTAATCATGCCATTTGCGTCAGCTCTGCTTAGGAATAAGAAGCAGCTTTTATGCTGACAGAGCTCCAACTTTTAAGTGAATGAACACTAAGAATAGGTGAAATCTGATGTCCTCAGAATAGAATGTGATAAAACTTTAATCACTGACGTGTCTTTTGTTGTGACGGTTCATAGTTTATTAAAACTTTGAGAAACCAGTGGAAAACACTCCCAAGATGAGTGGCCTCCTTACAAACAGTCAAACACTGAGACAAATTAGTAAGATATAAAACGCCAAAACAAGCAATACCTCAGATTTATGACTAATTTGATAAGCAATCGTACTTAGTTTATGCGAAAACTCCACAGATGCTGAAGACTTGGATGTAGATCATTTGCCAATCTTTGTTAGAAGCTATTATTATGCAGTTTTTGTTGCATGTGCATCTAACCAAATTTCATGATTTTCACATGAAGGACCCTGTATGCAGACTACATTGTGGAGACCTTGAGGCGGTAGTCGATTCAAATATCATGATGTGAGTCCAATAAATCAAGTTGATCTTTACGTCCTGAAGACGACAGTGACAATGATGGTGATGATGATACAGCAAATCTGGATTTTGCGTTACCTTGATAAAGCGCTCCTTTGCAACCATAGTAGATTTACATCGTACTACTAAGTGTGGATATTCTTACATGTCTCGATTATATTCAATCTTTATTTGTTCATTGCTTGTAGCTCCAAGATGCTTATCGCATGATGCACTGGTGTCATATGAGTGGTACAAATTGGAACATATCCATATTTGTAAGTGAATCCTCAAAATTTGAAATGGAAAATGGAATTTGATCATGGTCATATTTGGATGTGGATGGCTTCTTAATAAACGTTTTTCCTACTCTTTTCTATTTTTGTTGTATCTAAATTTTTATATTTATGTTGGAATCATTGAAATGGTAACTCTAGTGATCCTTTTCAATGTTAGATCTATGGAGAATTATGTTCCAAAATTAGGGATAATGGTAGGAAAGCTCAATTGATAATATCGGATTGACAAATTTTGAATAATGTATAAGTATTGGGACATCCCAATTGTATACTAATTCATCGCATTCTATGTGAGATTTAAAATAACATATTTTATAGTCCAGGGAAAACAATTAGTATATTTACATACTAGATGTACATAACACTAGATATATAATTTCTAATGAATTTTCTTTTTTGGATATATTATATGAACATTACTTAGAATACATCGATAGCTATTAATGAGAAAATGCATTAAATAATTCTGATTTCTTTTTCTTAATTTTTTCGCATTAGGACTTATATTTTCAAATTTTTCATTTTTAAAATCTAAATTTTCTGAAAAACAAGTCAACCTAGGGTTGTCCTTGTTCTTCCTCATAAGTGCCATTGAAATTAAGTGCTGAATAAAATTATAAGTCTTAAGTAAATAAAAAATATTAAAAATAACTTAAAATAACCTATGTTTATCTCATTTTGGAATGAGGGACGCAGAGTCTTTATTTTAGCACATTTTGAATAATTAGGTCATGTAATAAAAGAAAAAAAAAATAAGAGAGGGAGAATATGTCTACCTTATTAAAGAAAAAGGCACCTTGTGCCTTCATATTTTAATTTTCTCA
Source organism: Combretum micranthum (assembly GCA_024138025.1). Taxonomy (NCBI): domain Eukaryota; kingdom Viridiplantae; phylum Streptophyta; class Magnoliopsida; order Myrtales; family Combretaceae; genus Combretum; species Combretum micranthum. The sequence continues at coordinate 518,445 of JAMXBD010000585.1, forward strand.
GCTCATAACTCCTTTTTTATTTAATAGTAATGGCTCTTTTCTTTTCTTTTTCTTTTTTAAAAGTTTCCGTTAGAGTAAGAAAATTAAGAAATCATGCCCCAAAATCCAAAAAAAAAAAGACAAAATAATTACATTCGATATTGTAATTTTTGGTGTTGTTTAATTTGCGCACACAATAACAATGGAATCTTCCCAGTAAATTTTAAAACCAGAAGTGGATAATAGGTTCTTCTATCATTATATATTTTCCCTTGTGTCGTTAAATATTTTCCCCACTCCAAACTTTATGTCCCTTTTCTTTGTTTCTTTTTTTTATGTTAATTTAAATGATCACAAAGCCAATACAATTTCCAATTTATTTAATTACCGCTTGTATGAGTGAGGGGTAATTGTGCAAACTTGGAAAGTTATTTTATCATGCACAATGAGTTGACTTCCATACGAATATCAAAGGTTATAACATAGGTTTTCAATTTTCATTTATTATTAAGAGAATTTTTGACAAATCCTATTATATACTTATTCACTTCTATTACATTTGTATCCAAATTTTTATCATTCACATATTCATTCCATTCCAAATGTTTTGCGCATCAAACACAGCATTATAGTCTTGAGGTATCAATAATGATTTTCTAGTGGATAGGTGCCAACCGAAATAGTATTAGATAGGGTTGTCTATTAAAATCTATATGGATACATATAATACTTTAGTTAGGTAAAAAAACCCAATGGATGACATTATAGGTTACTTGATATCAAACACAAACGTGTCCTTCAAGCTAAATTATTTACTTAAAATATATTTGAATTTACACTTTTAGGCCAAAAAGTACCATTACCAATATAAACCAGATGATTGAGGTCCATGTCAAGTGCAACTTGCACGAGAGGCTAATCCTTTTCATCAATATTAATCACAGATTCCTTAGGTGACGCGTTGCGAAGGCCATGGAAGTACGGCACGTGGCTGTTCTCCATTTCATTCTTGGGACAGGATGATCTTATTCAAGATACAACGGCCTTAGCAATCAAATTTAGCATTAATATAACAAGCGATACGATTTTAAAAAAGGGAAAAAACAGTACCATTGAGTAAGCTTTTAACTTCGATTTTGAACATCTATTAGAAGTTGTAATACTATAATACAAATTTCCCAATATCACCAATGAAAAATAACACATATGAGCTACCACATTCAATCTCTTATATAAAATTCCGAAGAACTTTTAAAGTTATAGCACATGCGGATTTCATCTTAAATCTAGAAATTGTCATCTCATGTTCGATTAGATTAATTACTATATAAGACTTGACTTACAAGTATCCTTTATGAAATTCCAAACAAGCATTCCACCTAGATTTACTTTTTTTTCTTTTACTTCCCCCTTTTCTAGCCATATGGTAGAGTAATTCAACTTTAGTAAAGGAAGCTTTGGGTTGAAGTCTTTCTTTTTTCTTCCCTTTTTTTTTAAATCAAAGTGTCATATAGTAGCAAGTTAGCGGTAGTTCATCACGAAGTCGACTAAATACACGAAGCCCACTAATCCAAACACAGTAGTTAAAGATCCAGCAAAATGAGACAAAAACAAGGATCCATAGCACTGCCACTAGCACCCTTATATGGTAGCTTTGAATTAATAACTGAGAGAATAAAAGCATGCCCATCCTCTATGCCGAGGGATCTTATTGGCGCAAGTGGCCATACCATTATCATGTCCTAAGGAGAGAGCTTTATAAGTTGCTCTAATGAGAGAGCTTCTTTATCATGGTCAAATACATTGTGTTACTTAGTAACCAAATAAACCGGATAGAAAAACTAAATAGGACTTGCTTATGGCCTAATAGAATCTGCTGTCTATTTTATTTTGCTTGACATGATGTGTTAAACAATATTCAAAATTTAGATGAGAGTCATCAATGACAGCATACTAACAAATCAATCGCGCTCTGTACCACATACAGCTCTAAATAGCCTCTTAATGCATGCAAAGCACCTTCATTTTTTAGGTTACCACTCCATTTGGCAACGATGGAAAAAGTAGATAGAAAGCAACAAGAAAACTTGTGTTTAGATATGGTGGAAATGTAGAAAATGTGAAAACAGTATGATGTAATTCCTCTTCTCTCCTCAATAAGCAAGGAGTTAAAATTAGATAGAGGGATCTCACTAACTTTGTTTCCTTCTTTTCCTTTTATTTCTTTCATAAATTATTAAACATAAAATAAAAATTTTACTATTTTCATTTGCACTTGTTTCTTTCTGTTGATTTCTACTCTTTCAAAAAAAAGTTATCAAACATTGCGTACATCTTGGACAAACAGAAAAGTAAAGTTGAAACAGTTTTGGACCAGTCACAATTTATTCCATCCATAAATCATTTGGTTAATTAAGATTTTAAAATCTTGCTGTCCTAGTCTTGTCTATTTCCAGACAATTTGAGATTTTTATGTCTTCAACAACTATACAATAAATTTTCTGTCTTCAACAGCTATACAATAAATTTTCTTTCAAAAACTTGATGAAGTCCTGCCTCCCAACTCCCTTAGCTACTTTAAGATTAGCTCATTATAACAAAATTCATGTTTACTTATTTCGGTTACAATAATTACCAAATGGTGATCCATCTGAAGAATGACAAAGAATGATGCTCATTTCCATCCCTCCAAGTGAATTTTTGCTATTCTTGTTTTAAAAGAGAGCAAAGCTCAAAACCTAAATCTATCTAATATTAAAAACAATAAAAATTTTAATATAGATGTGCATCTTATTTATATCCAATTTATAAAATTTATTTAAATAAAGATATCTGTTTTTTATCTATATCTATTTTTTATTAAAAAAATATCAAACTAACATCAAAGCATCGAATCAAACACACCATGATTTGGCAATCCATTATTGAGAAGTCTCCATATTAATATCTTCATCTTTGGGCTTTAAATCCACATAGTTTGTTTCCCAATGCTAGTGCTGGTTCTGCAATGTATTGAATATGACTTGCATCCCAATTTATAATCATCCAAATATTTTAAATGATCTCGTTTTATAAACATAAATAATCTGGGCAAAAAAATAAAAAGATAAAATCATTCTTTATTAGGAAGGAAAGAAATTTTACATACCATTAGAATGAAATTAAATTCTAATCAACGTTAAAAAAGAAACAAAAATAATAAGTGCTTGTTTATCTGTCTTACCTTTTTTCTAACATTAAAACAAAAAGGCTAAAGACATTCAAAGCGGAGAAAAGGGGCATTTCTTTTCAAAAATTAGTTCCTTCCAATATTTCCACTTAAATTCTCAACTTCCCTCCATTCCCATCTTCCCTTAACTATTTTGTACCTACCAATAACGAATACAAATCTAGCAACTTTAAACCAATCTTCTCACAATTTCAAATAAATATTCCAAAAAAAAAATACCCACATACCATTAAATGTGTAAAGAACATCATAAGTAACAATGATTGAATTTCAAAAAACGAAAGGAACTACCAACAAATGGCAATTCGCTCATAAAATGCAACTTTTGGGTGGGAAAAAAACATCAAACAAATTTAGGAAACTTTGTCCATAAAACCCATATCCTACATCTGATTAAAAAAGGAAATGGAAAAAATAAATAAATAACATTAACCATAAGTTAGCACTGAATAGGATGTTCCATTTCATTCAAGTTTTAACCAAAAGAAGTTCTACAGGGAATAGAACCAACAAAGTTACAAAAACAAACTAAAAATGAAGAGAACAAAATAAAAAATGAAAATAAAAAAGAAACAAAAAGAGCCCTACCCAACCCGCATCACTGATTACATACATCATCCAAATTAAAATATTTTCCTTCCCTTCCTTTCTTCCTTCCCTAGCAGATACTACAAAACAACCCCATTACAAAGTTTAAGCTTTTTTAGGAGACTTGGTGGCTTTTGATGGAGATTTTGGCTCCTTTGCGGCTTTCTCGCTCTTCTTTGGAAGGAGAACAGGGTTGATGTTTGGAAGAACACCTCCATGAGCAATCGTAACCCCAGCAAGCAATTTTCCAAGCTCTTCGTCGTTCCGTACAGCTAGAAGAACATGCCTTGGTATGATTCTGTTCTTCTTGTTGTCTCTTGCTGCATTCCCAGCTAATTCCAAAACCTAATTCCACAAAACAGAACACAAAGTTAATTATACCCAAAACAAAAGCCCTAATTTTCTAGGGTTTCCAAATTGCCAATTGCTTAATTTAACAAAAACTCTTAAGTTTGTAACTAATAACAACGAATGTTACTGGAAACACTAATTTATCAGGAAAAATATACTTTAATAGAGAGAGATAGAGAGAGAGTGGTTTCTTCACCTCAGCAGCAAGATATTCAAGAACAGCGGCGAGATAGACTGGAGCTCCGGTACCAACACGTTGAGCGTAACGGCCTTTCTTCAAATAACGGCCGATCCTACCAACAGGGAACTGGAGGCCTGCCTTGACAGAGCGAGAGACGGGCTTCTTCTTGGGGCCACCACCTTTCCTTCCTCCGGCACCTTTCTTGAGCTTTCCCCCGGTTTCCATTGAAGGAGAATGAGATGACTTGGACGAAGGGATGGGAGATAACTTGGGATTTTCTCAAGAATCGAATGGAAAACTTGAAAGCTGGAAGAGAACGATGAAGATGGTGGAGGTTGAGATGAGGATTTTATGGGGATGGAGAAGAGAAGGAGCTTGGGGTTGGATTCTGGAGTGATGATGTCTAGACCGTTGGATTAGGATCGAATCGACGGTTTTGAGATGATGATGTGGCGATCCATGTGACCAAGAAATACTTTGGACACCTCCAAAAAAAAAAGGTGGCTTAGGAGATGGCGCTATCTCAAATTTGCAAAATATACTTGATGATTTTTTTTTTTTTCGTTTTAGGATATATATTTTTATTTTAATGACTTATGTAGTCAAAATAAAATTTTTGCTACTCTTTATTGTAAGTGTGCTTAAAAATCAAGTTATAAAAATATATATATATATAAAATAAAAAGCATAAAAAAAACTAATGGTTTGTTTATTTATATATAGAAAATACAATAAAACCTCTATAAAATAATATCGTTAGAAACAATAAAAATTATTAATGTATTGATAAGCGAATATTTATTAATGTACAAAGATTTTTTATATTTTCTATACTTTTTTTTCAAATTTTATATATAACTTATCAATAAAAATTAAAAACAAATATTGACAAAATGCATATATGGTGTAACTATAAAAAAATTTCAAAGTTCATAATACATAAATATAAAACAAAATAATAAATTTTATAACACAAAACTATAAAGTTGTGATAATTGTTGGAAAATTAAAGCAGATAGGTACATAGAAAAATGAGTTTTTCAAAGTTAATGCTTTGAAATATAAAAGGTTGCAAAATGTTTTTAGTAAACGAAATACAAATTTAACCAAAATTTTATATGTATATTTTAGTAAAGAGTAAAATTTTAAAAGAATAGAAGTAGTTTGGAAAACTTTTATTATAAACTTTATATGAAATTTTTTATGTATTTCATAAATTATTAATTTACATTTTTGTTGGACCTTAAACATTTCTATATAAATTATTATCTTATGTATTTAACGAAGTTATTAATTTAGTAACCTGGTCCAGGTCGGGACCAAAAATAATTATTATATAATCGAGATTATTAATTTATCATACTTGAAAAATTGTATTACCAATCATAGGATAGGAATAATATATTACAACGTTTTATGTTAAGCTCTTTGTAAAATAATTTTGACGATAAAAAAAGTGTAAAGAAAATTCCAATGAATATATTGAGTGTACGGTAATTTGAAAGTTAAAGAATTAAATCAACATCGTATTATCCAAATGAAGTTTATTCAAAAACATTCAACGATAAGAAGACAACCCAGAAGGAATTCCAGATAATATGCCAGAAAAAACAACCAAAGAAAAGATGAATTAGATGAAATTACAAAAGGGTATCAGTTTACCAAGAACAAGTTATGAATTCATCTCAATTCGATCAGAGCGCACCATAAATCATCATTAAACAAGTTTTCAAAGCTCCTGAGTAAGAATATAATCTGTGGGAATTCAAATCAATTTATCAAATTCTTTGAAGTTCACATTTCATGAAGATTTAATGAAGGGTTTGATGCTAATGCAATTTTACATGATAAAATAATTCCCGTTATGCTTTCTCACGGAGAGAATTGAAGACATGAATACTAAAGACTTTGTTCATCAAGATAATCAAACCAAGGGCCAACTTTTGAAGACAACAATCAAAATAATTTTTTTTTAATGAGGACAGTTATGAAAAGTATTATTAGGCAACAATCATAAACACATGATTTTGGAATTCAAATACAAATTCCAAGACAATCAAGTCATGGACATTATAACTGTTAAAGAAGCTTATATATTCAAAGGAAGTTCAAGTCAAATAGATAGAAAAAAGAGAGAACAATACGCTGCAAAAGGAGATACTTTTGTTATCTTTTCTATGATATTATGCATCCATAACCTGCTACAATTTTATTTAAACCTTGCTTGTTGATTGTGTAAAGAAGGAACAGTTGAGTGTTCTTCATTTGCTTTGTATTACAAATAGAGCTCTATTGTCAGGGATAGATTAAGGCTAAACTAAGAGGAGGCTGAGTAGAATTGAATTATGATTATTTGTAATCAAGTTATTTTATTGGATTAATAGAACATAACCGCGTAGATTACGGGATCCCCAACTTGGAATTGGAAGAGTAGATGTAAGCATAAGGTTGAACCACTTTATATCGCCGTCTTAGTCTCTCTCTCTCTCTCATTTCTGCACATTTTATTTATTACTTTAAAGATCTATAATGCATACATCATTTTCATGCCATGTTAACATAAATAATCACGAGTTTTTTCTCATTTGATTGAAAAAATTTTAATTTTGAAAGTAACCAATTAACCTCCTCTCTCTCTCTCTCTCTCTCTCTCCCCTCCCCCCCCTCTTCTTCTTGTTTACATATTTGGGACCCATTTAAAAGTTTATTAATCTATGTTTCACTATTTACTCCAATTTATTAATGCAATATTAAACTGAGAATATAATTAAATATATCATTGTCTCTATTTATCAATTTTAGTATTAAACTAAGGTAAAAATGACCACCTACCAAGTGATTTTAATCATTCCCTCTATATAGAGAATAGAAAAATTACTAGGAATAAATATTCTCAATCAATGCCGCGGTAAACAGGGTAATAGGATATATATCATAAATACTTTTTTATATTCCCATCTATTTACTCTATTTCCTATGAGTAAATAGATCATTAGGTCCTCACCGTTTTTTTTTCTTTAGTTTCTTTATTTAATCTTCCGAGTGATTATTATGGCGATGTAACACTTTTTTTATGTTAATCTATCCAAGCTCCATTTGTGTTACTCGTTTTCCCATATTTGATATAGTCGAACATGGTAGTTTCATGGAAATAGGTGGAGTAACGACACGTCGGGAGAATGGAAGTGAATCTAGTGGGAGGGTCCATCAAAGTAAATGATGAAGCATCTAAGTTATAACTACCTGATGGATCTACATGAGGATCTATCAGAGGATCAGCTAGAAGACTAGGAAATTAATTTGATGGTGGCTCTTAGTGATTACCCTACTTTGTTCTCGTCCTTTGCCTCTTGCTCTAGTAGGAATCCTCTTCTGTCGTTCCTTGTGTTGGTTTGGAGGAAAAAACGTGACTCATCCCTAGCCTCGTGATGTATATACCTACAACTATAAGGGGATGAACTTCTTATAAGATGTATGTTAACTGAATACGTTAAAGTGTATCCAACTATCAACTTATGGGTAATAAAAAAACAAGCTAGTATGAAAATTATATGTATATGAATATGGATATAGCATTTAAGAAAGAACAATCACCAAAGGATCCAAAAGCGCTCCACTACGCCCGATATACCACTTCATGATACTGTACTATCACTGGTAGTTCTTAAATATTACACTCATTAGTATGGCATCGTGTTCTAGAACAACAAGGCTCTATCTCCTATTATACCATTGATGTATCCTACGGAGCCTGTTTCCTACTCCAGTCTTCCACTCAAGGTACATACTGTAGAGGTATTTATCCTTTTGACAAAACTATGGAATTTACTAGACCCCACCAAATTATCGGAAAACTCTATTTATATGGTTCATCTCTATGTTATGAAATGGATAATGTCACAAATAGCACATTAACTTTGATGAAATTTGTAATCAAGTACATGAACTTTAAAAATAATCAATTTAGTACATGATTTTGAAATTAATCAACTTAATACCTAAACAATTTTGAAATTAATCAATCTAGTACCTAAATAAATTTGATGAAGGTACTATTAGTGTGATGAAAAGTTATTTTATGTACTACATTAATCAATTTCAAAGTTTAGACATCTAATTGCATATCTTGTTAAAGTTTAGTTACCATTTGTCACATTAATCCTAACATGAAACCAAATCGAATGTACCCATACAAATTAAGGGTCCTATCCTACTTAGCATATAGGTGACAATGAACAAAGTAAATCACACGTATATGGTATTTAACAAATCCGCATGGTGGAAATATATTTCAATTTATAATATATAAATACAATTATTCATATAATTTAAGTGACAGCTCTATAGTACCTAATCAACACTCCACTTATCAAAATGCCCCTCAATATTGTGGTACTGCATATGTCATAATTCGAGATAGATCAGAGATGCCATCTATATAGAGTAGTCCAGCCAATATGATAGATCTATGCTATCTAGATTGAGCAATATATGGGAATCTATCCAGTCCCATATCTGAAGTAATAAGTTGCTTCGCCCATCTCTAATATATAGGCATTTGCTACTCAACATAAGTATCTGTATAATCATGCAAGGCAAGATGATCCTACAATGTATTCTCATGTAGCCTTGATGTCCCATAGTAAATGGTAGAAACATTAGATGTACTGAGCAGTATGACTAGACGCTAAATAGGATGCCTCCCATTGGCTAGAGTAAATAAAAGGTATTTTTCTCTTTTCAAAGTCAATATCTACCAACCTTGTAGCAATCTTTTACCATGCACTACAAAAGAAATATCACTAAGTTAAAGACCAAATCAACATAATAAGAGGAAGAATAGATTCGGTCGACTAATAAATCACAAGAGCAATAGGCTTCAAGCTTTCTTAATCCTGTCGATCCCCAGTATTGGCACAAAAAACTTGGTGATATTTTTCACTAAGTTAAAAATCTAACTCTTAATTCCACCATGTAATCACTTTCAAGTAAGTATACCTAGCTATGAGTAATATAGGAATTAAGTACCATATAACACCTTAAAATTTAATTAAGGTGGTTGAGCTTTTTCTGACCAAGTTTTAATAATTAAATTCCTATTATCTCTTTCCTATGATCCGGTCACCACTAGGCAAGTGTACCTATCGCATGTAGTATATGAATGATATATAGGGTCGTATTCCTTAGGGATCGTGGTAAGTACTATTACTTACCTTTTTTCTATTATCTAACCTATAAAATTGAGTTAAATGATTATAAATTATTAACTAAATTGATTATTACCTACAACTATGTTAACTATAATAGTCAACAATTGAACAATACTTTAACAATCAACAACACATCAGACTTGCTTCACTAATGAATTAATATGTAATACATCTTCATTATTTGTTCTGTTCTTCCTAACTGCAGGATTCCACCGTTTAGTTCAATATCTCTCTCGAGTCTATTGAACCCTAATTCTAGCCTTGTCTACTGAAATTTCTTCCTAGTTAATAGCCGATTAAGATCGAATTACAAATATGATCCTAAGGTAATTTCAAATTACATGCAGAAGAGTTCACAATCCTATCTCTAGGCATCATGAGCAACCTTTCTCTATAGCCTAGATCTATTCCAGGAGTAGATTTCTCAATCACATTCCATGAAAATCTAATATAATCCTAAGTCATACACTACCTAAAATTAGAATACTTCAATACACTATAGAGATTAGAAAATCCTATAACAATTGGCGTTCATTCCATGTATTTGCATACTAAAACGGCTACACAGGTCTTTAACAGCTACTCATGCATGATATGGCAAGAAAACAAAATAGTTAAAATAAAATAAAATGGAAACATGAGAAAAAACTCCCCTTTCATGATGCAATACTCAAACTCTTTAACACTTCATTTTCTCTCAAGAATCTTCAAGGAGTACTTTATAACATACCATGATACAACAAAAACTATGAACAGGTATAATGTTACAAGAAAATTAAATTGTATTGCTTTAGTGTGTACAAAATGATTCAAGATCCTTCAGTGTGATGTATAAGTCTTATATTTATAGTTCCCAAGTGACTAGATATGAGTGGCATCTTTTCCTTTTGCCCATTAGTCTTCACATCTCTTCAAGAAACGGTTATTTTACATCTGATGTAGAAGCGGCAGAGATCACCACCTTCACCATGGTCGTACTCGAGCAGTGATAGGTCAAGAAAATGAAATCAATAGAGATCAACCCCCTTCGTCACGAGCATGATGATTGTGGTGATGAGCAAAACAACTAAGTCAGCGTAGATCACCATCTGTATCACCACCGGTGATGAGGGTAGTGTTAGCGATCACTCCCTTCGTAACGGGCGTGGTGACTGGTGAGGGTAGTGATGAATCCATAAATCAAATCCATGGAGATCACAACATGTGTCACGGGCATGATGAGGGTGGTGGCAGAGATCACCACTATGTCACGGGCGTGATAAGGGTGGTGACAAGCCATTTTTACTTCAAATGATCTTTCTTCACCAAAGTGTTGAGAATTTGTCCTAAGTCACTTGAAATGAACATAATTAAGTATTAAGTACCAGATTCCTTAACTTTAAGTAGATTCAAAGCAAAATTAAACATAATTTATCCCCAATTTAATAGAGTAAATTACCTCTATCATAAGCTGTATACTGCCACGTATAATACCTCATGTATTACACGCTCAGGCTTCATTTAAAGGATCTGTTTATGTCAAAGATTTGCTACTTACTTTATGACCTAAAATCATATAATTGAATTTTGAAAATAACTGGATTTGATGATTTAAAATCAACATGTATGAAAACATAATATATTCTAATCTCATGAGTAGATGAGCTTTTAGAAACAAAATCATACCATAAGGAATCTCATATACCTTTTCATGATGGTAGACAAAGCTTAAGACTTGTTATAAAAATATTGGTCTCCACCAAGCCCTTGAAAGAATATTACAAACCCTAAAAGAATAAATCCAATCATTTATACATAAATACAACAAAATAAAATCCTGTGAACCTAACTCATTTCTCACTCCAACAAATCTTTCTTGAGGCGTCTGTACTCTTAAATCCAACATTATCATCAATAATACCATGATCATCGCCAACATCATCATCATTAACTCATCAAGACAACACCTGAAAAGAATACAATAACAACAACAATTAGCCAAAGCCCAGTACACAATAACTCAAACATACACAATGTGACACACAAGCATAACTAAATGCAATGCAGCAACGACAAGTTATTATCTTTAAATTAAATTAAACAAATCAACATTGGAGCGCTATATACTCCGGAACAATATTAGGAACCTGGGTCCCGAGTAACAGTAGCTGCTCGTGAGATTGATACAGGTAACCCAATTACCTATGTCTCTTGTATATATTCGAGAAAGAGAAAATAACTTTATCTAAGGTTTATAGTCGTTACACATCTTTACTTACAACCCAGTCCACAACATGATTTAGTTTAATCGTTCCCATAAACATGAACTAAATCATGGTATTTCCCTCCAAGCTTACGTAAATGTTATGCCGATACTGTTTGCCCCATCAGTTTCCCATTAAGCCACTTATAAATGTCATTGCATCATAACGGGGGTGACCTGAGAGCCTAAACCATTGTGCTTGCGTTGAACAAGGTTACTGCTTCACGAACCAAATTCAACGGTACATGCACAGCAACACTCATCAATCATTAGACCAAGTTTAAGTTTTAGTCCATTTAGAATATCTATCTTGGTATACAAATGTAAGTTACTGCATACCTTATCCATACTAGACGGAGATCAGAAGACAGCTCAAAAGAATCAGAAACTAGATCCAAATATGTTCAAAAGATTAAATTTTACAAGCAATCTAATTATTTATTAACTTGCATCAAACTTCATATTAAACATTCATTTTATGTTTTTATTTGATCAGATATGAAATAGAAACCCCACCATAGCTGTGAAGTTCGCCATGCCAAGATACGAACAATTCTCATTGTCCGTCAAATTGTTTCTTTTATTAAATAAAGCTTTAGTCTAACATATTTTAGAAATTACGTACTACTTATTTATTTAAGGTTTAACTTAACATTTGAGCTAAGCCAATTATAAGTTAAATCTATATTAATCTAACCTTAGTCAAGTTGATTAGACTTAGGCAATCTAATTCATTTTAGTTTACCAAAGTCTATTTAGTCAAGTTAAACTTAGAATTATTAATTATGTCCATTATACTTAAGATTCATTTTAAGCTTCAATTCATGTTAAGTCTAATGTGTTGTTAAACCCATTAATTCATTTTCCTCCTTCCTATTTACACAAGCACTACATATCATGTCTATTATTCATCATTCATCTAAATCATTTTAGTTTAGTGAAGTTCACGTAGTCAAGTTGAGCTTGGATACATCACTAATTCATTTTATATCTAAAATTCATGTCAAATTAATTCTATGCTAACTTAATCTTATCCAAGATTATTAGAATTAGTCATTCAATCAAGCTACTAAATCCTATTCAATTATATTACTAAGTCATTATCATATAGTTATTAGTTTCTTAACTAATCTAATACATTTTAATTCATTTAGATTCATTAACCTAAATTGGACTTAGGTTGGTTAATTAGATTTTTTTTATATCTAAATGTTCTAAACTTGTGTTATAAATTCCTTAGTCTATTGGTCTTTAAGAGATCATAAAATAGTATACATAACTATATACATTTAACTAGCAAAACCATTGTGCAAGTTTATTTGGATATATTGCAGTCTAAAACAAATAAAATTTAGGCCTTTATTCTTTTAAAATTCCCAAAAACTTAAAAAATAAAAGTTATAAGCTCTTTTTAAGCTTTTCATACCAATTTAAATCACCTTAATCCAAGTTCGGATAAAAAAAGTTATGATTAATATACAAAACAGTATGCACATTAGAAAAATTTGACCCAAAGAGATAACACCCCCACCCTCTATATTACGGCCGTGATCTGGGTCGTACCCTTCAAAAATTCATGATCCAAGGAGATCACGGGTCGTATCACGACCATGATGACTAGGGGATTCAAGTTGTGTCTTTTCCTTGTCTTTTTACCTCACTTAAACTACTAATTCACCACACACTCCAATAAAATAATCCTAACAAAAGCATACAAGATCAAAATCATAACTGATAACCTTTTTAAACATATTCTTATCATCATACATCATTAAACTCTTCCTCCATTCATGCATACACCCTATATCTACTATTCATCAATTTATCACGAACCCAACTTGTATCCAACACTAATACATCATATACAAACATAAACAACAACTAAAATAAAAGAAGTAACAGAACTTATCATTGTAAACAACTGAACATCTTGATCTTCTTTATTGCCATTTCTTCTTGTTTGATCTAGCTTCTTTCTACTTAGCTTTCATCATTTATCTTGTTTGATTTGAGATTTTGTGGTTAAAATTTGAAAGAAAAGGAAATAAAGAGGAGGAGGAGGAGGAGAAGAAAAGAAAGGAGAAGCATTGGTGAAAATGAAAAGGAAGAAGAGGAGAAGAACTATGGCAGCCAAAAGTGAAAAGGGAAAAAAAATAAGATAAGGATTAAGGATATTTTTAGTTAGGGTATTAGAATTAAACTTTTCTAGCAATTAATTTAAGTACCCAAAAAAATTAGAAAATAATTTGAGACTCTAAATAATAAAATTAATAGCTTGATTTAGAAAGATAATTTAGAAGTTTAATGTACAAGAAATCGATACTCAAATTGACTTTGAGTTAAAAACTGATATTTTTAAATAAGTAGTTGATTTCGAAAATTATGTGGATTTAAGATAACGAAGGTTAAAATGATGTTAAAGGGTTTAAGAGTTTACTAAACATTTAATTTGAATGTTTAAGAGTTTATAATTTGAAATTGATGAAAATGGTTTCTAATGAGATTTTTGGTAAATATTTTGAAATTGATTTCTTGTTAGAATAAACGTATGAAATAAATAGACAAAATTTAAAAGAATATCAAAATCTCAAATGTCAACTAACTTATTTACTAATTTAATTATACCAAATCATTTATTCCTTTTTTCCATTGTTTACTTATTTTATTCATTTAAACCATCTAACTATGTCTACAATTAACCATCTATTCTATTATTCAATTAAATTGATTCTAATTTAACTAGATGAGGGTTTGGGGTATTTCATACCAAGTTTTGTTACGTAAGGATCTTTCAAATACTAATATTCACTCTATCTTGACCATCTAATCTATAAATTCAAGTTATTTCAATTAATTAATCATAACTACTAATTTTAATACTAAATATCAATTCACTCGTGATAATCACAATCGCAAACTATCTAAATTCTAAATTACTACTAGAATTTACTAATATGATCATAACTCATTAAATAGAATTTGCATTGAATGCCATCCTACAGTCACTTTTTAAGTGTACATGTCAAACAAGATAATATAACAAATAAGCATAGGTATCTTTCCCACGTGTACCTTAATCAAGTGCTGGTTATTATTTCTCTCCTTGCTATCTAATCTAAAAATCAAGTTGTTTTAATTAATTATCTAACTATTGATCTTAAAATTAAATTCCAATAAAAATATCGAAATGACAACTGAAAGATGAACTTACCAAATTCAACTGCAAGACTATCTACATTCTGAATCACCACTAGATATTGCTATGTAACATTTATCTATGCAATTCCTATTTAAACTAATGTCTCTTTCAAGAATATTGATTTCCACTTCCTATTGTCGAGCATGGATATTTCATTTCTGCTTCCATTTCTTTTAATCCAATCAGTATTAAACCAAAACCCATTTAATATGAACCATCGACTAAGAATTAAAAGAAATTTAATTTTTGAAAACAATTTGGAGTCGCCACCTGATTGTAATGAGGAAAAATTTATAAGTTAGGATTAATGGGTTGGTTAATCCTAACTTAGCTACTAGTCTGCGAAAAATTCGATTTAAAACCAAACTTTATAAATCAGAAATTATGGATTCGGGAGCTACCCTATTAAAACCATACAGTTACCACTTAAAATTCATAATTTAAAATTTATCCTTTTAATGCTCAAAAAAAATCAAATTCCATGATTTCCTAAATTTACAACTTTATATACAAATTGATGACAAGACCATTTAATATTTACAAAAACTTAATTAACTCAAAATTTACAAGATAATATTATGGAAGAAAAAAAAAATAGATTTATGTCACCTCGGAGGTGCCTACGTACCCGCTAATCAGGATAAGGCATTTCGTAGTTCTTTTATAAAAAATTTTAGTGGGTTGTTGGTTTTAGATTTAAAACTCTTTTAGCTTTAAATTTATTAAATTTTAAGTTTTCCTTAAAACGGATTTTTATATGAGGCCCTATGAATGACCAAATCCATTTTTTCTTATTTTAAAAAATAGATTTTTTTAAGTCTTAAAAGAATTTTCTTTTTGTTTATTTATACTTTTTTTTTTTTTGCATTTTTATGTATTTATAAGTATTAATACACATATCCTATACATATATTTATATACTCATACACATACTATATCTATATTTTTTATTTTTCTCATTTTTTCAACTAATAATGATATAATTATAATAATAATATTAAAAAATCGCATTCTATGTATACATATAAAAAAAAATAATAATAATAATCATCATCATCTTACCAGATCAGGTCGGAGCTGCCGGAGTCGGGTCGGGTAGTAGCTGCCGGAGTTGTTCACAAGTGATTGCCAACATCTTCGAGGTACCTTTAACTTGGATTCTGACTCTTTCTTTTTTTTTTTTCTGTTTTTGTGTTTTTCTTCTATTGTTGTGGTTTTTGTGTTGTGATATGCTGATATTTATAGATAGGGGTGGGCAAAAAAAATAATCGAACTGAACCAATCCAAACGAAACATATGGTTTTTTGAATAGTTTGGTTTAAAAATTTTTCAATCCGACCCAATCCGTAAATTTATGGTTTTATTTGAAAGGTAAACCAAATCAATATGTAAAACCGAACCAAACTGTTTTCGAAAAATATAATAATATTTTACTATATATTCATGTGATTTCATTTTGTATTTATTATTTGGTGGATATTGATTAAAATTAACTTATTCATTTTTATTTTTTTTAGGCTCATGATGTGTATTTTTTGTTGATGACGAACTATTATTTATTTTTAATAGCTTTTAACTTTATAAAGTATGAAATTTTGTTTAATATATTTTGTCAGTAGATCATTTTATTCGTTGATAAATTTTGTTGGTAGATAATTTTTTATTTTAGCTAAATTTACTGGTAGATAATTAACTAGATGATTCTATTAAAAATTATAAATTATGACTTACTATGTATTGGTTAATAAATGTATTTTATTGGTGGATAACTGATTTTACAGAGAACTATAGATTAAAAATTTGATGAATTCATAAATTATTTTATTGTGGTTTATAATATAAACTCTGTAAAATAATATAAATATTTAAGTATCTACACAAATGTAAAAAAACTAGAACAAAGAAAATTTTTAGTTAAAATTTTGATTTAATCCGTAATCCAAATCAAACCAAACCGTTATTCAATGGTTTAAAAAAATTTAATTCGAACTAAATCGTTATTTAATTGTTTAGTTTAGGATTGAACAAAAACCAAACCGTAAATTATGGTTTGGTTTAGTTTTAGGAAAAACCGAACCAAACCAATTTGCCCACCCCTATTTATAGGCATTAGCATGCTCACCTACCGGCTCACCTACTACGATACAATGTATCTGGACATTCTGGCCTACCGCTCACCTACCACAATACAATGTATCTAGATACTCTGGCCTATCGCAGTACAATGTATCTGGACATTTTGGCCTACAACTCACCTACCACGATACAATGTATTTAGACGTTTTGGCCTACCGTTCACTTACCATGATACAATATATCCAGCACTTTGGCCTACCACTTACCCACCCACTTGCTGATACGAGCGCTTACCTTTTCTAACAGCTACTGACATGTGCACTTATCTCATTTGGCCAGTAGGAACATGTGGGAAAAAATAAAGAGAAAAGGGACAATTTGTCTCATCAAAGGATCAAACCTCGGTCTCCCTTATGTATACTTGTGACTTATCCATACAGGCTATTGGCATGTGCCTTGTTATAATTTACACAAAAATTGTATTTAAGGTTTTCAAAATGGACCCAATTAAATAGACCCATTTGCATGGGGTATTTAATTGGGTGCAAAATAAATCTATAATTAAAATTAGTATTATATCAAGCCAAAAAATATTTTTAAGAATCTATTATTTTTTTTTACATTTGTAATGATTTCTTTTTTTTTTGTTTTCTTTCTTTTTTGTAATTTGCGGGCTTAATATAATATTAATTTTTACTATAAATTGAAGTCTTAATTGAGCAAAAATGGGATGTCTACACCTATATTTATCTGTTGAAATTTCTTCGTAATTAGTATTAATATAGAAATTGTATTATCAATCTTTGAATTATCTATTAGATTATCTAATTCAATCTAATATAGGAGATTGATTTCGTCTAATGCAAAGGATTGCAATCAAATCCCTTTAACTACACTAGAACTATTTATAATAGCAATCTTTCGATTAATTAAAGTAAAATTAGCCAATAGCTAATATTCTGAAAACACCTAATTTAAAGAAACACTAAAAGACACATAATTAGAATCAAGAAATTAATACTCGATCAAGTAAACTAATAATCCTAATATAGACAAACTCTCTACTCTCCATAAAATATTTAATAAACATTTTAAGAATAGAGAAGAACATTATGAATATGAGTAAAACTCTCTTTTAAGTTAAAAATCTTGCAATCTCCTAAGATCTCCAAGGCTCTCTTGACTTGCTTTTTATTTTCTCCCTCTAGAAAGTGTGGAATTGAAGAACGTATATATATTTGTCTTTGGAACTCCCCTTTTATGTATACAAGTCATTTTATATCAAATTAAAAAGATCTAAGAAGATTCACATATCCTCAGTATTACATGGGCAATACATGGCATTTTAAAAGTAGGTCATGTATCACTCTGATCGTAGTAATTTCTTTTCCTTTGGAACTACATCGATGCTCTTTGGTCTCGAGAAAGGAACTGTGCAATTCTCTAATGTTCAAAAGTTCCTTCCCTTCAATTCACAAGGGCTATTCCATGGCCCCATGCACGTGGTTGTGGACTTCATAAATCTTTCATTTTAAATAAATTACATTAAAATGTATCAATGTTTGAGAGTAAGGTATCAACGTTTCAAGTGGTCAAAAGAGTTATGATGGTTTTGTAAAGAGAGTTAAACAAGGTATTAGTAACTGACCATTAATGAAAATTAATCAAAACGTTGATATATTAAACAAACTTATAAAATGATGATAGCTTATTTAATTCACTTTACATAATATTTGATATATTAAATGAACTTATCTCCAAATTTAGATATCTTCGGTTGTAATTTGCCCATTCTGTTTTATCAATTCTTCATTAAATTTAATTAAATCCTTCTTTTATGTTCAATCAATCTCTTAAAACCCTGAAATTACAATTTAGTGAAATTAAGTACTAAATTAATATAATCAACCATTAAATATATCAAATAAAGCTCAAATAAGGTTAAATTACATTTTTCATTACTATATAACTTCACAAAATACGATCTAGTAACAAAAGAAACCCTTATGAAAATCGCTATTTTGCAACAAACTCTTGTTAGTTTTATGATATATTGATCTTTTTCATCTATTTGATATTATTTTTACCTCGTTTCTTAACGACATGTATGTAAAAATAAAGTAATAAAAACATATCTATTAGTCTATATATATTTATTATAATCATAAAATAGTAATACAAAATTGTAATTGTTTTTCAACATCATACAAATAGACTATAACATATATATATTAAATATAATTAAATATGGTAATTTTTTTAATATTTTATCTATTTTTTTGGAATAGCAGTAATGTCATGCTTGGTATGCATGAATTAATCGGAATCAAATGAATTAGAATGGGAGGAATGGAATGAAAATAGAGGTGGAATGATAAATCCATTCCATTGTGTAGATACATTTTGAAATGGAATGGAATTAACATAATATTTGTCAAAACTATCCTTAAATTAACGTAAATAATTAATAAATAAGAGAGTAAAAAGGTAATTTAATGTTAATTATTTATAAGGAATGAATGGAATTGCGATTCCGCCTTCTTAAGAGCGGAATCGAATTCCTTCTTGAAAGTCGAAATCATCGACTCTTAGAAATCGCGATTTTGACTTTTAAAAATACAACCAAACGTAGGAATGAAATGGAATCTGGAATCGCGATTCTATTTCGGGTTCATTCCTACATACCAAACATGACATAAATATTCACAAGTCACATGTCGTATTTTTATTTATTCTAGTCTTTTCTCCTTTCACCAAAATTTAACGTTTATTACTTAAATTTTGATCTATTTAATTAATTTCATTACAGTGTGTTATGAATTAAATTGATCATCAAAGTTTATGATAAATAACAAATTTATGTAAACAAATATTAAAATTCAATCACCATAGATAGGAGCTATTTGATGATTGTGTAAACACATCCTGTTAAAAAAATAAAAAAAAAATGCTAAACCATGAAATTTTCTTCTTCACTAACTAATTAATTGAAAAGAGGGGTGGACACAAATTGATTTAGTTTGATTTGTACCAAAAACCAAACCAAATCATATTTATATTTTATAATTTATAATTCTTTTTCTTTTTTAAAAACCAAACCATAAAATGACAGTTTGGATTATGGATTAAATCAAATTTTAACAAAAAAAAAAAATTGTTTCAAATCTTTCACATTTACATAGGTATTCAAATGTTTAAATTGCTATGCATTGTGAAGTTTAAATTACAAACCATTGCAAAATACATAAGTCCATCACATTCGTTGTATATATATCTCACAAAACCATTTAATCACCAATCAATCATTTACCAATAAAGTATATTCATTGACTAATATGTATTAAATCACAATCTATATATTAAATCATAATTTATAATATTCTATAAAACTAATCGATCAATAATTTACGAACAGAATTTGTTAAAAAAAACCATCAATAGAACTCATCCACAAATAAAAGCAATCCATTAAGAAAATACATTGAAATATATAATATAAGTCACGGCTGTATAAGAAAAGTCTATACTCTATAGACTTTAAAATGTTTAATAAAAACACAATGGTAAGTCGTTAATGGAAAAATATATCTTAAATCTTAAAAAAACAATTTATCAAATAATAGATATTATAATGGAATCATAAAAATTACACAATCTTTAATCAATCATTGTAATGAGATATATAGATAAGTAAATTATTATTATGTTTTTGAAAAATAGTTTGGTCCGAATTTACACATTAACTTAGTTTATCCTTTTAAATCAATTATAAATTTACAAGTGAAAATTTTGTAAACCAAATTATTTATAAACAATAATTTTTTTTAGTCTGGTTTATAAATTAGTTTTTCCCTGAACCCAAACCATACCCCAATTTGTATTTTGCGATCCTTTTCCTTAAACCCTTTTTTCACGTGTAAAAATCAATTTAATTTTACATATATGTATATGTAGCTATTATTATAAAGTAAAAATATTTTAAGTTTGAACTGTGTATTTTTAAATAAATTTTTATTTTTATCCCCGATATTTTTTCCTCTTACTTATTTTTCCTCTACAAACTACTACTTATAACTTTCATATGTATTTTTAAGTTAAAAAAATTATAATAATTAATTATTCTTTTCACTGTTAACCAATTTTATCAAAATTTTTTATTTAATTTAATTCTATATGTTTTTAATACTCCTGTAACGGCTGCACAGTCAGCTGATATATATATACATATATACATATCTATGTCGATTCATCTTCTTCCTCTGCTCCTTGCAAATTACTGTGATCCCGCTTTCGCTCTCCCACCAGACGTCCACAATACTCGCTCAATTGCCATACCCTCTGGATTAAAACTTGTCTCTTTCTTCTGCCAATTGCTGAAATTAGGGTTTCAGATTACATCACCGATTTCCTTCTTATTGCTAGGTAACATCATTAAAGTTCATATTTTTCTGGTCTTTTTCGTTAATGGGTGTTCCCACACTTGTTAAGGGGTTAAAAGAATAAATTTTTTTCAACTTTTCCATTTTGATTTCACACACTTGATGAAAAGGTGAAAGTTTTTGTATATAGGCCTCGAACAAGTGCCAGGATTGAATATCATTGATTATCCTTCTTTTGATTGCTGATACTGGTAGTGAAAACTAATGTGAATATTCAATTTGAGTGTGCTGGATGTGATGGTTAAATATGGCTTTGTGTTATTGTCAGGATGTTTTCTCAATTCTAATAAAATGGGGGTTGACTGTTTCTGCTGCTTAAGTGTTAACAGGGTCCTGATGTGATATACATACATAGATTGTATTTGATCAATGGCAGTGTATAGAATTTGGCTTCTTATCGTTTTTATTGAATGGAATAAGGATGTAATGTTTTAACTATTATTGAAGAATGCGATAAACCGGTAATAAGATGTTGATTCATTGATTCTTCATTTTAATTAGGAATTTGGGGAGAAAAATCAATTTTAGCGTTGAATTGGTATTTATAAGTTTTGACTAATGAAGGGGGATTTGTTACTCTTTTCTTTTTCTTTTTCCTTTAATATAAATATGGATTCATTATGGAATTGCTATTATGGATTAAATTGCAAGTAAACATCATAATAGTTGTTCTATTATAGGGAATAAGAGTGTTATAAAATCGTTATTATAGTAAAAGTGAACGCGTAGTTAGTGATAGATGGCATAGACCTTTAGGTGTATTGCATGGCTGGTCGCTGGCACTAGTATTTAGTAACCACAGGAAATACTAGTGGAGTATAAATACAATCATTTTTCTTGTTCTCCATGGTATTCTCTGTAATGGTTATCCATTGTTACTGGTCATCTGCAGCCATCTTCAAATATCTAAAAAGTCTAAAAATATTTTACACAAAACATAAACACACCCAATCTATCCTTTAATTTGCAGTTTGATGGATGATTTAAACCAACCTACCTAAAAGCTAAGCTTAGCATGAGATTTTTTTCCCTCGGCACTTTTCTCTACTGATGCCTTGTTCATTTCATATCTGCATCCAAGTAATATTTCATCATGAATTGGATCAGTAGATTCTGTAACCAGGACAAAAGAATGCCTGAATCAAATCGGGGGAAAAGGAAGGCAAACCATTTGCTTACTCTAGGAAGACTTGGGAATTGCTTGAGTACTGTTTCATTTTTTTCCTCTGACACGGACTTGTGTTCCTAGTTATTGCGTTCAGCTTACACAAAACCAGCTTCAAATGAGTTCAGTGGCTAGGAATTTGGTGTGCCTGAGCATTTCATGTGCGGCAGCTGAAGCTAATCTAATGATTGTGAATAATTTTATATTTCTTTGTTACTTATTGTTTCTTAAATTGATTTTACATTTTTAATCAAAATTTTAAATTGCTTGCATAGAAATCATGTGTGCCTCTCGCTTGTAGGAGCTTTATCAGATGGAGTTAGAACCCGTTCGTTGGAACTCAATTCTGATGCTGCTGACAATTCATTTAGTGGTCTTCAGCGTCATTTGGAGAAGTCTCTTCATATTCAAGATGAGGATGAGAGAGAAGCCTCTGATGAGGATGATACCAGTGATCTCGAGGAGGAGAATGACTTTGTAAGGCGAAGACTATATCATGCAAAATCTGAGCCAGGATTGCCAAGTAAACGCATTTTCTCTCCCTCTATTAGTAAGATGTTTAATACTGATTCATCTTCAGAAGAGGACGGGGCAGAGCTGGACTCCTTTACTGGGGAACCTATGACCAGTGCCCGTTTGCCTTCCCTGCCTGTATGTCTGATGTTTGCCTCTTGTATCTGATGTTGTGTGTTAATATTTTGCATAATATCTATGACTTCTATTGAAGTACATGAATTATGGCCATTTTCCCTTGTCTTTATTGTGAGCTCTCATATAGAGATTCTTGACTTATTGTTGTTCACGTTTCTTTCAGAGCCCATCAAGCCTTGTGTCTGCTATGAAAGGTAGTCGAGAGAAACATGGGGGGTCACCGAGGAAGCTGACAGTAACTTGGGCACCAGATGTCTATGATCCAGCTCCCTCATCACCATCCCAGATGCTGAGCAGGGGCACCAAACAACAAAAGGTGCCAAAGAAGGAGAAACTAGCGGAAAAGAAAGGTCAGAAAGGCAAAGGTGTTTCACGAGGAGCCGGTGGCAAGGACTCTTCTAGAGGAGGAGGTGGTGGCCGTGACAAGAAAAAGAAGCAACACCGAAGAGGAGGTAAATCCTTCAATTCATTTGAGGATGATGATGACGGATTTTAACATATGTAATATGGTCCCTTAGAAGAGGTAACAGATATAGGTAAATCAGTTCTGAAGTTGCTATTAGACAGGGATCATGCTGCATGTTGATATCTTGTCATGGTCTACAGAGTAGGATTCTTTTCAAATGTGTTGATATTGTCCAAGGTAGCTTACCCAGAGTAGCTTTCTGGAGTATCTGCTTCAGCTAGTGGTTAGCCACTCCTTTGACGGATATTCGGAAATTGCTTTCATTTTAATCAACCCTGGTATTAAAATTTACTTAGGAGTGCAATGTCTTAAGAGGCCTGCACCCGAAAAAGACGACTCGGGGTGGAAAAAGGTTACATCCCTATCCCCATTCCCTGGAACCTGGAGGAAAGTTGTTTTCTGGCTTAAGCCTGCAACCTTGAAACTCCAACCCAAACTAGAGCATTTTCCTGGAGCAGACATACAAAAGAAGTCGCTAAGAACGCCGAAGCCGACATCATGGCTAGTGACAATCCCCGACCACTAAATATTGACATTGTTTTCGGAAGTTTGAGGTGATCACACAAATCTCTATTCTCTGTGTCTAATGTTTTTTTTTTAATTAACACTTATTTATATTATTGATAAAGCCCAAAATATTAAAAATTGTCAAAACTTACAGTAAAAAGGAAGAATATGAATTAAAAAAAAAAAAAAGGAAGCTTTTTGAGGTTTTACCAAACTAAAGGACTCCAAACACAACTTTTTGCAAGAAACAAATATTGATGGAAAATTAACAGTTTTATTCATAAATTACCACATAAATACAATATGGATATGATATAAATAAGTTACAAATGCAGATAAGATATAAATAAATTATAAATACAGATACGTTATAAATGAAAATATAATAATCTAAACATATCCTTAATTCAATAACATGGATTTTTTGGTTCAGCTTCCGAAAGTGAGGAAGCTCAAAAGGCTCCATTTTTTTTTTTTCTAATTTTGTGTTTGTTTTGTGAGTTTCTTTGTTTTTTTTTTAATTTTTTTTATTTATATTGTCTCAAGAATAATGACAATAAATAAATATTAAAAGAAGCGCTTTCTAAGAATCCAGAGGTAAAAGTGGAAAGCTTGAAGAGTTTCATGAGATGTTCAACGTGGCAATAGACCTTCAAGATTGTCTTTAGACAAGAATTGCAAAAAGGGATACTGTGCCCTCTAAAACTGGGTCGAGATCCCAAAATGATTCTTGGCCCATGAAGTTAAAAATGTTGAAACGCAATTGAAGCCGAAACAACTGCGAAAGGAGTCGTAATTCAAAAAGATGGCAAATTGTGGCAAACGAATCAACGATGCCAACGTATGGTCTGAAAAAAGAACGAACCTCATAAAAGACAGACAAACCATTCCGGACACAGACAAGTAGAATATCGTTGACATGGCCGAGCGAGATGGTTCATAGGGTAGGGATCGATCCTCAAATTAAACATTATATACGTATGCCGGGATGAATGTTTAAAGAGCCAAGATAAAGATTTCTGAAGATGTATGCAACACACACCGCACCACCACCCACAAACGAAAATAAATAAAAAAAAAAGATGAAAGAAGAAGATTTCTTAAGACGAAGCGCCGCATGAGCAAAATGAATACACATGAAAGGAAATGGAATTTTGTCTTTCTTAAGCATGACTAACTATCTAAAATTCATCCTCCAGCTGCAAAAATTTGCTCGTCTCGTGTCTCACAGTATTCTAAAACATCAAGGCTACACACTGCTTAGACAAGTCATGCAGAACTCAAGATAGGAAGCCTCCATACATCATGGTTCATGAGACAAAGGAAAGAAATCCACATTTTAGACCAAACCAAGTCGCAGCAATATTTTTGAAACTCATTTAGATGGCCAACTTCTCAGTTGGTTTTGTGATGCGACCACCCCTGACGAATGAAATATGCATCACGCTCAATGGCTCAAGTATGACGACAGGACCCATTCTGCTTTCTACATTAAATGCTAACATGAATTTAACACAGCATAGAAGAACCTCAATAACAAAAATGCACTCTTAATCTCCCAGGTTGATTTACACCACTTTTGCCAGGACAGAGTGACATAATACATTATAAAAAGCATCTCAATAAATTATGGTGTGAGTTTTGACAGAGACTATACCACAAAGGGTTTGCCTAGCACATTTAAATTCCAGTAGCAGGTTGAATGATGAATCAAATAGACAAAAATGATTTGATAATTTCTTCTGTCAAAATAAATTGGCGAGCTTCCACTTTAAATCACAGTAAGTATCTATTCCAGTGATAAAAGTGATGGCTGTACCATGAGGTTTTTATTCATCAACCACACCATCCAACTGTCTTATTTGTTCTGAAGCCAGTCTCTGAAGACTGTTGTTCCGGCTGAGGTGGTGGCCGTGGCTCACGTGGCTTAGCAGGATCAACAAAAATAACCCATCCGTCAAGGAACTTAGCATTCATCCCTTCTCTTGCCTTATCTGCTTCCTCTATGGTCTCATATGTCACAAAGCCAAAACCTTTTGATCTTCCAGACATTCTATCTGTAATAACTTTAGCTGCAAGATCAACAAGACGATATAAATGATGTAGAAGTGTGGTGACGTGTCTTTATACAACTGAAGCTGCAACAACAGAATAAAATGCAAAAATAAGATGTAAATCCATAGGTACCTTCAACAAGATTCCCGAAAGGAGCAAATGCCTCCTTAAGTTTATCATCTGTTGTCAACCTAGACAGACCTGTCCATTGTATGATTTATTCAAATCAATAACCCACTGGGTCAAGATGTGATATAAAGTAATAACAAGCACAAGGCCCCAGACAAACGTAATAACCACAACTCACAGATACTCCGTACCCTGGATATTCTCAAATACAGCAAAAAAATATTACTATTTATTGACACCAGAAACAACATTAGCACACATGAACCCATCAACATCTGGACAAAGCTACTACCCCAGCTGATTAAATAAATGTCTATTGACCACCAGCAAGCTGGGAACTAGCCTCTACATGCAGCAAGCAGGAAGCCAATTTTCAACAATAACTTATTTCAAGATAAGCAATGAAATGGGAATGAAATGTGTAAAGTTGAATTAAAAAAAAATCTTCATAGCTTTGTTGTAGCGGTACTGCAGTAGGTATTTTTTCAGCTTCTTAATGGTCTCCTAATACCTTTGCAAAACTTTAAACCATAATCATACAGGCATAACGCACATGTTAGCATAAATTCTTCTTTTGCAGTTACATAAAAGTCTGCACCTATTCATTACCTACCTGTGTGTGTCCAGATTTTTTAGTCTTGGTGTCAGCCTTGCTTACTCCAAGAATTAAAAATAATGTAGAAAGTGCCATATCATTTAATGGCATGAGGGGGAAATCCCACTTTCTATCATCTAAAATGTAAACAAGCCCCAAGACAGCTAGTGGTTAAAGGCTAGGAACTTTATGTTAAATTGCATCATGTCATGAGTTTGAATTCTAAGATCAAACTCCCCTAAGATTATCTTTATTGGTAAGTTGCTCAGGAAATTCCTTAAGATGTCACATCAACATCATAAGGAACTTTCCTAAGGAACCCTCCATTTTATTCACAAGTTCCTTCACGAGAGTTTTTAACATTTTTTACTTGCCGCATGTTAAACCCCACAAATCAAAACAGAATAGAGAGAATTAAAGAACTTACTTTGAAGTTTGCTTGCTAGAGGTTCCAATGCTAGAGAACTTGTCTTATTGGTAATATAGGGTTGTTCGGCCTAGGTTTTGTGTTAGGCAACCCCATTAAAGATGGCCTTTTGATGCTACCAGGGTCTTGTAGAGGCTAGGGTGGATTATGTTCCCAAAGATAGCTAATCTAACTATGGCCATGCTACTCCATTGATAAATTACAGGACAAATAGCAGATTCTCCCAAAATCATAAGAGTATAAAGGCCCTTAAAGGCTATGGGAAGGTGAAGACAAGTTTTGGGAGCTTAGAGGGTGAGAGCAAGTTTGTAGTTATTCCTAAAATATACAACAGTGGCCAGTCATAAGTACTCAATCAAGTGCTTTCCTGGTCTACATCATAGAACCATCACCAGAGTTATGTTGCCATCAAATAATACTAGACCAAACCAACATCCTATTCAGCTTTTAGCTGTCCACTGTTGCATCTCAATAGCAACCATAAAAAAGGAACAGAAGGATTAAAAAAGATTTTGGGAGGATTAAAAAATTTTTTGGACATCCCAACAACCACAAAATGGTATAGAAGTTCACTTCAGCATGGCATTCGCCGATCCATGCCTCACCTCTTGTTCCAACCTCTTCTCTTTCCTTAGAAACAGCAGTCTAGCACTGAGCACTTTCTCAAAGGATATGATCTGTAATCATTTTACCTTGGGAAATAATCTATGCAGTGCAACAACAACATGCAAGAGGCTGCCTGCATTTCTTTGAGACAGACTTGATACTCACAAAATCTCAATTGAAAAATAATTACCAAACCTAAGGAGTAATTACTCCAATCCAATCCGCAAATCTTGAGGCTAGTTTTATTTCTGTCCACAAAAAAGCAACTTTTGGAAGTACAATCTCTAGAGGTCTCTAGGAAAGTAGGGATGATCTGTCATGGGATGAAAAAGGAGACTTTAACACCCCATTTCCCCGAAACAGTGAAGCAATCATGACACGGGAAAAAAATCCTCTCTGAACTCAAATAGCATGATCCTACTCTGCTGCATATGTTTCTTTTCTTAAGGAAGAATAAATATTTCGGATGGTAATTCAAGATTCCAGAAGAAAACTCCTTTTGGCAGTGATATTGCATATCTTTTAATACAGTTTATGAAGTCTTGATTTTTTAAAATCAATTTCAAAATTTTTTTTCCCCATCAAGTTTACTCAATCATAATTTATTTATTTATTTTTAACAAGGAACTTTAATATGATATCCCGATTATCATTAATAAGCTTTCTCCCAACTGCAAGCAAGCACTAAAATAAGAGCAATTAGAAACCCTAAAATTGAAACAATCAGCGATAATAACGTTTATATCTCATAAGCTTAGTTTAATGGCTGACAAAAACAAAACCCTAAAAACTAAAATCAGAACAATCAGAAATTAGTACAAGTTAAAGTTGCAATTTTCTGGAAACTAAATGAATCTAGATCAGAGATTGAGACGATCTTCCTATAATGAATTAAAATTACAATCACTTCATGATTCAGGGGAGAAAAAGGAACATGAGAGAGACACGGAGTACGTACCGCTTATGAAGAGTTTAGGAGAAGTGAGGGTTGTTGAGTAGAAACGAGTTAGTGAAGATTGAGATGGAAGAAATGAGGAGGATCCGCTAAGTGCGAGTCTGATTCTGGAGAAGAACGCCATGGCAGTGGGAGCAAAATAAGATGAAGAGAAAAGATTAGGGTTTTAGGCGGGGCAGCGACAGCGAGTTAGGGTTTTGGAGTACTAATGTAGTGTGTAGTTATGTTATGGGTCTTTTAGAAGAATATTCCGGATCTTGTCGGACACGGACCAGCTTGTACATCTCGAAGGGTCCCGCATGCCGGGTCTACGTTTGGACCTGCGCTGGCAGGCTGGGTCCGACCCGGAATATAAAAAATAATTATAGTATTTATTATTAAAATAAAATGAATGTAGAATATAAAAGTTTTTAAAAGTAAATAACATTTAAACTATTTTCTATATGAATACAAATTATTAATTACCAATGTTATCAGAACTGGACCGAAATTTGATCCGGACAAGCTAGGGAGTCAAGAGTCGAGAAATCGAACCGGGTTCAACCGAGGGTCGAACAGGGATTACGAAAAAGAAAAATATAAGAAATAATTTAATTATAAAAAACCAATATATGTGTCATCACTCAATTAAATCTATATTTGGAGCAGATTCATCAATTAATTATTAAATAAATATGATTTAATGATTATATTTCATAAATTTATAATAAAGTATGAATAAATATTTAAATTTCTAGTTTATTATTTTTTTCTTATTTTTACTTTTTTTAGTCGGGGTCAATCGGTATGGGTCGACCGGTTCGACCTTGGTTTTTCGGTCCAACCTAGTTTGATCGCTTGGGTCAACTGAATCAATTTAGGTCTTGCCGGTTCATTGCAAAAACGAGTCTTAGGCAAGACTCGGCCCGACATTAATGTTTGTTTCGGTCGAATCGGGTTGAACCAGCCTGCTTGAGCTGGTTTTGGCAACCATATTAATTACTTATTCATAATATTTAATACATTGTTGATAAATATAATTCAAAATCATGTCTCATACTTTATATAAAATTCTACTAAATGAAGAATCTCACTCCAAAATAATTGAATCTTTTTTGCTTTTGTAAATTCTACTTTTTGAGATTATTACTCTTGCCTCACATTGTAAATATTTCAATGCAATAGTAGGGATATGTTTGTGTATAAATAATTGCACATCCTTGGTAAAAATAGGCTAAAGAGTTGTATATTTGTAGACCAATTTTATATTTAAAGTTTTAAATTTTATTTTAATATAAGATTTTATTTTCTTCAAATTTCTTTTTATAAAAAATGGACGAGCCAGACCCATCCGTACCTACCTTGGACCCAGTCCATGGGCCTAGGCCTAATCTGAACTTAATCCATGGACTTAGACCTTACCCCATGCCAATTCGGGCTAGTTATAGGTTTGGATCCCTTGTCGACCTGTAGAGATGTTTAGACCAACTCTTTGTAGATAAAGAAAAACAATATATATATATATATATATATATGGTTAAATTTAAAAACATAACTCGGTGCTTTGATAGTTTTACAAATAAGTGGCTGAGTTTTGAATTTTGACTAGTACATTAGCTATGTTTTGGTACTTTTACAAAGAAGCGACTATACAAAGAAGTACTCGAGTTTTGATTTTTGACAAATCTATGACTTGCATTTTGTCATTTTTATTAAAAATATAAGCAATGTATTAGTTAAAATTCAAAACTAAAGTCACTTGTTTGCAGAATATCGAAACACAGATCATGTTTTTGTAATTTTTCTCGTTTTAATAAAAAGTTAAAAAATGTCATATGACTTTTCATGTTTTTGTATTGCCACTAGTTCCTTAAGTAGAATAAGTAGGATTCTCCTCCCCGTTGTAATAAAAAAACTATTATTTAAAAAGACAAGTTTAAATTGTAATGTACTCATCTTTTGGAAAAATAAGTTCAAGATGAACCTGTTTTTTTTTTCTATTTTTTTTTTTTACCATTTTTGCAGCACTTAACTCTACATACAACTAGGAGAATAATGTATGGCCTTGGTTCCCTTTAATTTAGATGTTGTCATTAGTTGGTTCAGGTCCATAATTGGACCCAAACTAATGGTTCCCAATTCAAAATTTGGTGGAACTAGCCTCGGATTCATGGTCGTGGGAGCCAATTTGGTCCCACGGTTCGATTTCGGTACCTCTAAGACTAAGAACCATGAAATTAAAATAAAAAAATCAATTAAATAACCTAACTTAATTTAAGTAAAAGAAAATGAATTACAGACTTTTAACTTGAAATAACATCGAACTAAAAAGAATTATTTATAGTTCATTAATTAAAAAAAATTTTACAATTGTGCATTTATCTATACGGTTTCGGTACCTCTAAAACCAAAAACCATTAAATTAAAATAAAAAATCAATTAAATAACCTTACTTAATTTAAGTAAAAAAATGCAAAACAAAATTTTGACTTGAAATAAAATCAAACTAAAAATAATTGTTTCTAGTACATTAGTTATAGAAATTTTATAGTTGTGCATTTATCTATATACAATTACTTATATTTTTTTAGCTATCATATTAACAATGTGGTATGATAAGATAAATATACAAATAAATCCTACAAACACCAATGTGAAATCTCACATTATAAAAAAAAAAAACCCACTTTGGTTAAAAGGATATATAAACTCAACAACTAATTATTTCAAATATATTTTTACTTGTGTTGTTCATAGCAACGCATTAAGTGTCATGAATAGGAAGTGAAAATAGTTTAAATATTTGTTTTTTAATGTGTGGTTTCGAAATTGCCAGGTATGGCGGTTTTTAGGGATGTGACAACTAGATTTGCCAAAAGTGACAGATCCTTAGCCGATTTAAACTCACCATCCTCGGGCTAATTCCCAATTCAAGAACTGCCAATGACGTTTCAAGTTGGTTTTTGGTTCATAACCAACCATGATGATGGCTACTCCAACATCAACTTGAGTTTAACAATTTGTCTTAGTCTCTTGCCATTCCCCAATTATTGTGGATGTGAAATCCAATTTCAACATAGAAGAGCTCACATGTGCCATCATCAACAAGAATGGAACCATCCTTGATATGATAGTCAATAAAGCAAGCACCATCACTTAAAAACAACATCTCCAGGAGGTCCCTCCCCAAGGTTTAGACTCTATCATCAATTCATCTCTACAATGAGGGTAAGGAGACACTTAATCCATAAACACGCCAAGAGAATAATGGATAAGCTCAATTCCCTCCGATCTCAGCTTGAGTTTAATAACCAATTACAATCTCATTCTCATAAAATCTAAAATTGAATTTAATAACCAATCTAAATCTCATTCTTATTGAATCTCAATTTAACTTTAATAGCCACAACTATTAAAAAATAGAACCACGCTAGACATCATAGTCAACAATGAAGGCATTATCAATCGAAACAACAAGCTGTGGAATGTCTCTTCACTAGATTTGGACTCCATTATTGACTCATCTTTGCAAGGAACAAGGCTGCATGCAATTGGAGAGAAGAAAATAAATTCGTATTTTCAAGAGATCAAGTTGTATAATATTTATTTTTTATTTTTTTTCAATTCGATGGTATTTTAGTAACTTTTATTAAATATTACAATTTTTTCCTTTACCAAACTCTATGTATTTTCTATTAAATATATAGAATAATATTAAAATTCTCAATTTTTTTCTTGCTAACATGTTTTCGAATTTAGACCCTTGCATTCCTTTTATACGTCTTTGCATTTTCACAAATTTGCATGATTACTCTCTTAAAGACTTGAGGCTCCTCCACATTATCTATATAATTTAAGTCAGAACCATTTCATTTGTCACACATTTTTATCATATAGTTTTATATGGTAATTTATCAATATCTCTAATATTATTATTTGATCATCTTTATAATTTAAGCGAGAACTTTCTCATTCGTCTCCATACCCATTTGAAGGAATAATAAAATATAAATTATCCCACGTTTACTTTAATTCACATTAAATTATGTAATTCCTCTTGGTGCTTGATTGACTAATTTAGAGATTTCCAGAATATGTCCCTAATAATCTCCTTATAGAGTATCTATATCTATCACATATATTTTCTTTTTATTATATGTTTTCCCTTTTGATTAAGATTTTACAATTCCAAGAAGGTATGGAATTTTACCAATTACATAAATCTTTTCCTCCTGTAGAAAAATTATTTGAGGATCTATAGTTTTGGTTGGACATTCTCTATTAAAATGATAAAAGAACATTCATTAAGATGATAAAACAAAAAATTGAAACTTTTTAGCAGTACAAGTAATATACCGCTATATAAACAAAGATCGTAACTTCCATTGTATAATTTTCAGATATTGCATTGCTAGTTACATGCAAAAGTATTATTTCCTTTTCATTATATTGTCAATTACTTGTAGATATAAAGATGGGCCTAATAATCAATTACAACACGAATAATATATGGAATTTGATAGGTAAGATAAATCTAATTATGATTATCATATACGATTGTTGTTATAGTATGATATTATCAAACATCATCCCCTTTATATGTTAGCTTTTATTTAATTTAAATATGTTGCTTGTTCCAGTTTGCAGAGCAAAAGCTATTACAAATGTCAAATTATGTTTTGCTAAGGTTTAAAATTTTGTCTTACTACAATTTTTTTTCAATTCAATTAGTATAAACTCTTTATTTCATTTACTCCACTATATTTCATTTAATATGCAGTTCTTCAAAACCAAAACTTTTGCATATGAGTTGCTATACAAGGAGTTCAATAAATTAATTATCAAGTAACTTAAGTATATACATAGAAGTATAATTTAATTCAATAAATTCTCATTCTAATATCTCATTTGTTTTGTAGGTATATGGCTATGTCTTCGATGAAGCAAAATAATTGTGATTATGATTCATGTGTTAGAAACTTCGTAATAAATATTTATAGTGTATTATAGTGTTATTTCATTAATCTTTTGATTTATTTTTCATGTATTTTTATGCAATTTATGTAATTTTTTACTTTTTTCCTTCATCTATCAATCTTGCATAAAATTAACGTTAACTATGTTATTCATTGTAGAAGTTCATTTTCTTATTAAATTTTTGCGGGTGCATTGTTTGCTAGTATTCTTTTAAAACCAAAAGACTAAAATAATTTTATCAGTATCAATATACAATTCCAAACAATGAGTGGTTGGTCACTGCTATCATTATATATAACTTAATTAATTTAGTTATATGCATAAAAGGAAAATTTGTCATTTTACATCACAATTTAAGGGAAAATAAAGTTTCATCAACCCATCATGTAGTTAATTATCTTACCCTAAGAATAAATATAACAATCAGTATATTAATTATTTTAATATACAATAACAATTCATTATGAATTTAAGATGTTAAATAATCTAGATGTCCCGTAATTTTTAAGAACAGAACCATAAAATTTTTTGATATTTTAAATGTTAACTATTTATATATATATCTATGTTAATTATGGAAATAACACTTTATCAAATACATTCTCTTTATATTTATACAAATACGAAAAACATTTAGATACATAATTAGAAAAAGTAAAAAATGTTTTACCATTTATGTTATAACATATTGGAATTTTATTGGTACTTACAAGTCATTTTTCCATCATAGTGGTGTGATTGAAACTTTCTCCAAAAAGCTTCCTTATTGCTGCATGTTCTCAAGAGAAATAGTCCCATTGACATTTTATAGCCTTATAGATAAGAGACTCACCTGGCACTATTAACATAGAGATGCATCTAACACTACTGATACTGGCAATAAACAATGATATCTAGATTAAGGCATAATAACCTTTTATTACACATTCAAGAACTAGGATAAACCCCTAATGAACATATAAAGTACATACATATACATTTCTAAGGAGCAAGGATTATTGAACTAGATGTTTCACTTCTTAGGCAGCTCACATACTCAATAAGGATGTTATCAGCCTTTGTAGATGGCAAACTCATGACCAAGATAACGCTTTAAATGAATAAAATTAATCTTACTTGCCGATCATTGATATGATCTAACAAATACCATTAAGCATAAAAGTCTATAAAGATATCCATACCTTTTTTATTGACACTTTTAGAGACTGATTAGAGAAACAATATTCTATTGTAAAATCTTTATTCTCAAAATATCAAACAAGTAATTGAAGTAAAGAATTATTTGGATTGTCTAAGAATTGTAATATTGATACCTTAGGATCTTTATTTGTTACTTGTGCATTCAGGACACAGATGCTATTTGTTTCTCCTTTTCTAAATTCACTATAGGTAAGACTTGCGCGATATACACTTCTTCACTTCAATCGAATTCCCTTATGTACAAAATAAAATAAAAAGGCAAATTCACATTTTAATTAACATTTGAATGAATGGAAAAATTGATATATTATTCATGACTTTACTCTTATAGTTTTGCAACTAACTTAGATATAATATGCACTTATTGAGGGAAAAAAAATGTTACCTAAAGAACGCTTTCCTGATATTAGTATTGGATCTTTTTATTTTATTAATCCTATATGTATTTGTTATGCATCTTATATGAATTTTTTAAAAAATTTGATATCTAGAAAACAATGTATGAGTCGAAACCTATTCAGGACTAATTGTCTTCTTTCATACCATAATTATGGCAAAAGAGGTGATTGTTAAGTGAAGAATGAAAAGTTGAGAAGAGAAAATTTGTATATTTAAAGAAAAAGGTCTAGGATATCATTTATTGAAAATGAAAACTTATTTTGACTTTTTATATAAAACTAGATAAAGTAAACAATAATCAAACTTTGTAAGTGTTTATTGGACATTTAATTTTGTAAAGTGGTATATATAATATATGCATTTATGTATCTTATATATGTATTTTCTATTTTTTTTATCTTATTTTGGCAAATACACTATATATACGTTTTTATTATATTGACCAAATGATAGATACACTATTTAAATGATGTCAAAATTACATCAAATGATGGACAAACATATATGAAAAAAAAAAAAACCTTAAAGTGATAGTCTTCTAGGTGTCATCTTTCAAATATTTTGGAGTTTGACACTCGATTCCTTTTGCAAATTTGGTGTTTATAGTTTATGAATTTTAAAGTTTCAATCCAGATCCATTAGGTTCAACTAGGTTGATTGCTTGACAACTGAAAAACCAATGAGACCAAAACAAGCCAAATTCGACTTTAGTTTTAATTAATTTATTGTAATAATCTACAAATAAAAATATTTTAGTTGTTATTTATTCAAATATTTCTAAATAAAAAAAATGAACCCAACCCACCCCCCTCCTATAAAAAAGGTAAATGTTGCATTTAATTTCTAAAATTTATCTACTTCTACAATTAATTACTTAAATTTTAGAATATCAATTTACTACTTGAAGATCCAAATCCCAAATATCATCGTTAAACTTTATATAGTTAAAAAAACATATAAAATTCAAATACCAAATGTAGCATAAAAAATTAAAAGCTATGTGCATAAACTAAATGGGTAAATTACACCAGAAAGTCATCTTTAAGAGTAAGTTCATTTTATATCACAACATTTTGAAAAATTTAAAAGAGGTCATAATATTTAGAGAAGTGAGTTAATTGAGATCATCATTGGTACATGTCAACAATAGAAATATTTAATTAAAACTTAAAAAACCCCTCTTTTATACTTCCATGTATCAATAGGAGAAATACTTAATTAAATCTCATAAGACACATTTCCAAACATTATACCTCTTTTGAACTTTTCGGAACATTATGACCTAAAATGAGTTTTTCCCAAAATGTTATGACTTTCCGGTGTAATTTACCTAAACCAAATAAAGCTTTTGCACCTATGTACATATTATACACAACCATACAACATATATCACATAATATAATTTAGGGACATATAGTTACATGAATAGTAAGTGCACGACTATAGCTCCATCGAGCATCCGATAAATGGTAGATGACAGACACTTTTTTCAAACTTTTTCTAACAAATTTTTTTATTAAGAAATACATATAGATGAAAAACATATAGTAGTTCTCATTGAAACATCAAATAAACCAAATACAGATAAAATATAGATAAAATATAGTTACAAATCAGACACTTTTACATATAAAGTTTAAATACAGATACATATACAGATACAGATGGGAGATAGACAATCCAATTGGGCCCATATATAACACGTAATATTTTTTAAATGAATATGTACAATTATATTGCCTATGACATTACTAATATGTTTACATATTTTTAAATAAAGGAATTACTTTCCCATTGTATTCAAGCAATCTAAACTTCTGATTTAGTAAGGTTCTTCTAAAAACCTTATAAGACAAAATAAGGAATTGTTGAAACTAAACCTAACCAAAAGTTGCTAACTCAAGATCGAACACAAAATTTGGCAAAAAAAAAAAAAATCGAACACAAAAGGTTGTTCAAGCATCTTAGTAGCCGAAAAAATGGAAGGAAGAGAGTAAATAACACATTTAACATCTAATTTTCTTTTATCTTTTATGAATATATTACCTATAAATTTTTTAAGATTATTTGTATAGTACTTAAATCAAATAGTTTATAACGAAAAATAAATAAAATTTATATAGTTAATTAAGTTCTTATTGAATTTAATTCAAAATCTAAAAGTTCATATTGAGTTCAAACTAAATTGAGTTTAGAGAAATAATATTTTCTATATATATGGATTCTTAATAAGCCTGAAAACTAAACATGAATTTTAAGTTTTTAAAGGGAACTTGCAAGTGTAGATCATGAATATAGAAATAAAGAGGCAACTTGAGATGAGACATCATACGGTATTATTAATAGCCAATGATGAGAATACCATTGGAACAAAATAATTCCAATAATTTCCATACTAAATAGCCTTCATGGCAATAAGAAATATATAAATATATGCCAAAAGGGATCCTAAGGGTCTAATACATGTCTACCATTCTCAGATAAAAAAGTTACCAATATATAAGATGGGTGAAATTAATTATTAATATTTAGTTGCTAAATCACTTCTAAAAAACGGGATAAAGAAATTTATATACAAAAAATTGCGATTATTATTTGCGATATCAAGTTTAAATATCATACTTACATTGCATTTATAAAAGACAATGTATAATTTTTTTAACAATGTCGCCTTTTAATATCGCGATATAACTACGCACCAAAACCAAAAAAACATTTTCTCTCTCACCTCTACCTTCTCTCTCCAGTTCCTTTTTACTTTTTCCAATATCTCACTCCCTCTCTCTCTCTCTCTTTTACCTTTTTTTTTTTCTATTACTCTATCGCGTTTTATAACTGCGATATATATTGTATCATTATAAGACATGATATATATACACTGATATCTATTTTCATATCATGTTTATAAAACACGATTTTGATATTGTATATTGGTAATTATTTTTCATTTGACCTTATTTAAGTAATTATTTTTAACAAGTTCCTTAAACTAAAAATTATTTTGGGATCTCATAATGTATCCTTTGTTGGCCGGTAATTTAGAAATTTGTATTGTCCTTCAGTAGAGATAGCCAAATTTTTTTATCATAGTTAATTGAGGTCCTTATCATAACATAATAGGAGGAATCAAAGTTATATTATGGTAGAAAAGCTAAAAATTTATTCAAAGAAATAGATTGACGGTGGTCAATCAATTAATTTATTATTCACACAAGCTTATCTATTTGTAGTTGTAAGATTAATAATGTAGGATAACGAAAACTCAACATACAAAAGAACTCCCTCAAAGATAATAAAAAGTCCAATATTGTTAAAAATTAAGAAATTGCTTTGATTAGAAGTCTACGCACCATCTTTATCCTTGGTTACTTTATGAGTTGCTTAAAGTGTCATGTCGGCATCCAAAGCAACTCTCTCACTAAGCAAATACCTACTTTATCTTTGATTATTTTAGGAGAGTTACTTATTTACAGTTTTTTTTTATTTTGTGGGTCTCATTTTATTTTTTACCTTAAAATAATGTTTATATATATTTAATAAAGGTTAAATAAGTGCAAGGACCGATGAGAGAAGAGGTAAGATGGTTGCTTGCCCAAGCAACTTTGGTTACTGAGCAACTTAACAAGCAACCCACCAACTACCACGTTACGTATATTCCATGAAATTTGCACCAAGTATCCATGCATAAAGATGCTCTAAAAATTCAACTAGAAAAATTTTTAATTATATTTATTACTTGTGATGACAGCAACACATTTAATATTGTAAATGATAATAATTTTTCACTATTTATATGAAGAATAGTTTAAAAACCTTTTATTTATATTTTTTTCCAATTTCTTTTATTTTGTTTTTCCTTATTTCTTCTTTATAAAGACAACTTGGTTGACCCGGTCCAGATTCGCAACTTGCCGGATCAACTGATGGGTTATGACCCATATGGTCTAGCCAAATCACTCATTGGTCCTAACTCGTGCTTAGTCTAGATATGTTAAAATTTAATTGATATTTATATGTCTTGTGTAAAGTACAAGGAATATATAATATCAAATGAGTCATTTTCCCCATGAAATATTTTGTTGACCATAAAAAAGTTAGACTTTCAAGATTGATTAATTCCATTTGAAGAGTGTCATTTTCTTCTACAAATGAATTTTAGATTTTGCAGTCTACAAGCTTCCACAAAAAGTAGAAATTATATTCCCTTTTACTCTTTCCTCAAACTTCCATTTAGATTCTTTGCAAATAGCATTTCCATTATCAAATTAGTGTTGTATATATGTAAGGAAAAAAGACAAAACAAACTATAAATGTAGCATTAGTTCTGGTGGATCTAGACTAAAATACGACTGACTCATCTAGCTGTTAGCCACTCTTACATCTAGTGTAATCAATCCTACATCATCTCATTAATAGTTATTCACTCCCTCTTTTTAATCAGTCTCTTTTTTTCCTTACTTTTGTTTCAAATTCACTTTTGGTCTTAAATCTCAACTTATCAACTTAAAATTCGAGAACCCCATGAATTTTAGTATATTGTGTTTTTTTAATCATTTAATACATCACTACGATAGGAATTATGTTTGCTTAGTATAAATCACAAAGTAATGTCCTTAGGGGTATTCATACATAATAATAAGCTCGTTCAGATGAGCTTGATATATCTTCTTTTTATTATTCTTCTTCTTCTTCTTTTTTAATCTTAAACTAAGGCAAAATGTTAGATCATTATTTATGCGATATTATTGACTAAATAAATCATCTAAACAAACTTAATATATTACTTGCGCATGTAAGTATATACCCATAATTAAACAAACAAAAATGTTATTTTATTTTCTATCAATATTAGCAATACATCAAAGAGTCTAAACAAAAATAATTAATAGGTCAACTAGGATATGCATATGCAAAAACCAATATAGAAGGATATTAGTTGTAATCTTTAATTTATTGTTTATACTTATTGTAGAAATTTTAATCAAGAGTTAGAATCTTTAGTTTTTGTATTTAAGTGGCTATGCTTGTGCATTTTTTGGCCAAGTCCTCCTTCAATACATTGAATATCATTTCACCAACTAAATGACATTCAAACTTACATCGTCAACATTTTGTACTCTCTACCTTAGCCTACAGTACATGTAAATCATAGAACTGCATCAAACTCCACAAGTTTAACTTTTAGAATGATTCTTAGAGATTCTCTTGGTTCATCGTTCTATTAAGCAAATCTCACTGAATCTGAAAGGATTAAGAATTTGATCAAGATATCTAATCACAGAGTCGATATCTTCATCAATTTCTGACATCCTTTGATGGAATAATGCTCGATTCCATGAGCATTCCTATGGCAATGATGAAAGGCAATGATGTGACAAAACTTGAAATAGGAACTCCAAGCGTAGAACTATACCTTTCTATAGATAATAGGAGTTATTTGGCAACAATGTAAATGCTACAAGAACTGTTATGAACAACAGAACCTATCTATGGAAGGGATGCCTCTTCTAGTTTTAAGAAACTTCCTTGTGATAATCCTTTATGTAGCAACAATGCCCGGGTTTTTTTGCGTTAATGATGAGTGCGTCTATATCAAAAAGTTGTTGATGAATCAAACACTATAGGTATTGCTAATTTAGAAAATTTCAAAATCTTGCCACCTAATAGAGAGTTGACATTAATTTCCAATGTGATTTTTGGATTTTTGTATGACAATGAAGATTATTCACGACTTAAATAAATGTCAACTCTCTATTAGGTGGTGAGATTTTGATGTTTTCTAAAGCAGTAATACCTATAATGCTCGGTCCATCACCATATTCTTTAGTATAGACAAACACATCATTAACACAATCGAAAACCCGAGTATCACCGCCGCATAAAGGATAATCACAAAAAGTTTCTTGAAACTAGAAGAGGCATACCTTCTGTAAAGAGGTTTCATTTGCTTATACAACAATTCTTACAAGGTTCGCATTACGTTCAAACAAGACCACTTCCAGTGTCTACGGGAAGGTATGATTCCACACTTGGAGTTCCCATTTCAAGTTTCACCACATGATTACTTTTCATCATTGACATAGGAATGCCCTTGAAATCTAGCATTATTCCATCAAAGGATTTCATGATTTAGGAAGCTAGACATGAGAATTTTGATGCATTCTCATGACTTACATGATTACAGCGAATGTATTCAATGGTTAGTACACACTATGTCGAGGGTAACTATCGATTGTATTTTTAATACAAGATTAAAATGAGTTTTCAAAGTTTCATCAACATTGCTGGGTATCGTTTCAAATCGTTAGTGCATATTTCAATCTGCTCTATTGGTCAAGATGCATGAGAGAGCGGAAGATGCTGCCTCCCAAGGCAATAGCACTAGTTTATAAGGTACTTCAACAAGATGAGAGTATTTGAATGAAGCATGCCATTTGGTTTCTCCATTAGAAGAAACTCACTCTACTAACGCATCTTTTATACATATTTGAAAAGGCTAAATATTATCGATTTGATATCATGGTTTTTGTCTTGAAAGGAGTGGTCCATGCTTTGGGTTACAAAACTAACACACATACTTATATGTATATAAAATTACAGAACTAACACACATGCTTATATGTATATAAACTTGTATATGAAAAATAAATCAAAATGAAAAAAAAAATTAGATGCCTGCCTTCAGCATGATTGAAAAAAAAATTTTCTATATGATGTTATGCAATGATTGAGAAGATCTCCAAAGTTAAGTAGCTTGTAGCTCCCATAATCAAGGCTAAATTAAGAGCTATCTCTTCTTAATCTTGACCGGGTTGTTTTATATTTGATAAACATTTGTTGAAGGTCTAAAATATCACTGCTCATTTTGGTAGCCTATAGAGTGTAATATTTGTCAAAAGAATTAAAGGAAAGGATGACACTATTTTCTCCACTACAAATATATATATATATATATATATGATTCATAGAGGGGATGATTAGTCCCTACCAAAAGAAAAATAATCCCTACAATAGACAATTATAGAGATCAAGATTGCTTAAATATATTGCTGCTAAAACTAAGTAATATTAGCCTTTCGTTGCTGCAAAATAAATAAATAAATAGAAGTAGGGATGACGACTGACGTCCCTATGAATAA
Organism: Combretum micranthum; assembly: GCA_024138025.1. Classification (NCBI taxonomy): domain Eukaryota; kingdom Viridiplantae; phylum Streptophyta; class Magnoliopsida; order Myrtales; family Combretaceae; genus Combretum; species Combretum micranthum. The sequence goes on from JAMXBD010000585.1 coordinate 561,189, forward strand.
GCCCTCCTATTGTAGGGACATACATCTCTCCCATAGTTATTTGTCATTGATAAGGAAAAATATCCAAGGCTAATAGAAAAAAAATATTTCTATATGATGTTATGCAATAATTGAGAAGATCTGCAAAGTTAAGTAGCTTGCAGCTCCCATAATCAAGGCTAAATTAAGAGCTATCTCTTCTTAATCTTGACCGGGTTGTTTTATAGTTGATAAACATTTGTTGAAGGTCTAAAATATCACTGCTCATTTTGGTAGCCTATAGAGTGTAATATTTCCCTTTTAGCCATGACATGGGGTTAAAGAATTAAAGGAAAGGATGACACTATTTTCTCCACTACAAATATATATAATATATATATATGATTCATAGAGGGGATGATTAGTCCCTACCAAAAGAAAAATAATCCCTACAATAGACAATTATAGAGATCAAGATTGCTTAAATATATTGCTGCTAAAACTAAGTAATATTAGCCTTTCGTTGCTGCAAAATAAATAAATAAATAGAAGTAGGGATGACGACTGGCGTCCCTATGAATAAGCCCTCCTATTGCAGGGACATACATCTCTCCCATAGTTATTTGTCATTAATAAGGAAAAATATCCAAGGCTAATAATTTCTTCTCATTTGTGAGAGTTACTTATTTAAAGGTGTTAAAATTGTCAATATATTTTTTTGCCCGAAGTAAAGCTGTTGTGCTCACTTATACACTAGTTATATTACTCACTCTTTAGGTTTTTAATGCTTACTCTTATCAGGCTTCTTAAAGGATCAATTAATCTTTGCATATTTGTTTTTTAAAAGTATATATATATATATTATCTTTTTAGAAAATTCAAATCTTTTTAGAAATTATATTTCAAATCAAGAAATATTGATTTTTATTAAAAAATGAATATTTCATATTTATAAAAAATTTCAATTACGAAGAAATTAAAAAAAAAAAACTATTCAACTATAAACTGAAAAACTAGTAAACTACAGCATAAAACTATATTTTATATCTTTTTCTAATCTAGTAGAATATAAAATATACAAATACATAACAAGAACACATGTACTTTTGGCATATCACCACAAACACAACAAAACCTCTCAAATAAACTTCCAAACACATTAACATTTCTAAAATAAACATTAATATTAAGTGAATAAAACAAAACCTTACTTGTTAAAGGAAAATATAATGATCATAACCTGCAAAGACATGTAAAAATACAATATTAATTGTTATCCAGTGCGTGTATAATAAAACAGAACAAGACTGAAAAAGAAAGAAAAAAAAGCGTAGAACTTGAACTAGGGATCAAAGGCTCTATGAAGACACAGATTGCTTGAAAGAGAAAAGAAAGAGAGAAAAGTGGTAAATAATTAATAAGAAGAGAAACATGCATGTAATAGAAAAGAAAGAGGAAGTATGTGTAATTTGAAAGGGAAGAGACAGTATAAAATTAATGACTTTATAATTAGAAACATTTATTTATTTATAAAAATAAGGACTCTATGATAGGTAGGGAGCTATGTTACAAATGAGGCATACGCATGGTGCAGTGAAGAGCTCCCTGCAATAGCCCTTTTTATGGGAAAAAAAAAAAAAAAAAGAATCCCACCTCCTTTTTTGCATGGGTGGGAAAAGAAAGAACACTCTATGGAAAGGACGCGCTCCCTTTAATAGGGTATTTACATTTAAAAAACAAGAAGATAAAAGTAACTTCTTACTTTGAATGAGCAGGAAAATTTTTAAAGCATATAAAATTGTGTTATTATTCTACTGGAGGGATCTAATCCCTGAGATTGAAAAAAATTTAAAAAAAAAATTAACTTGGCTGCCTAAGATATTATCTCTGCAAATAAAATGAAAACTAATCAAGGTCTAGTAGTAGTAGTAAGTAGTATAATACATTCTTGGTGCATTTTAAACTTGCTCTTTCTAGGGTGTGTTTCTCTTTCTTGCCATCATTTCCCATCTCTTTGAGTGAAAAATTTGTTCATATAATTGTTGAAGCTGTTTGCTCTACACCAACTTTAAATGCATTCTTAGGAGATTTGGTAATAGATGTACGAACCAATCCTATGGCAATGGGGACGCTTCACGATATGAACATGCAAAACAACCGAATGAACATTCTAGTATATCCTACTGAGATAATGTAAAAAAATGATATTTGAAATTTCTCAAAAATTATTTGCGAAAACTTTATTCAAGTACCAAAATGGTAAAAACCAAACTTAAGATACGAAAAAAATCTACGAAAAATTTGTTCAAGTACTAAATTATTCAAAACCAAACTTCAGATACCTGATTGAACTTTTTCGAAAGTTCAGATACCCTTTTTGTCATTTACCCTGTCTTGCCTGCTATTTTATTATTCAAGAATTTATAATCCACTGCTCACTCGACTGTATCACACCATTACTTTGTTCAATAAATAGTGTAGATGAAGAGAGACCAAACTTACTCAAGCATTTACATTTTTTTTCCCATATATAGCATTTGGTCAATTATTAGCCACAACTATCCAAGGAAATTTGTATGTGCTTGTGTTGGGTTGGCTGCAAGCAATTATGCATGTGCACGAGACAACGACAAAGCAAGAGTGTCCATGGCCAGGGAGGGTCATCTTTTTATGATTATTATGATATCTATTTTCGTAAAGGTATAATAATCTTGTTAGTTTTTTTATGATATGAGATCGAGGTCATGCTCGGCTCATGAAGTTACAACATGTTGAAACAGGAACTGCTAATTTTTTCCATCTACATTTGTTGCTTGTATGTACTTGGGCTCAGAGTCAGACTAAATGGGTACCTAGAGCACTAGGAAACTTTGAGAGTGATTAATTCAGATGGTCTTATTCACTTCAACCTCCTTAATGGTTAGTTGGATTTTGTTACTAAGAATAATGGAATAACTATAGCTAGGTATATTCATACCCAATGTTGTCAAAATCGAAACAGACCAATCGGTTTGATGGAAACGGCATCAAAAGCAGGCCAGTTCTTGTCTGTGGCTTGTTTTTGCATCCGGCCAAGAGCCCATGCACGAATCTTGAGTGATCGACGAGACGGGTTTGGTTTGCATTCTTTTATTAAGTTTCACCATTTTCATGATAGGAAAAGCCTCGTGATAAAGGGTCTGTTTGTTTGGCTTTTTTCGACAGATACACTTTTTTCTAACAAATTATTTATCGAGAAATAGATACAAATAAAAAAAAGTTGACAGTTTTCATCAAAAAATCAAATATAGATGTAAATAAGACATATTTACATATATCATTTTAAAAAAGATATAGATACAAATGAAAAACAGACCATCCAAACAGATCCAAAGACGAGGTGGATGTGAGCAGCTGAAGAAGGTTTATAAAAAGAGAGTTGAAAAGATGAGAAAAAGAAAAGAGTGAGTGAGTAAAATAATAGCAGTAGGTGTTAGAACATAATAAAGGAGCGACAGTGTTTGAATGGAGTGCAAAGAGAACAAAATGTAATGGTGAAAGCGTAAACTGTAGAGAAGCTTTTCGTGCATTGAGCAAAGGATGGTGGTTCAAGGTTGGAGAACGTATCCATTTTTTATAGTATAGAAAGATCCATTTAATCTAATAATGGGTTTGCTGGAAAACGGAAAAAGAAAAAAAAAAGGAGTTACAAGCTACCAGCAAAATGGTGCATCTAGCTACATGTAATTAATTTAAGATCTGTTTGGCTAACTTTTTTGTGGTAAATACTGATATTTTTTTAAACTTTTTTTTAATAAATTATTTATCAAAAAATAGATACAATAAATAAATAATCCTCTTAAAAAGATCAAATAGATCAAATATAGATAAAATATATATATAAACGACATGTTTTCATATATCGTTTTGATACAAATATAGATACAGATGAAAAAACAAATAATCCAAACAAATCACCTTGAGCGAAATTTTTCAATATTTCAATTTTAGTATTTTTCTTCAATCACATGGTAGTATATTAAATAAAGTAAATATTAAAATTTAAAAATAACTTAAAATTTTATTTTTTATTAATTGTTTTGACCTCATTTGAACCCTAAGCACTCAACAAGAAGAGAAGATTATTTTGAAAGAGAGGCAGAGAGATGACGACGACGACAGGAAAACTTTTCTAGTCCATTGATACGAAAAAAGAATGAAATTTTTGTACATGCTTGAGGCTCATTTTAAGCACCAAAAAAAAAAAAAAAAAAAAAAGAAAGAGAAAGAAAGAAAAATGAAAAAACACAAGAACTATGTAGTCATATGCATCTGCATGCGTATTAAAAAGATGAGCATGCAATTGTTTCCTATTTCTTCCCCCACCACCCTCTTTCCTTTTTCCCTTTACAGATGTTTTTTATAACAGGCTCTCCTTGGCATTAGATCCTAAACTAAATTCATCCTTTTCAATCTGCTTCTAGTTATCAACTAAACGTCCTAACTCATAAAAACATATACAAAAAGAAAGGAGACTGATTTTTACATGAAAGGAATCGGTCCTAGATTAAATCCCCTAAGGAAGTCATAACTATCATCTCCCTGAATCAATCTTCTGTGAACAGAGCGCTGCGACTCTCAACGGCGGATATCCTTCTCTAACATGGATGTCCCTTTGAAAATAGTCAGCTGAACCTCCCTCATGCGCTTCTTTAACTGCCAAACAGTATTTCACAATTGTCAGTGCTTAACTTACATGACTGCTGGCAATTACATTGCATGATGCTAAGATCAATAGCAAAGGACAGAGAGTCGTATGTATCAGGAGAATCACAAAATAAAATTGCACATATCACTAGTACTCCTCTGATCTCCACCCTGCTTTGCCTTCATGTTATCAATATCCCATTTGTTTGGTGGCTGTGGCGGGAAAGGGTGCTTGCCATAATTGAGATCAACTACTATGTGGCAAAAGGAATACTACGCGCAGCAATAGGGGTAGTTGAATTCCAAAGAACGCTTTTTTGTTAATTATTAAGCTAGTTATAATGGGATCATGCAGTCTCAAAAAGCTCCAAAAAAAGGAAAATTATTTTGTTGGTTGCATTCAATTTTTCTAGGTTTTCTATGTGAGTTTTATCCCCTCAAGTACAAGCTCAGCGCTTTCATTTGCTACCCACGTGTTCATGAGTGGTACACAACATTCCGCAACAACAAATGAGCCCCTCAAAACAGTGCCTACTGACAGCTCCACACAACTTAAAATTTCATACATGTGCATATGTGCATCTACCAAATTCCCCAATATAGACCAGCCAAAAACAATCCCGTTCTGATTAACCTAGATACACTGACCATTTAATAATGTGGTCCGAGGACTGAATTTTTTAATATTGCTATAAGTTTCGGCCGAAGGACAAGGTAAGAATATGTCACTTACTTGCTCCTCGGTCATCCTTTGGAAACCAAATTTTTTTGTCCAAATTGATTCAGCTTCCTCAGCTGCAGGGAGCACCAACTTTTCAACATTGAGGGAGCACAGCAAACCCTCTACACATGCAAATAGTGCTTGGAAATAGCCCTAGAAAGACAATAAAGATTGCATAAAAAATTTATGACAGTAAAAGACAGCATTAGTCACTGGAGATTGGAAACCACACTTAACAAATCAAAACTAAAAGAATACTAAATTCTCTACTAATTGAAACTTGACAGAACATTAGATTCTCACTTTTCCTTGATGCTCCCGTGTCGTAGCAACCAAAGGAAGCTCAGCGACCTCCCGGCCAAAAATTCTAAGAAGACCAGCTGATACAACAACAGACCTGGGCATGAATTAAATGTGCAAAGCAAAGCAACAATGGGTAAGTCATTACATAACTCAGCAATCAAGGAAGGCATAAAATCAAGATACAACCCTGTTTACAGGAATGCACAACTTACTTTGCCATCAAAACCACACAGTACATCCCACCAAATTCCTGCCCAGAAATATTTCTCCTACAACACAAAACAATGGCAATAAGGCTCTGCAGCATCATCTGTACAAAGCATATCCAGGGACTCGAGTTCATACATGCAAAAACATCCACACACTTTTGACAAGCATAATGATATCAGGGACCCCCTCTAGGCTATTTATCATGATTTGTCGAGCATGGATTAAGTGGCTTATGAAGCAGAAATAAATTACTGTAACAAAAAACTGAGGCAGCTTAGTCCTACTCTACAGTTCTGCTTTTTCATGCCATTTATATTGCTTGGAATATGTTGAAAAAATATTCCTCAAAATTCTATGGAAAATAAATTTTAGAGTAAACCACAGTTCCTTGAAATTAAAGGCATTCTAGAGAAGCTACAGTTCTTTGTTACATGGTTCCTTAATATAAGAGGGATGAGTGATTCTGGTCTCCTCCCACTGGTTCGAAGCTTGCAGTTTTACACCCATTTCACTGATAGGAGTTTGTTTTACCCTATCCTCATGACACTATTTGGTTATCAGCCACTCAAGAGTGTTTATCCTTAGAAGGTGATCTTTGCAAATCCATTCCAAAGCGTCCCATACACTTCCACAGAAATTTTTATCATTTCAGGGCAGGATGAGTATTGTGATGCTTTATACTTCTAAAGGTATTATAAAGAACCAATCACAATAATGTCAGCCAAGAAGAATCAGAATCCAGATGTTTAATTATTGAGCCAGTCCAAATCAGGTACAAACATTGAATACTGTTAAACATGGGGATCTGGCTGAAACTGACCTTGGCTATTTGCTTGTCTAGACATGTCCGATACTTCTAGTATTTTAAACTTTTGAGGCCAGTTAAATTATATATGTACCAGATTTTAAGTAGAAACCATTGCACGTACCCCACTCCAGGTGTTCTGATACTGGTACAGCTAATAGGGCACTGGCTTTTTTCGTAACTAAATTAGCACTTTCATCATTCTCAGACACCTTTCTCTTCCGCTCCTGCTCTGTGATATCTGAAATATTCTCTTTCTAGCCAAAAGATTATGGACATCCAAATCTCAGTCCCCTCTAGGTTTCGTCTAAGAAAATCCATCTCTTGTTTTAAACCAAAACACTTCCTTCTAATCTCAAATGAAACTGAGATCCAGGTTTTAATCAAGGAATCCCACTATATTTCTTCAAAGAAACAGAGCTATGGGCCCTTTAGGACTTCACTAGATTCACTCAACATCAATTTGATTTCATGCATTCTCCAACAAAATCCAGGTCTGATTTCTCTAGGTCTCGATTGATGAAATCAACCTAAATTTTGCATCTTCCATTTCTATTACTGATTGTCTCCATAAAACCAATGGTGAAATTGTAGTAAATACCACCAACACACACACACACACAAAAAAAAGCAGACCTGTGAAGTATGTGATTCTATGTAACTAGAAGACAATTACATCCTGAAGAAAAATGCAGGGAATCAATAGTAAGCCAGAAAGAAGTTAAAAAAACACACTATCAACTCCCACCATTTCATGGGCTGAATTCTGAACTACTTCTATCTTTCACTCGTGTAAAATACAAACTAGATGAAAAGTAAATTCTTGAGTACTCTGCTTTCTTTTAACAAAGACCCCCAAAAGATAGAAGCATGGCAAATTACTGAAACAGATATTCTTGAGAAGTCAAATATGCATCTCTTATGTAATGCAACCAAACAGGGAAAAAAATGTATATTAAAAAGGGAAACACTCACCCATAAACCATAACGGGTATCAGATCACGACCAGATTGAGCTACAATAGGATCAAAGCACTCCTGCCATGAATAGAGCACAATGAGTGGTAAGAAGCAGGAAAAACACATCACAAGTAATACTTCAGCGTCTATACTGTAAAGTCATGGATCGTGAAACCCTTGCCATTGAAGGATGAAAAGAAAATAAAGAAAAATGCAGATACAAGTTTATCATATATTATTGCGGAAGTTGACATGCCTTCCAGATAAGTCAAAAGAAAAAACTGTTACGAAAAGCTGAAGAATGTAGGAATTTGAAGCTGAAGGAAAGGACCGAAAAAATACATGTCCATTGAGTTTGAAGAGGGTCAGCTGAGATTGAACCCCAATCAATCGCTTAAGGTATCACCTAGTGTTGCCCTTCTTAAAGCTTTAAGGTAGCAGATTGCTCCTAAAAGAATCTAGTGTTACCCTCTAGAAGATCGATTCCACCAGTGCTGGTTTTTAAATAGAAAGTGATCCCTGAATACCCAATTATGCATGGGGAAAAGAAAATGCATTGAAAAGCAGAGTATTGATACTCGCCAAAAGAACCACTAGTTTTTTATGCAACATAAAGTGTAAGTATGAAGAGAAAAAAGATTATGCAGAGAAGCTAAGACCATCCATTCCCGCCTTTAAACCTCTAATAGTCTTTTCCAAACTGATCTTGCCTTATCTTATCACAATGAGAATGATCATAAAAACAAAAGGATGGGCAAAGAGAGGCTTGAAGTCAATCTTACTCGAAATATCGCAGTAGCCTTTGAAAGGAAAGGCAGATCCTCTGGACACCGACTTTTTCCACTTATAATTCTCCATTGGACATCATTCCCTGCACTACCAACTAGAAGTCCTCTTTCGATGTGCTTCCTGTTTATGGTATGTAAAGACAGGAACGAGATTGTTTCCAACCCATTGGCAACAGATTCCTGAAGAACCATATAGATCTTCTCACAATCATCACAACAAAACCACTTGTCCTTGGGAATTTCCTGAGGTTCATATCAGAAGGTTAACTTCACGTACGACTTGATGGATTCGATTTTTCAGCTTTTTTTTTTTTTTCTCTAAACTTACTTTAAATCACACAGTCCATTCTCCCTCAAGCAGCCAACATGGAACTCTTTCTCACACTAAATGAAGGGGAGGGAAAAAAAAAAAGCTTACTACATAATTCTCTGTTAAGAACTAAGGCAGTTTCAGCAAGAGAGAACCATACTTGGTCACACAGCAAGACCGTTCGCTCATCAAATGTACCAACACTGAAGTCATGGTCCCTATACCAAAAAAAACAAGGGGAAAAAAAAGAAAGAAAATCAAATTTGTGAGTTCTGTGGAACAAAAACTAAAAATGACCAGAGATCAAAGCCACTCATTAGAAAAGAAATCAGTTAAAATAACAATTAAGCTAGGATCTAAAAGAGGAAAGATACATGTCATTCCACTTGATTGACCTTGTACCTTCTTTTCCTTTTAAGAGAAGATATTTAGTTTCTCTTTTTCAGACTATTTTAAGATGATGGAAGATACAGTTTTTTCAATTGTAAAATGAAATTAATCATGGCTGTAAAAAAGGAAAGGAAAGAAAATATCCTAATACAGAAAACCAACCTGCATATGGCACAACCACCAATTTCAAATTCAGGTGTCTTAACCACACGTTTCAACCGTAAACAATGGATTTGGAAGGTGCTGAATTACCAGCAGTTACTTTCCTAGCAAATACTGGTTTATCGCTGCAACTTGAACAGCACCATGAACTCTCTGGAATGGAATGCAAACCCAAGCAATCTGCAAATTACAAAGTCAGAGTCAGAGAGAGACCTCTTGAGAATTTATGCTTAGCAAAAAGTTGCACCCCCCACTAAAGAACATAATATGACTAGCTCAAGATAAGAGGCAGAAATATGCCGTATGGTTAGAAAAATTTTCAGCTTTTTGTTATGTCTTGATTAAGAGAAGAAACTTGAATGTCTCATGCCATGCACAATTCAAAGGATTAAAAAACTCAATAACCTTAGGACAAATAAGTAAAACATTGAAAGTGCTCATCAAATGAGGAGTAGAAAACAGAAATGCAAGCAACATAAGATACTGTATACTAGTGAGTTGACCATAATGGTGAAAAATCAGACATGTTAGACACCCTTTGAGTATTCTGCAGGCCAGAACTTTGACAACACATGATTATACACAGACAGTGCAAGTGACTTATTTGCATGCTATGCATTTGATACCCCTCAATATAGAACATACAGCTGCACCAGTGATGTCACCTGTATGAAATGCTCGCGGGCATTCGGCACACAGAATCAGATTTCCTCCCTCTCCACATACAGTACACATATCATCACTGCCACCAGAAGCAATGCTATTCCCATTCATCAGAGAAATGGCTATATCATGAAGTGACAATCCATTTGACGCATAGATGTGTTTGTATCTGACAAATGGCTATATCAAATTAGCATGCATTTAACTATAAGTGCTATTTCACATGAGAATTGATGAATGGGATGCTCACGGTTGGCGTCTTATAGACATTCCAGCATGAGCTTCAAATTGTGAGGGACTGATCTGTACACCAATGGAAGAAAATATTGTGAACCAAAAGGGGGGAAAATATGCTTTGATCAAATTTAAAGTATGTTTTTAAAACCCAAATGGCAAGCAATATGATGTTACCTCTTTATGGCAGCAATTACAGACAATTCCATTTCCTTGTTTGTAGCCACCCAAAATTCTCTGCATAAGCAGAAGATCAGTCAATATCACAAACACTATATAATTTCCATTTGCATGAACATTGTCACTAACTAACTCATCAACTTTATAAATACCTGTCCTTTGACAAAATATGCTAACTCAGCCCCATCAGAGAGCCCATTTGGCATGAAAACTAACTTGTGTAGATCATTATCCCTGCTTTAAAAATAATATGAGTACATTTTAAAGAAAGAGAAGCAGAAATAGAAGAAGCTCTGTTTATATAGTTGGAATTTCATTACACAATCCTCTTACAACCAGGGGGATCTTAAAGAGGACAAAAGGACAACTTGATGGTTAGCAGCTTCCATCAAATTGACATGGTGATAATGATTACATATAATCCAAGTAATGACTCAAGACTCCCAAAATGAATCATGAAGAGAAAGAAGACACTTGATGGTTAGCAGCTACCTTCTTTTGCTCCTTCCTTCAGAGGCTTTCTTTTGCTTCACATATGAGTAATAATCACATGAACTTGGCCTGATGCATGTAAACACGAGGCATGCCTTAGCTAGTGTTTTAAATTTAGCAGGAAAGGGCAGTCCGATAGGCAAAAATAAAACCAAAGCCCAACACAAGGGAAAGGAAGTAGGAGAAAGAAAAAGGGAAGGAGAGAAGAAAAACTTACTTCTTGGTAGCACGCTTCTGCTTTTCCACCGTATCCACATATTTTACAGGGTTCTCCTCCATTGAGAAAAACTGAGGGAGCCTATTGACATCTCCTGTATTTCGACTTGGGTAGCTGCCAATTTTCCAAGCACTAACCAAGATTACAATCTTTCAACATCTCATCAATCATTAAAAAAGCATGCAACCAATATGGCATCAGAACTCTCCTTATTATTGGATGAAATTGAAGAATCAGACAGCAGTTGCAAGCAGGAGTCTACTTTAGGAAGTATCGTTCCATCTGTGTTTACGTGTGTTATGTATGGATTCAGGTTCAAAGCCTAAATTTTCCCCACTAACCATATAGATCACCAATAAAATCCCAGCTTCCTAAATACCAAGAACCACAGCCACTTGCTTACTACTGTCATGTATTCCCTTTCTTAAACACCATGTCCCTATCACTAGGAATTTGAGAAGGCTTATTCAAGTTGCCAACACTCAATTATAAGAAAAACTATCACAACTTTAAAAAACTCCAATTTGAGTTTGAAGGAAAATTTTACTGCTAGTAGTGCCCAACAGAAACAAACAACCACAACCAAAACCTATCCCCATGTCCTTAGGTTTTGGAGATTTGTAATACATGATGAACTGATATGGAAATATAACACTGAAAAAAGTGCAACAGAAAGCAGATCTCTTCTTCTTTCAATACATCATTATGGCATACACACAGTTTGAGCTAGACTGGCAGGAAAAAAAAATACTATTATTTGAAGAATTCAGTATGCATTATGAAGAATGACTCACAAACCTTGAATATGAATGAAGCAGATTGGGTAAGTTGCTTGTATATGGTTTGGACTCTTCTAGTTCATCCCTCATTTCAGTGCGTATAAGATTCTCTGCACATCAAGAAGAGTTGTAGGTTTCAACAAGAGATGGAGCAGAATAGAAATGTCGCCAATACAAATATGATATATAAATAAAAACAATTAGCTCATTACTCTCCCCTAAGGAATTTTGTGAAAACCTTTGCAAGTTGCTTAGTTTCACTTTTTTTCCTTATTTATCTCAAGCAAAACATAGATTCAGCTATAGCCATTAATCTTCCTAATTGCAAGAGGCCACCGAAAAGAAAAGGTCATTTTCTACAATCTTTATGGCATCTTACAACCACGTTAGATTTCTATGCTTCATTGAAAGAAGTCAACCAAAACATCAACTACATTCACAAAGCCTAAAGATTACAAGTTGGTAAGGGAAAGAAAACCAATGCAAGAGAGCCTCATCACCTCCACATCTGGAAAAATTCCTCATTAATAGCTGAACCAGCTGCATCCTTTATCACCTCTTCAAGTATACCAGTAGGAGCAGTCTTTAATTCCTGAATAATGCTGTATATAGGTCTTCCGTTTTCCAAGAATATATGATTATTAGGATGTTTAGTCTTGGAACCAGCATGCTGCTCAAATTCATAGGCTAAGAACCTACAGAACAGCATCATAGCCAGGTCAACAAATAGACAGAGTGAACCTTCCAAGCAATATATAGATCAATCAAAAACAGAGAAAGATTGCTCACTCTAGTGAAATTGCATGAAGAACAGCCACAGAGATATCCACCCCAGCAATTATTCCTGAAAGCTCCTATAGATGATTCACATAAATAACTTTCAGAAATTGCACAGGCACTCATGAAATTTGCAACGTATTATGGAAAACCAAATAGGACTGCACTCTACCTGCTGTGTAGGAGAAATGTACTTCACTGGAGCTCCATTGAGGATACCAGTTGATAAAAGCTTTTTCACATTTGTAAAATAATTGGCATGAACTACCTTCTTAGACATTTTTAATTCCATATTGGGAGCACAAAACTGAGGATTATGACCCAGCATTGGAGAATCCTGCTCAGACTCCTCCTCAAAGCTTCCATATTTTAACCCACTGCTAGTATCGTTGCATGCAATTTCACTTCCATGGTCATCCTTTTTCTTATTAAACTTGAATGTTATTTTCCTTATCCCAGTGGTGCTTACATCCCTAGGAATCTCCAACACGATACGTGAAGTCAAACTCGAGTCAGGCACATCATTTCTCCCATTAGACTCCAAATCCGTACACCCCGCACTATTTTCTTCATGGCTCAATGTTTCATCATTACTTAAATTCCCCAAACATTTTGAAGTCACTTCGTTACATACAACGCCAACCGGATTTTTACTCACAATCTTAGCGGATTTACTAGGAGTACATCCAACAGCCAATTCATTAATCTTTGGAGGAGATACAACAGGGTCCGAAACCTCAGACCGCGTGTCCTCATTCAAAGATTCTTTCAATTGCTTCTTTACAGAAACCGTGTACGGTTCTTCCGTTTCATTACAATTAGCAATAAATTCACGGTCTCGTTTCAACTCATTCCTCGGAGACTTTTTACATTCAGACACATTTTCCGGTACTACTGCATCCATATCAATACAAACTTCTCCTTCTCCCATTGAGAGAACAATTCTTCGAAAAACACTAATGCGACGAACCACTTAACAGTTTCCGTACGTGAAAGCATTCAACAGAAAACGAAACCGAGCAATTCAATGCTCGTGCTCGTACACTTCCAATTCCTGTCAAATCCAATTCCAGGATTCAAAATCACGTCACGTTAAATCCGTACTCGATTAATATACGAATTTTTCACCAAAGCGAGTCCAAATACCGTATCCGCACCAGTTAAACATCCAAAAAGTACAGGAAAATGCTAAGAAAAAACAACATATAATCAAATCAATTGACGATAAAAATTAAGACACTCTAATGTAGGCTTCTATAGCTTCCAAAAACACGAGAATGAGAAAATTCAAACGTATTGTACCTCGAAAATGCTTCGTATTGATCCAAATCTATCGAATTACACGATTGAATCTAGAAACGCTTCAGGTCGTGGTGAGTCGACATTCTTCAGATCTGAGATCGATGATTCAAGCAGAAAGATAATTTCTTCTTCTCGAAGATTCACAGAGAGACAGAGAAAGAGAAAGAGAAAGAGAAAGAGAAAGAAAGAGAGGGTTAGGGTTTTTGTATATTAAAATGAAAAGTTCATGCAGCGGGAACGAAAACGAAACCAGAGCGGCAAATGCAAAAACTGCCTCAAGAAAGAGATAAATGGAAAAACAAAGCTTCCCAACTGTTTTGGCCAGGAGGAAGAGAGAGAATTTGAAAAATACTTTCAAAAATAGTAATATCCTTTTTTTTTTCCCCAAATAATTTACTTTTATTCTCCAATTTTTTTCGGCATTACGATCCTATAATAAATACAGAAAAAAAAATTCCCTTTTTCATATCAACTTCTTTAAAGTCCACCGCCTTTCTTTGATTTTTTTTTTCTAAATAACTTTCTATTTATGTGTTATATTTCTTTATTCCTTTGATTTATAGTATTATTAACAGTCGAACTAATTAAATTTTTAAAAATTATAACCACTCAATTTAAATCTTCTCTTAAAAAATTATAATTATAATAATATTAATACACAATAGTTACCTAAGGCTTTATTTGATTTGTTGACGAATAAACAATAAGTATTTATTTAGGTTCAAACTGTTTATCACCAAATACATACAAATAAATGAAAAATAAGCACTTTAGACAAAAAAAATAAATAAATCAGATATAAATAATATATAGATAAGATACGAATCATATATATATATATATGTAAATACAAATATAAATAAAAATCAAACAATACAAATAAATTCTAAAATAAAACCGTACTTACATTTCAAATTAATAATAAGCATAATCTTACTCGTATTCGTATATGCTGATTTATGTCAACATAAAAGAATTAATAGATGAATAGTTGATTTTTATTTAATTATGTTTATTTTAATCATTTAATAAGATATTTAGTATTGTGTATAATTTGAATTTTTATATAATTTATATATATAAATATTTTAATAAAAGTTATTTTTTTAACTCTTATTTAATATGCCATTTTGTTTTCTGCTTTTGTTTATCGGATATCTTTTATTTTTATTATTTTTTTCCTAACCAGTCAGATTTCTTAAAAAAAAAAAGGTAGATTTCTATTTGGAAAGGCCGAGAAGGAAACTATATAAAATGTGGATAAGTACGAGTAGGGACGACGCTATTGACCAATCACAGTTAGACACGTGTATAAAGGCCCCTGGATTGCCAGTGCCTATGATTTGGGAGCGACGTGTCGTGATCAGATGACGTGTGTCGACGTATGAATCTTCGTGCATAGTTATACACCTGCACGTACGTGGAGGTTGTGGAAGTTAGGTGCTTACGGACACATAAAGACCGTTGGATGAAGTAATATGGGTCCCACTTGCAACATCTCATGGTTATAAAACTATGTTACGGGAATGTAATAAAAATACGCGGATCTGCATCGGAGTTAGGACCATCCGATGATTATTTTGGCTTTCGGACTTAACTGAAAAAAGAAAAATTAAGATGTGCTCATACATTAGTAGTCAGTTATTAGAGGATGAAAAATAGATATATACTAGCTTTTAAAGCTTATAAACGATTTTAAGAAAATAATAATTTTTAAACTTATTGATTAATGCATTCAAATTTTTAATTGATGGATCCAATTAAGAACAACCAAGGAATGTTTCATGCTTAAGCTTAAAAGTGATATGTACTATAAACTTTGTAATGAGATAATTAAATTGAAAAATAAAATGGCATACTAAAATCTATAATGAAAATGGTAAGAGATGAATTAGATGTGTTTAAAGATGAGTTTGGTGAGTTTAAAGATGAAAATGTAAAATTAATTGAAGAAAATGAATATATTAAATTGGAAAATGAAAAATTGACAAAAAGAAATGATGATTTGTGAAAAATTAATGAAAAGTTTAAAATTAAGAGTGATTTGCTTGAAATAGAGAATAAAACTCTAAAGGAGATAATAAGAAATGATATATGTAATGATGCATGCTTAAAGAGCTTGAAGAACTTAGAACGGAATGCTATCTTAGGAACCAACTTAAGTAAATCAAAAGTGATAATGGTCCGTGGTGAAAAGAACTTGAAAAAACTTATTAAAAACAAAAGCATCATTCAAATAGGCATGAAATTAGTATAATAAAACAAAGGTTGTAATTTTTATAAGACTTGCTTTGTGAAAGCTACACATAAAAATTTGCAACTATTGTCGTAAAGTTTGTTATGTTGCATATAATTGTGCAATAAGTAACAAAAGGCCTTTGAATCATAAAAGTAAATTTGTGTGGGTGGGTCTCTAAATGACATATATATGTTGCAAACTAACTGAATGAACCAAATACAAATGGGTGCCAAAAAGATGAAATTTGGTTTTGTAAATGCCCTTAAGGCATTACAAGTGCATTGAATATGATACGAGTTTTCTCTTGACACATGTCTTGTGTTTTTCTAGTGTTTTCAAAATTGTTGCTATGTCTTAACATACTGGTTAACAATTTTTAAGATTTTATAATGTATGTGCATGAATAGAACTCATATATGCTAAAAAGATATATCAAATGCATTAAATTGGATTTACTTGAACATAGGGCATAGACAATGTTCTTGCATGCTTAATAGTGAATTTTAAACTTGTATAAATAAACAAACGTGTGTGAGGAAGTTTTTAGTGAATCTTTGCGTTTTTGAGAAAAAAACTTATGCACTTTTTACCATAATTTGCATGTTTATGCAATATGTTGGAGTATGCATAATTGACATAATCTTATATGTTTAATACGACGATATGAACCTGCATTGAGAGTTCGATTATGTGTTTGTGCAAATTCTTTGTGAACATATCTTTTTTTGTGCAAAAGGCTGATTGTGTCATGTAGTGCCTAATGATAGGAGAAGATCATGCATGTCTTGTGCCCATTGTATTTATGTGTCTCGAATTACTTTTATATTTTTTATGATGTCATAGGGAACATATGTTGAATTGCATAATTGACACGTATATGTGTTGTGTGTGAGTTGCGTTTAACCAGTAAGTGTAACTTGTATTCCCTCCAGTTAAATATCAAAATTTGAACTTATTTAACAAATTTTATTTAAATTTGAATGCTTAGCTGATAAGGAGTGTTTTGCCGATGGGTTCTTAAGTGTGCAATGGTTGTCCTCATAGGTTCAAGTTAAATCACGATGAGATGATACGTTGCCCACTTACTCAATTATTAAAATCAAGTTACACTTAATTAACAAAATATATTTGTGATATGTTAAGTTTGTGCTTATGCAACTCATGTGTTATATTTGTGTTCAGTGATAAAGTTGCATTACCCACCTGAACTACAACTAGCATACAGATGCTAGCATGATTAGAGGCATGGCGTGTAGATGCTCGACATTTTTCACATGATTAGGACGATTCCAATCATGGTGTAGTGGCATTCGAATGTTATAAGGGTTCATAACATTTTATGCTTATTTTTGTAAGTAGTGTCGGGACGCTAGTAGGATTCATAATATTTTGTATTTAATTTTGTAGGAGGCATTCACAAGCTATTTAACAAAAACTAGATGTTAAAGCATCTAATGTAGGGACATTTTTTAGGTAAATTTTATGACCAAATTGATTGAAGAAGCTATAAATAGATGATGCGTTAGTAGATTTGAAGAAGTTACGTGAGCTTACAAGGTTACATTAAATTATATACATCACTTTCTTATTTAAATTTGCTTGTGTACTTTATTTACTTTATTATTGTGAAATAGATAGTTGAGCAGAGTCAATTATTATATCACTTACAAATCTTTGTAAGCCATTACTTTAGGACATCTTCTTGTAAAGGCAAAACTCTTATGAAAATTTCGTGTGTGAGTGAATTTTTTATTTGTGGCATAGCTCCTTAGGAGTAATTAGTTTAGATTAATAAAGAGTTCGAGGAGTCTTTCATTAGGAAATAATTGTGGACTCGTGTAGACTATGAGGTAGACCAAACTTAACATTAAACTCGAGTTTGATCTCTCTATCCTTTTCTCTATTTACTCATTGCATTTTACTTGTATATTAATTTATTTGATTGAATTGCATTGTTTAGAATTTAAAATTGGAAAGAAGGGATAAGTTATTGCTGAAACTCGATTCATCCCCTGGTCATCTCCTCCTTCTTGAATTTTAGCATAGGTGTTAATCAAATTTACAAATAAATATGAAAATTGGTATATGAACTTTACACAAAAATTCAATTTGATACTTAAATTTTAAAATGAGCAATTTAACATCTTTTTTTTTTTTTGCTAATTTTACTAATGTTGTCAACCTCGAATTAGTCTAACCGATTCAACTCGATTCATTCAGAACCAACCTTAGAAATGGATCGGTCCATGGTTAAAACCCGTTTTTGAGTTGAACCAGCCAGACCTAGTTGATCCAAGCGGATCAAACAGGTCCGAATGCACCACTTGAAAGTAAATAAAAACAGAAGACCTTTAATTGGAGCAGTGATGGAGGTCAGTCGGTCATGGTGATGCGCTTAGTTGTGTTGAAGCCTTAATCGAAGTTGTTCGGTAATTGAGTTCCTTTCGGACTCGGTTGTGGGACATAGTGGACTTCCTGCATTCAACGAGGAGCATAGAGCGGTAAGGGAGTGGGCTGCCGCTGTCGCTTCCATGCTTGAACTAATGCAACAAAGCTTCAGTATTCGTGACCAGTGATCCAAGCCCATCACGCCACCGTTCGCTGCCACCAATCGAGTTTACTGGACAGTACCACGACAGTCACATAGCGGACATCAGGCGAACACCATAGTCATCTCCGATCATTACCGCCACTCGAAAGCTCATGCTGGAAGACCATCTCTATTGCCTGCCAGATTGAAGTAGAAGGTAAACTTTAGGTAGAAGACAAGACCCAGATCCGAATTTGTGTGCTGTGAATGAAACCTGTGATTATATATTAAAACTCAAAAGACTAAACTAATGAAAATCGATAAAAAGTAAAAAGAAGCTTCATTTCTTCCTGCATATGGCATGACTATATGGACCGGACTATTTTTCAATCATAATATGTTGTGAAGAAAAATATGTACGGTACTTGCAAAGTTTGCACTAAAAAAATTTGGACTACGTTTGTGTAGTATTTAAAAATTGGTGATATTAATTAAGGACACCTGTATGGCTTTGATGTTTATTAGATAGAAAGCATTCAAAGTTAGCAGGATAGGAGAGAGCATTGGGAGGTGTGCAAATGGTCTATTCTTACATTTTTCAAACCCATACACCACCCTCTCAACGTTGCTTTTGTCACTTATTAATACTTATATTTTTATTTTTATGATCCTGATTCAATCTCTCAATCCTTGATCCTCGGTATGTTCGTGTCAACCTCAGTTTGGTTATGAAAACACTGATTTTTATTATTTTTTTATTACTATTTGCTAATTTAAAAAATGTAACCTGTCGTTATATTTTTACTGCTTCTCCTAACACTAGCTAGCATTGATAAGTTGTCTCTTTTATGTTTGTAAAATAGAGTTAATAGTGTTAACGATATAATAAAAATAGTCATAAAATATTTGATTTGGTATTAAATTAATCACTTCAAAAATTCAACTAGTGAATTTTTGCTTGAATTTTCCCTTTAAAATCTAGTGAATTAAATAGCAAATTACGTAATTTACTTTATTTAATTAATTAGTTTTTTAGCATCATATAATTGGTGCAGTGTCTGTTAGTATTACAAAAAAAATGAACTAAAAAGGAGAATTACTATCAATAATATGATATAATGACTTATAAATTAAAAACAAGCATAAGCTCGTATCCAATTATAACTATCTATATGTCACGGCCATTTACAGAAATCAATAAATTTTATACATGGAAGCTGCATTTTAGGTTAGATTCCAATTTATTTTTTGGGAAATTACAAAAGGGCTTATTTGTGTCTTCATCCATTTACAATAGACGACTAATGTAATTTAAATAAAAAAACAATATAAGTACTAATATTTGTTAACCTTAGTCCCAAACAGGATTGTTCCCCTCGTAAAATCCATTGATGTATCCAAGGTGAAATCCCATGATATTAAATCAAAACTTCCATGCGCCTTTGTGGATACCGATATCGAATTCACCATCACTTTTCCTCTTCCTCTTCTTTGTAACCTTCTCTTCGCCAACAATCCATTGCTTTTAAGAACGAAGAAGACAGAAATATGGTTGAAAAGTGGAAGACTTTTTGATGGCTCGATAAGGACGATATTATGACACTGTATAATCATGCGTAGAGGGATTTCATCAATCATTATACTAATTCCAACAATGCTAGATAGAAAGGACTTTAGTCATAATTTCGATTGGAAGATGACATTAGTTTTCAATCCCTTCTAGCACGTTTAGTATGCAGGAATAGATCAGAATAGAATCGCGATTCTAGCTTTCATTCCATGTTTCAATATTTGAAAGTGATTTTAGAAGTCGAAACAATTTTGACTTTGAAGGGGAATTCGATTCTGTCTTAATGTGGAATCGCGATTCCATTCCACCCTTAATAATTACATGTACCATAATTACTTTTTTATCTCATTATGTATTCATATTTTGCATTTATTGCTAAGAATATTTCCAATAATTACACTTTTTAGCTATAACCATTTTATGTAATCTTCCAAAAACTGAATAGATTTATCATTAATCCAATCAAATCCATTCCGTTCCAATCATTTCTGCGTACCAAACGCGACATTCTTTTTTTTTCATTCCTTCATGCATCTTGTTTAATTTATTCTATTTCCCATATATTTTTAGTATTCTATTTTTATTATTTACATAATTCCATTTAATAATACGTAAACCAATAAAAAGTTGTCATGTGTCTCCTATTTGTCATTAACATAAAATGAAACAACACAAATCATATATTTATCAAAAAAGGAAACACAGGTCACTTTGTAAAATTGCTAAAATACAACTTACTTTTTTGTCATTTCCCTTTAATTTGAAAATATTAAATACATTTAAATTAAATATAAAGTATTAAGAGTTATTTAATAAAAATAATAGGAAAAAAGTAAAAACAAGTTAGCAAACGCTATGGTGTTTCCCAATTACCATAGTTCAAGTGCCCCAAAAATACACAAAATAGCTTGTGTGGCAAGAATCAAGGGTGTTCTAATATTGGGGTAGCTTGAATTAAGGTTGTAGGCACTTGACAAGAGACATTGGAGAGATGGATGGAATTGGAAATCGCACCACCTTCTTTCCTTGAAACTCATTCTCTCTTAAGAGCCAAACTCACAAAGCTCAAATTTCTCTCTAAAGATACTCACTTCTCTCGCTAAATTGAAACAAGTTTTTAACATAGTTGGTTTTCCAAGTCTCCATAGATTCATAAAGAACATATTTGTAGCTTGAGTTATGCGAAATTAATTACAATGGAGAGATCCAAGTTCAACATATAAGATTGTTCAAGGACTACCCTTCTTGGTTGTTTTGGTTGTAGTTTAGCAACACCATAGATGTAAATGAGTAGAGTTGAAACGATACAATGTTGAATTTGGCTCAAATTTGACCAACTTTAAGTTTAAGCTCAAGTTTTATTCGAAGTAATATTATATAATCTCAAGCTAGACTTGATTAAGACACTTTATGCTTGATTTATTGAATAATGTATATTTCTAATTTTAATTAAAATATTATTAATATATAAACTTGAATCAAATTTGATTAACATTTGTATTTGACTCGAACTCGATATAGCTCAATTAGGCTTATAAGCTTGTGAGCTAAACATATGAAGCTTAAGTGAAGCCTAGCTCAGCTCGATAAACTATTCAAGTGGGTAGTTCAAGCTTAAACTTGACCTTACTACTCTTGAATTGAACTTAAGTAAACGTCGAGGTAAGTTTAAGTAGTTTATGAGCTCGTTTGGTTTATTTGCACTACGGTGTTCGCTAACCCTAAATGTTAAACTAGATGCATCAAAGAGTTTCGACAACCATCGACACACTTTAAGCAAATGGCAAAGCTACAATTGCTACTCCCTCTACTTTGTTTAAACAACATTGGGATAAATAAGACCTTGTTGACGTGACCACAAGCTAGTATCGAACCTAGATCCTCATGGAATATCGTGGAGTGATGACAAAGCTGTGAAAACTTATGATCTTTTTCACCATTTGCTCATTGCTCAAAAGAAGACCCCACTACCTCAGTCCATATGACCTAATCAATGCTTGCTTTAACTTGACTTGAGTTCGCATCTTGACAAAGATTGCATGGTTGGTAGTGTTTGTGACTGATGATGTTCTGTTGTGTTGATTGCTCGAAATGGTTGTCAGAGTGTTATGGCTAGAGCTGGGCGAATGGGCCATAGCCCATGGGTTGGCCCATTTAGCCCATTGTTAAAACGGATTAGGATTGAATTTTTTCAGCCCATTTAACCAACGGGTTAACCCGCCACAGGCCGGATTGGCCCACTTTTTTTTTTTTAAAATAAAACAAGTTTACTTTACTTTAAACTTTTAAGTCAAAACCTTAAAGTAACATAACATACGGATGGCACCTGCCCTGCCTCCTTTTCTTCTTCTATACACAATCATCTCCTCGTGTCCCATTTTTTTCATCGTTGATTCATTGTCTACTTCACCAATCAGCAATCATTATTGTTCACTGGTATGATTTTCTTCTTCTTCATCTTTTTTATTACTTGTTGTACGTAAATCTCTCCATATCACAATGCTTCAAAATTCAAAAAGATCTCATTCTCTTTTTTATTACCTATTTTAGATTTGTTTTATGTGATATTTTTAGATTGGTTGCTTAGAAAATGAAGGAAACTATGTTGAATTAGTTAATACTCTTTGTCATTTCTTTGAATCTCTGTTGGATTAGTTAATGTTGGATTAATTACATGCAGAAGTTGCGATGAGTAAGAGTGGAATTTTGTTGATGATTTCTTGTTTTTACAAGTGCACGGCCTTGAGTTTGTTGAAGCATTGTGTATTTGAAATGAGTCTAATATTGGAATGAATTAAGATGCCTTATAATACCCAAGGACTATATCCTTGAACTTTGATTCATTGAAATCCTGTATAGATTAATTAAATGTAGTCTTAAATCACGGTGTCGTGTCTTCATAGCTTGAGGATCTAAAATATTAATGACTATATCCTATATGTGACTAATTAAATTGGTTATTTAACTGTGATTTATTATATTACCGACGAAAGTGAATACACCTGTGAGCAATTATTTTATGAAAGGGTCATGATCAATATTCGATAGATGTAGTGCTTTAGTTAGCTGTCAGCACCACATCGCCTTTTTGGCTCATTTCGACCCTTGATCATTCAAACTGATGCATGTGGTTGAGTCCGTGAGTGACATGCTACACTTTTTTCCCCTTTTTTCTTTTTTTGAGCTTTCATAATCCAAAATCTTCAGCTGCTAGTTTTGATTCTTATTATTGGATCCAATCTTATCATCATCTAATCTGATCTAACCTAATCCCATGTTGCGACCTTATAAAACTGCTGCTGCTTAATATGCTACACTTTGCTACTGCTGCTTAGTTGATAATTATAGATCTTTCATGGTGAAGGATTAGGAGGGAAGACTTTAATGATATTAGCATGTTATGTGAATTAATTAATGGTATATAAGTGGCAATAAAATATTTAAGCATAAGTGGTTTCTTATGAGATGTATAATGTATTTATGCAAGTATAAGTGTTTGAGAAGTGGGTTTAATTTTTAATATAAGTAATAACAAAGGAATTCATTTGTTTTTTTTTTTTAATTATCCAATTTAAGTAATTTTCATTTCTTCTTTATTTTTAACATATTATTATTCTTACTTTCTTTTCTATTGTTTATTTGTAGTATGGATAATATTGCGAGCAACGACACTACTAATCAACATGTCAATACAAGTGATGACTTAGAAGCTTGTGAGGTTGACGTTACCATACCATCCAAAGCTAGTACGAGAACATCTCTTGAGTTAGATGATTCTAAAGGTAAGAGACTTAGACAAAATACTTCTCCTGTTTGGGCATCATTTACAAAGATAGGAATAGGAAAGGATGGTAAAAAAAGAGCAAAGTGCAATGGATGTGGAAAAGAGTATGTTATTGGTGGTTCTAAATATGGGACATCAACTCTAGGTCAGCATTTAGAAAAATGTCATTTAATCCTTAGGTATCATGTTGATCAATATGGAAAATTAAAGTCTAGAAAAGTAGATTACAAACATGCTCGTAAAGTTTTGACAATGCAATCATTGAACATAATCTCCCATTTTCATTTATTGAGTATAGGAGGATTATAGAATTTTAACAAGTTTTCTACCCTGAGTATGTTCCCATATCTAGAAAAACAGTTGCATCTGATGTTATGAAACTATACATAGCTCAAAAGAATACATTGAAGAATGTTTTAGAGAGAATTCCTAGTAGAGTTTGTTGACTTCTAATATATGGACTACTTCTACTGGGGAGGGTTATATGTGCTTAATTGCTCATTTTGTGGATGGTAATTGGAAGCTTAATAATAAAATTATTTCTTTTCGTTATATGCCTCATCTTCATTCAGGATTTGAATTATCAAAGAAAATATTTGACTTTTTAAAAGATTAGGGTACAGATAAAAATGTATTCTCTCTTACTTTGGACAATGCATCTACTAACGATCGTGTGCAAGAGTTTCTAAAAGATCAGCTTAAGCTACATGGGAGTTTATTATGTGATGGTGAATTTTTCCATAGTAGATGTTGTGCTTATATACTCAATGTAATATACAGAAAAAAAAAATTCTATAAAGAAGGGCAAAGAAATGTCATTTGTTAATTAAAGAGAGGGAAATTTTGGTCATTTCCAATAAATGAGATATATAATAATCATCCCTTACATTAATGATGGTCAACAAGTCTTTAAAAATAGTAAATCTTCAATAAATTATGATAAAGGGAAAAAGTTGTCATGTGTTGAAAAATAAGAGGGTTTTATGGTCCATTCTTATAAGTTTTATTTATGTGTATTATATGGCAGGCATATAATACATGAGGTGTCTTTTCGTTTCCTATGCTGTTACAAGAATTGAAGGGTTTCGTGTCTTTTCGTTTCCTGTGCTGTTACAAGAATTGAAGGATTTCTTGTCTTTTTGTTTCCAAAGTACTATTATGGAAATTGAAGGGTCACAAAAGTTTATTTATATCTTTACCCTGTTCCTCTTCTTTATAAACCTAGAAACCTCTCTAAAAAGATCTATCGTGAGCTTTTCATCAAGAGGAGATCAAGATTTTGGTTCAAATAAGAAAACCTAATCATGATTTTTCAAGGAGTCAAGAAATCTACATCTTTCTTAGGATTCTACTTGTGGTTTTTGAAGGAGCTTTCGAGGAATAACCCTATTTTGATTTAAGATCTGGTTTTTTTGAGATCTAATAGAATTTAGGATCAATTAAAGGTAAGATCTATCTTGGAATTTGTAATTTCTCAATATTAGCAAATTATACGATTATGATCGTAGTTTATTATTTGTTTGAATTAAGGTTCTATTCAACGAGATCTGCACGTCTAGGTAAGTGTGGATCTAAACAAACCTTTGTGGTTCTAAAATTATAGTCTTTTCTAGTAATTGTTTTATTAATTGAGAATCTATATATTGAAGGAATTGTGGATATAACTAAGAATTTTGGTGAAAGATGTGTTTGAAGGTTTTACTGAATTGTGAAAAAAAGAACAGTGTGTTGATCTTTTATAGATCTGTGATTAGAGTAAAATTTATGGAATTAGGGTTAGATTTTATTATGTGCATGAAATCGAAATTGATTGAGATATGTTGTGGATCAGGAATTCTTGTAAGATTAGGAATTCTTTTCTGATAGAATTTGTTGGTGAGATTGGAGTTGAAGCGAATCCAGGTACGACCAATCCCTGCTTGTTGTTTTTGCTTGTAAGATTAGTATTGCTTGTAAGATTAGTATTGCTTGATTGGTTGTAGGAAGAACTTTATAATGAACTTAATTTTATTCAGCTTAATAATTGTTGCTTGGTTGTGTTTGGCTTTGACCAGTAAAGACCTGGCAGACAGTGATACTGAGGCACCCTGATGATCTATGTGTGAGGTTGTCCCGAGTGGACTCGTGCATAGAGATGATTCCGATAGAATTAGGAGGAAACGGGGATGTTTGGGGAGTACCCACTCATCCATATATGTATATAATTACCTTATTTTCAAAGAGTTGTTGTTTTTAAAGAGGAGTCTGAGTTACTTCGAGTTCGGGACTAGAGTATACATAGTTCTGAACTGTGTTGATTTGCTGACTATAAAAAGATAACAAATTGATTGCTTGCATTAGACTAAGTGCATTTGATATATATACCTGTTGCGTGTGCATTTGCATTTGCTTTAAAGGATTGGAGTTATCGTACTAGGCTTCGCAGCTCACTTTTTAAAATTTCAGGTGTAGGTGATGAAGACATTGTATATGATCTTTCGGGTTATGATTTGATCTTTGATCAGGGGACGACGATAGTAGACCTGACTACCCAGTTGAGAGTTAGATTTGCAGTTTACAGGTTCATGGAAGGAGAGAAGTGTTTAGATATATTGAAGACTTGGAAATTATCTGTTTATGTTTTATGTGAAAGCTTTAGGATTTTATGTTGTAGGAAGTTCTAGGTTGTAAAGAAGGTTTTCATTATGAATTGGTGGTTTGGTTTAGTTGGCCTGGTATTGCCAACTTGTATGATTGTTTTAAATCAGAAGTTTGTTCAGAAGCTGTATTCCAGGTTATACAGGTTGTGTTGAGTACCTTATGAGATACCTTATGTGTGTTTACAGGTGATATTTGAAAATTTGTGGATATTAGAGCCTTAGCGTGTCCTATTCAAGAGAGGACACGTGGGGGTTAATGCCTTATTTTAGGGCGTTACAGCTTATTTGTATCAGAGCATAGGTTTATGATCTTTAGGGAAATTAGGTTATGAACTCCTTAGGATGGTGAGATGAAGAGAGGGGTAGATCACGGAAAGTTAGTAGCTATGAAAGCATAAGTTGTTTCTTTTAATGAAAATTTTTAGGTTGACCTCTTCATTATGATTTCTTATTGTTTCTTTCATTATAGCTTATTGCTTATAAGTATTATATTTATATTTGTCATTATGTTTTCATAATTATTTTCAATATTTTCTTGGAATATTTGTTATTTTATTTTTGTTTTTGTTGCTCCCTTAAATACATAGAAAAGTGATCAGTAAAACAAATAAAGCTCAACAAAAATCTAGAAATGATAATTTATAAAACCAAAATACCCTCTTACTAAACTTATGACTTTTAGGATTCTACTATAATACATATACATGTTTATACAAGAAGTTAATGACATTTAATGAAATGTAACAGACAAAACAATAATGACTAGAGTAAGTTAAAGAGAATATATAAATACATAAATTAATAATCGTAACTTACATAAAGAAATTTAGAACTCAACCGTTACAATTTTAATGACTATAAATTCCAAAATTAATTGAATGAAATAAATGATTGAAACCTCCTCTTAAGTTAACCAAGAGACAACCTACAATAGTCAACAAATCTTTAATGACAGTCAACAAATCCTTAATGACACAACACCAACAAATCTTTAATGATTGTTAATTATGAAATTCAAAGAAAAGTTAAAAAAAGAAGAAGCATTATTTAAATTAAATGATGCAAATTCAAAAGGCACAAGGATAAAAAAAAATAATTTTATAAGCATCTCCAAAGATTTTAAATAACAAATAAGGTAAAATATTAGAGCCATAAATAAAGGAGAATGAAAATGAGAACTACCACACCAAATTTCCATAGTGGTAGTGACGATTAAATAATCATAACTTATTAAATTTAAGGATTAAGAAAAATTATAGTAATTGGAATCTTCAATTAGTATACAAATATGTAATAACAATGAATCTAATACAAGAAAATGTGAAGTGGGACTGACGAGTTCATGGTTTGTTTTATTCGATAAATGTTATGTTTAGTAAGTATTGTCTGTTGTTTTATCATGCTTTGTCGAATCTTCTCACCTCCATTCTTGTCATGTCTAGCCTTTTTGTTTTGAGTCATGTTATTTTGAGTCTGTCTTAAAATTCAAGTCATATGTTAGTTTAGTAATGGTCAGTTTAGTTACTCTTGATATTTGTCAGCCCCTCTCATATCAAATTTATGATAGAATAAAAAATTAAATTATTTTTTTATTACAAGCAAAACAACAAAAAAATGAGAATATATATACATATATAAATGTATAACATAACTAAATGAGTGAAGAAAAGACAAAATAAAATTATAGTTATGATAGAAAAATAAGAAATAACTATGAGAATTGGTTGACCTTATAACTATAACATTAACATTAATAACAAATGTAATAAAAGTTGTCAATTATGGCAAAGGTCAAAATTGTTAATGAAATGGTAAACTCATAAAATCAACTTAAATAAAAAGGAAGAATGTAAAATGATTATGAAAAAAAAAAATCGAGAATCAAAACAAAAGTCTAAATAATGATAATACCACAAGTGAAATATACCAATAAATAACTCATCTATTAAAATTTATTGGAGCATAACAACCAAATTAATACAATTATATATATTATGGTTTTTCTTTCATTTCTTTTATATAATGAAGTAATAAATATGGTGTTTGAAGGAAGTATGGAAATAAATACTGCTTAAAGTTATTGGCAAGTGTAAGGATGAAGAAAATGCTAATATAGTTGTTGGAGGAGTATTCAAAGTAATTTACGGTAAAGTTTGAGATAACAAGTATTAGTATGACAATGAAGGGTCAGAACTATAAGAAAATGATTGGTGAAATGGGAGAGAAATAAAGACTGTTACTGAGATAAGATGACAGTATTAAAGATGATATGTAGACAGAAGTTAGAGGCGAAAGAAAGATGACTAAAGTTGATTAGAAGAAACTAGATATAAAGAAAATCTTTATAGATGGTTGACAATTATATTGTAGCCTAGTAGACACATGAAAGTAAGTGACAAAGGTCATGTTGAAGAATGAAAGTAAGTGAGAAAGATTATATTTAAGACTAGATGAGAAGGATTGGAATAATCAGTAAATAAGAAAAGTTGAATCTTATATAGATATGAATGTATATGTGGAACAGTTTGCAAGAAAGAAATGTGATATTAGTGAGTTGTAAGGTATGAGAAATCTATGAATGATGGACGATAATGACATCTGAACTAATATATGATGATGGGTTTTAGGATGGATCTTAGAAAAGTATATGAGACTACATATATAAATCATTATATAAAGTAGTTATACAAGTTTAGGAGACAATTGGAATGGCACAAATGGTAAACAAAATTGTGGATTAACTATGGTGTCTGACAATAATGAAAAAAAAATTGATTAACCAATAGAGACATAGATGTTATGATCATCTGAAATAACAAAGTAAATGTAAGGTTTGATCATTAGAGTTAGAGTTGAAAAATCTTAAATTTTGATTTGAGTTTCTGATTGTTATTTGAAGGATTATAAGGTGACTATGTCCTAACGAAGTTTCATGGAAATGGTGGTAATTAGAGGTAAAGTACAATGGTCAAATAATGTTAATGAGTTGATTGAATTTTCTACAGTGCAATACATTTGTATTAGAGGATGTAATGATTGATTTATGAACTGTAGATAAAAGAAGAAATTTTGTAGAGTAGATTTGATAGTTATAGAAGGATACTGAATCCAAGTGAAGAACAATCACTTAATCTTGGGGAAAAATGGATTTGTATGGAAAATTTTAGAGACAAAGTGCATTAAATCTAATATCAAGAATATTGGAACGTTAGGAGTATTGATGTCAAAGGAAAGATAGAAGTTATCTGGTGATTTTGAAGTTTCTAAGGACATAAGTATTAATTTTTAAGTTTTAAGTATATATGATGGAAAATATAAGAAAGTAATTGGAGATTGAGAAAATATATTGAAAGTGATATGGTTAGTTAATGAGTATTTTGAGATAGATGAATGATATGCAAGTGATGTGAATTATTTTTATATGGAACAATAAGGATAAAAACTAAGTTGAATCAATGGAAGTACAAGTAACACAGTGACATTTGGAGCTCCAGGTTAATGTAAGATTTGACTTTTGGAATTTAAATTGGGAACTATAGTTATGAGATTTTCAGCTTTCTAAACATCGCTCGAGGAAATTGAATTGGAGATTTAATACAATGAGGTCGAGGCAAGATTTCTTGATGAATATTGTTAATAAGTTTAAGTTATAGTCAAGAGATGTTGTGAAGTAACGGAGGAAGTGAATCCAAATTGAGTGGTAAAAGTTAAGAATTAAAGAGACGTCGATGGAATTAAATTCTAGCTAGCAGACATAAACATGAAGATGGGTTAATATGGTGTTAAGAATCAGAAACAAGAAGAAAACGAGTGACAGAGAACTGATTGATGCATGGATAAAGAGGAGATAGTGATTCGGGTAACTTTCGAGGACGAAAGTTTCTTTTAGGAGGGGAAAGATGTAATATACAGAAAAAAGTATTTTATAAAGAAGGGCAAAGGAATGTCATTTGTTAATTAAGGAAAGGGAAATTTTGGTCATTCTTAATAAATGAGATATATAATAATCATCCCTCACATTGATGATGGTCCACAAGTCTTTAAAAATAGTAAATCTTTAATAAATTATGATAAAGGGCAAAAGTTGTCATGTGTTGAAAAATAAGAGGGTTTTATGGTCCATCCTTATAAGTTTTATTTACGTGTATTATATGGTAGGCATATAATACACGAGGTGTCTTTTTCGTTTCCTGTGCTGTTACAAGAATTGAAGGGTTTCGTATCTTTTCGTTTCCCGTGCTGTTACAAGAATTGAAGGATTTCTTGTCTTTTTGTTTCCAAAGTACTGTTATGGAAATTGAAGGGTCACAAAAGTTTATTTATATCTTTACCCTGGTCCACTTCTTTCTAAACCTAGAAACCTCTCTAAAAAGATCTATCGTGAGCTTTTCATCAAGAGGAGATCAAGATTTTGGTTCAAATAAGAAGACCTAATCATGATTTTTCAAGGATTCAATAAATCTTCATCTTTCTTAGATTTGCTTGTGGTTTTTGAAGGAGCTTTCAAGGAACAACCCTATTCTGATTTAAGATCTGGTTTTTTTTAGATCTAATAGAATCTATGATCAATTAAAGGTAAGATCTATCTTAGAATTTTTAATTTCTCAATATTAGCAAATTATACGATTATGATTGTAGTTTATTATTTGTTTGAATTAAGGTTCTGTTTAAGCGAGATCTGCACGTCTAGGTAAGTGTGGAGCTAAACAAACCTTTGTAGTTCTAAAATTATAGTCTTTTCTAGTAATTGTTTTATTAATTAAGAATCTATATATTGAAGGAATTGTGGAGATAACTAAGAATTTTGGTGAAAGATGTGTTTGAAGGTTTTACTGAATTGTGAAAAAAAAGAACAC
Organism: Combretum micranthum; assembly: GCA_024138025.1. Taxonomy (NCBI): domain Eukaryota; kingdom Viridiplantae; phylum Streptophyta; class Magnoliopsida; order Myrtales; family Combretaceae; genus Combretum; species Combretum micranthum. Next base: position 592,743 of record JAMXBD010000585.1, read on the forward strand.
GTATGTTGATCTTTTATAGATCTGTGATTAGGAGTAAAATTTATGGAATCCAGGGTTATGATTTTATTACGTACATGAAATCGAAATTGATTGAGATATGTTGTGGATCAGGAATTCTTGTAAGATTAGGAATTCTTTTCTGATAGAATTTTTGTTGGTGAGATTGGAGTTGAAGCGAATCCAAGTACGACCAATCTCTGCTTGTTGTTTTTCCTTGTAAGATTAGTATTGCTTGATTGGTTGTAGGGATAGAACTTCATAATGAACTTAACTTTATTCGGCTTAATAATTGTTTGCTTGGTTGTGTTTGGCATTGACCTGTAAAGACCTAGCAAACAGTGATACTGGTGAGACACCCTGATGATCTATGTGTGAGGTTGTCCCGAGTGGACTCGTGCATAGAGATGATTCCAGTAGAATTAGGAGGAAACAGAGATGTTTGGGGAGTACCCACTCATCCATATATGTATATAATTACCTTATTTTCAAAGAGTTTGTTGTTTTTAAAGAGGAGTCTGAGTTACTTCGAGTTCGGGACTAGAGTATACATAGTTCTGAACTGTGGTGATTTGCTGACTATAAAAAGATAACAAATTGATTGCTTGCATTAGACTAAGTGCATTTGATATATATACCTGTTGCGTATGCATTTGCATTTGCTTTAAAGGATTGGAGATATCGTACTGGGCTTCGTAGCTCACTTTTTTTAAAATTTCAGGTGTAGGTGATGAAGACATTGTATATAATCTTTCGGGTTATGATTTGATCTTTGATTAAGGGGACGGCGATAGTAGACCTAACTACCTAGTTGAGAGTTAGATTTGCAGTTTACAGGTTCATGGAAGGAGAGAAGTGTTTAGATATATTGAAGACTTATAAATTATCTGTTTATGTTTTATGTGAAAGCTTTAGGATTTTATGTTGTAGGAGTTCTAGGTTGTAAAGAAGGTTTTCATTATGAATTGGTGGTTTGGTTTAGTTGGCCTGATATTACCAACTTGTATGATTGTTTTAAATCAAAAGTTTGTTCAGAAGCTGTATTCCAGGTTATACAGGTTGTATTGAGTACATTATGAGATACCTGATGTGTGTTTATAGGTGATATTTTAAAATTTGTGGATATTAGAGCCTTAGCATGTCCTATTCAAGAGATGACACATGGCAGGTTGTAATGCCTTATTTTAGTGCGCTACACTTAATTTGATTGTCAAAGAGGGCTTAACAGTAACTAACACAACATTACACAAGATAAGAGAGAGTGAGAAGTATGTCAATGGGTTAGATGGTAGAATGAAACATTTTTGGGAGAGTGTTAAACAGGTTAGAAATATTGATACTTCTGTTGGGCTTCGCTTGGATGTGGTTACTAGATGGAATTCTACTTATCTTATGGTTGATAGTGCTTTAAAGTATCAGCGTGCTTTTTCTTGCTTTCAATTGAATGATTCAAACTACAGATTTTATCCATCATAAAAGGAGTGGGAAAGAGTACACAAGTTGTGCAAATTTTTGAGCCCTTTTTATACCATCACCAATTTGATGTCTGGTTCAACTTACCCAACTTCAAACTTGTACTTCTTACAAGTGTGGAGAATTGAGTGTTCATTGAATGAGAATACAAGGAGTGGGGATTCAGTTTTAAAGGACATGCCCATTAAAATGAAAGAAAATTTTGATAAGTATTGGAAGAAATATAGCATTGTTCTTGCACTTGGTGCTGTCCTTGATCATTGAATAAAGTTCACCTTCTTGAAGTTTTGCTTTAATAAGATTGATCCACTTACTCGTGGGGAAAAGTTGGCTAAAATTAAGAGCAACTTATACAAACTCTTTGGGAAATATGACAAGAGCAAGACAGGTAAAGAAAGTTCTCGTTGCTCTCAAGTTAGATCTTCTCAAGTTGAACAAAGACTTGGAGGTGCAAGTATAGACAAAGGTAAAGTATTTGAGGGCCTTCAGAAGAGTTTAGGTATAGATATTGTACTCTTGATGTAAGTTCAATAATAACTCTATTTTTTTCGTTTTTTTTTTATTGTAATGTTTCTTACTAATGATCAAATTAATATCTATCTTTTTTTTTTCCAATATTGTAGGAATATTGTTAAGTTGAAGTGAGACTACTGGTAAATCTTCTTTAGATCTTTACTTAGATAAATTGATAATGGATATGGATTTCTATTTAGAGTTGGATGTGCTTGAATATTGGAAAACTCAACATCAAAGGTACCCAGATTTGTGCATCATGGCTTTTGATTACTCACTATTCCAATACTACAATAGCATCTGAGTCTGCATTTATATTGGTGCTCGTATTCTTACCAAGTCGGGTTCTCTTTATCCTAAAAATGTGGAAGCTTTAGTATGTACACGTAACTAGTTAAAAGGCTTTGCATAGGAAGGTAATTTCTTTTTTTTTAATTATAATCACTTAATTTTAATGTTTACTTTCGATAATTCCATCTAATTATATACTTTATTTGGCGATTTGTAGATGAAAGTGCGAAACGACTTGAGATAGCATTGTCAAGGGCAGATTCGGATGTAGTTATTAAGGGTTGATGGATGGAGAGATGTTTCTTGATTTCTTTTAGATATTAAGCTGGTTAAAATAGTTGTATTAACATTATGGGATTTGACTCATTGTTATATGAAAATTGTAGCTTTTGAATGATGTTTAGAAGTTTTTGTGTTTGAGTTATGGTTTATATTTTACAGATGAATATTATTTTGGGAGTATTTTGTTTATTATCATCTTATATGTATTTTTCAATGGTTTTGATATTTGTTCTATAACTTATTGAATTGACATTTGTATAAAGTTATCTTTCACGGGAAGTTGATTTGATAGAATATTTTGGCTTGTAAATCATGACCGTCGAGGACTTTCCTTCTCTGAAATGGTTGAGGTATCACATGAGTGGTGGGTCCCCTTTTCTCCTTTGTGAGTTATGATTCACCAAAATGTGTCCCCATCAAAATGTGAATTTCCAACAAAAGTCTGGGCTACTTTTAATTTATTTCCATGCAGGGGCATTAGTGATGTCCATCCTTTTTTGTGGTTCCTTCATCGACAGGAGAACATAAGTGATGTGGGAAATATATAATAATTATCCGGTGCCAGATTTTTGCATAACATTTTTCTCAAATGACAAAAGTGGGATAATGACCTTTAATTTATAGTTTGCTGTGAATTTACGTTGGTTACTGTTGAGAAACAATATTACATTTATTAAACATATCAAGTTAGTGGATTGACCTGTTTAACCCTCCAGCCTGCACGATCTGGCTTAGGGTTATAAATTTTGACCCATTTATCAAGTGAGCTAAAATTTGTTAGCATATTTAACCCGCGGGCTGGGTCGGATTGGCCCGTTTAACCCACTTGCCCAGCTCTAATTATGGCTATGAGTTTGTGGGTACTAGTGGTGACAACTTTGTGATGTTTTTGGTATACTTGGCATTAGTATATGTTGGAATTTTTATGGCAAATGATTCGTGTTATGAGATATAAGACATTTGTGTGTTGTTGTGTGTTTAATTTAATATATACTTTTCCTCTTTTCTTGGGGGAAGGGGAAGACTTTTAAAGATAATTTTTAAATTTTAGTTATTTAAAGTTATTAATAGTATTTAAAATTTAAATTAATTATGTTGGACCAATAGATTACTACCATGTGTCTTTTAATTAATAAACTAACAATTAATGTATTAATAAATCTAGGGTATGTTTGTAAAGTCTGTACATGAGCTTTTTTTTAATTTAATTTAATTTTTTTGTGGTTTTTCCTGATTGTTAAATAGTACTTAGAACCTTTAAGTAATTTTATTGGATGTGTAAGGTTGTGTAGAAGTCAAAAACCATTAAATATAGATAATCTAATATATGATTAATTAAACTTAATTACTTATAAACAAGTTTGACTTGAGAAAATGAATGAATGTGAAATAGAATCACGATTCCAGTTTTATTCTCATATGATAACCTTTTGATGAGTTAAAATAAGTGATTCATTAGAATCGGCAATTCCACTTTGAAGAGCCAAAGAGGAATATAATTCAACCTACTCAAAAATTCAACCTTCAATAAGTTGATATTATACATGGAAAATTATGGTCTCCTCATTAATTTCAACCGAATCGATCCCGCCACTATTGAAAACATCGGTCCCATCATTATTGAATGGCTCACACCATATCTAATCGTGGTCGAACCATTAAATAGTTAATGTATTAATTATTATATTTATTTTAATTGTTAGATTGTTGATTGAACGATTCTGTTGGCGAGATCATAGAAGATCACGTACTCTAATGGCACCCATTGAAAGCTTAAAGTGAAAATTTTTGTGTTGAGAAATATTCACTGAATTAGTTTCTTCTTTTGATAAATTAAGAATAATAAAACATTTTTTTATAACATGTTTGATACATGAAAAACGAGAATGATCCTAGAATCACAATTCTAAATTCTATTCCCTATCCCATATTTTAAAACCTTTTAAGAAGCTTGATTTGTGATTCATTGATATCAACGATTCCAATTCTAAAGGAGATCTAACTCCACCTTCTTAAAGGCAAAATGGAAGATCATTCCAATTTACTAATGTGTTTTACTTTAACCTTTTTGACCAATTACATATTATGTGTATTTATTATTAATTTCATATTTCATGGAATAGTCTGAATTGAAAATGAGCTAAGTCAAAATATTGGAATGGAATGAAATGAGTAGGGGAATGATAAATTATTTCCTATATTTGGATATGTCAATAGAATGGAGTCAAATGATATGCGTGTATGAATGGTGATTCCATTGCAACTCCATTCTATATAAACATACCATAAGATATTTTTGACATATATGTATATATGTGCATCCAATTTCATCCTTGTAGCGTTTTCAAATGAGGGATGAATTTGCCATTTTCTTATCCATTCAACTCCATATTATTCCATTCCACACAATTATAAAGAATTTTTGTATACCAAACATGACATAAGAGAATTTTCATGCTTATGTTTAGACTTTAAACAATGAAGTAATTAAGATGGAATAGTAATTAGTGGAAGAAACATAATCTTTTTAAGCCACTTCTTTTTTAATAAAAAGAGGTAGGGGAATTTAGAAAAAAAAATTTAAAGGTTGACAAAAAGTACTCATGCTATACATAAGGGAATTAGGAAGATATTTGTAATACATGAGTTTTATTAACTTAAATATAATGTATTTTGGGTGGTTAATAATAATTTAGAAGTAATTTTCATAAATATAAAACACTAGATATTAATAGAAATTTATTCTTATAAGATTTACAATATAAACTTTGCTTTTAGTTTTATTGTCTTGAATTAATTAATGTTTTGTTTGTACAATAATCAATATCCAAAAGATATCTTGAATTTTTTGTCTAGCAAAATCTGTTTTATTGTAATTATAAGGGAGGGGGTAAACTCGACCAATTTTCATAAAAGTTTTTTGCATGATTGCTGAAATGACATTTTCAAGTGATGTGTATCTTACCTTCTCTTACTCATAGCAGAAGTAGCTGTAATTTGAAAATTTACAACAGCTGAAAATCAGTCGCACCACAAGATAAATAAAAAAGATTTAAAAAATCTGCTATACTAATATAATTTAACATAAATAATACCAAACACCTTTTTATCAAGCATAAAACTAGATAAACATAAGCTTATTTTGTTGTTACTTTTTTGTGAAACCCTCATTTTCATTTTTACCTTCGTTTATAATTGAAACACAAATTATTTCTTCAAACCCTCACTCTTAGCATTAGAAAATCTATAAGAAATCACACCCCATACACTATTTCTAGTATTTCTTATGAAGAAATAAAGTAATTAGACATAACACATTCACTAAATTAAGATAAGTTTTATTTTTAAAGTTTTAGTAAGTTTATTTTGTCAAACACATTAGCACACATACATATTTTACTGTTTAAAAGTAAAACACTAAGTTGAACATATATACTAAATTATTGAACTAAAACTAAACTTGCTAGGACCTAATAGGACACGTATATACTTACTATGTAATTTTGATCATGTCTTAGTGTCATAATATAACAACTAGAAAACTTATAAACAAGTAAAATTTTACTTTAAAAACATAAACATGACAGTTCATGAAGTAAAACAAAGAAAAACTACACAAAACATTCATATTTAAACTTTTAGTTGCAAGAAAGACTAATAGAAGTAAGTTTAACTAGTGGATTTGTTAGTTATGGTTACGTTGGAAGCAAATATGTTAAGTCCTTTGCTAATTGCACCCACAGACTAAAACCGCGGTAGAAACTAAGTGAAATTGAGGGGAGGTGCATTTTGGCCACAACTTCAATTGCGCCCTTGGTTGCACCTGCGATTTAAGTTGTGAGTTTTTCGAACAACCGAGATTCTTTGCTGCTGCTTAATCGCGGCCATGATGATGTTCACGGTTCAGCCTACGATTCAATAATATGATTTTTTTCTTAAGATTTCTTGAACCCAAATCTTCAAATTTGTTTTGTTTTTAGGGTCCTTCCCCCAACCCTACAAGGGACACTGTCTCCTTAACCTCTGTTCGCTAACTGCCTAGTGGAAACCGTCATATTCGTAGCTCCTTATAATTTCTTAGGGATAAACAAACTAAAGAAGTTAAGAAATTAGTCTAGGAGACTTGGGCACCGATAGAAATTCTTATTAGCTATATACCTAGTAATGTGTGTTTATTATTCCTGTAGGGTCTATAAATCAAGATTCAGACTTCCCAATCAATTACTACGATGAATAAACAGGATGCACAAGTGAGTAATTCACATCTTTTCGCATTGTTTATGTTTGTAGGGTAGTGGTACAAGATTTAACTGCAATAATAATTGATTGTATATAGGGATGGGAACAACGCATCCTATATGATGATTGAATGAATGACAAACTTTAATATAAAATGCGACGGTCATCGGTGTGAAGTGAACTGTGAAGAGTGTGTTTATATTGTCTGAAACTTGGGTGATCACTAAATAAATAGATGTAATCATATTCAACTAGTAATATAAATGGGCATGCATTGTGCGACAATATAACTTACATTTGCATGGTGTTCACACCATGTATTAGTACCTCGACTTAGGGTAATGCTGAGTTATATCCAATGAATTCGGTTGAGATTACCCATGAGCTGTCAGCCCTTTAGGAACTAAGTAAGCACTGAATGATGTCGCCTATGCGAGAGTTCACGTTAAGGTTGCTAACACTT